>JARHVA010003903.1:1412500-1781825 GCA_037957365.1 Torreya grandis | reverse complement strand
AATTATCCCCGATGGAGATAGACTTGAAAAAGGTCATCTTTTCAAGAAAATTATAGCTTCAAACTTCCATAATCATAGTATTTATACTTTTAACAAGTTTGCACAAAATTTTCAATAGTGGTATTGTGTAATGTAAAAGCCCTTCTCATTATTCTAACTTTGTGTGCTCCACATGGTGGTGTAGATCCCATGAAATTTGCATCAATTAGTGACCATAAAATTAGTCATAAGATTTTTCCTAATAATTATCTTGACTTGGATACGTGGGAGCAAAAACCTATCCATATAGAAATGGAATAAGGTCATTTTTTTGTGATAAGTCATTCCATGTACATTTGCCTTGAAACATAGTTGGTCTTTCCAAGAACAACCACTGGAGTAGAATAAAATATCCTCATATTATATCTCCTAAATAGAGATAGGTGAGTCGACATGACCACAATTAACCATGTAAGCTTAATGTGATTGACATTGGACTCAACTGAAAATGCATTCAAATGAATAATATGTGTAATAATCACCATATTCCCCTTGATATTGCATTGATTGGTAATTTATAATTTTAATGCATATACAACCATCACATTTAAGTGTGTATATAATTAGCATACATATAAAAATCAACACAAGTATGTAAAAAGATAAGAATAAATGAAACCCCCATAGAACTATAAATTATAAATTTTATAAGACTCGAGAATAGCATAAATGCATAGATCTTGAAAAAGCTCTCACTTTCAAAAAACATTTCACCTAAAAATAACTATATGCAAAAAATTATGTGAGTTTACTTTTTATCTTTTAGACTTCACCTTGAAAAATGGAAATTTTGGGCTTGCAAAAGAACTTGACTCAACTTTTCATTAAAATATTTATCTCCCTTAGGTTGGTTGTGACCAAAGGCTTAATTTATCTCCTTTATTTACTTAATTTATGGGAGAGTGACATCACCCCAAAATTGACTCTATTTACCACATGAATAATGTTGTACCTTCTTGTTTAAATTTTACATGTTCATGCAAGTCACACAGTCCAATCAAGGTGCGGTATAAATATACTCATGCAAGTCATGCAATCCTAACAAGGTGTGGCACAAATCTAGGTCACTAATTGTAGTTGACCACATGTACAATCATAGTTATTATTATATATATTAAACTAGAGGTTGGTCATGTATAGTAAAAAATAGATCATTTAGGTATATAAAACTAGAGGTTAGTAAGCTAGAGGTCAATTGGTTGTGATGACTATTAGGTTAGCTAGGTATAGTAAACTAGATGTCAGTTGGGTATAATCATAGGTACAGTCGATCAGTTTAGTCAAAGTTACATTTGAGAAGGTCATCAAACAACCACCAAACAAGGACTGCAAAATCTATCAAAATGTCAAACCTATACAAAAAAACCCAAAACACTAAACCTAAACATAAAACCTTAGATCTGTAAAAACTGGTATAGCTTCCTCCAAAACTAGTAAAGACCCATTAGGTGTTTTGAAAAATCTAGTTAAACCCCAAAATATGTTTTGCTCTTTTATCACCAGATAGTACAAATATGTGTGAAATCTAAAAATTGCCTTCAAACCCTCCAAAATGGTAAAAAATGACCTATCATGAAAATAGGTCATGTTTATAGTTGATCCTAAGGCTTTGACACCTTATCAATCCAATGAGACTAATTTTTTTAATTTGTTTACCCTAGTAGTATAAATATATATAGATTTTATAGAAACTCTATCAAACCCTTTAAAACTAAAGTCATGAAGAACACCAAGAAAAAACTATAATGCAAGCAAGATCATAATAGAATCAATAACATTCATAAAACTTTAACAATACAAATACACATGTTGAGAAACTCAATGTATATTTAACAGAATCAATAATAAAAATACACATGACAATTTCTATATGGAGAAACTCAATGTTAAAAAACTTTAGAAGAGTGAGATCTATCCTTCTCTTCCCACTATCTCCTTATAGTGTTACATGTTTACTACCTTCTTGGGGCCTCTAAGAATATTTTTTATCATTAAAAAAAAAACCTTCTAAGAAATAATTTCTTTGTAATGACTTATAAGTGTATATTTATACCTATTTTTTTACTATGAGAAGTTTGAATAGGAATTTATAAATACTTAGAATATGAAAATGCATGGTATATAGTCATTGGAATAGATAATTACTTATTATAAATGTGTCCATTTATTATATTTGTACCCAATTATGAGGATTTTAGTCCCTATAAGATTAGGAAGTCACAAGGTGAGGAAATCTATTTTCCACTTCATTTTTGGGAAAGTGCATCAAGATGGATGGCCAAAAGATGATAAAATCTATGAATAAGTGGAGAAAATTACAAAACACATATGCATAATTATTTGTTCACATATATTTAGGATTGGTATTCACCAAGCCTAAATTCACATGCATTTATTTATCATGAAATTAAATAAAAAAATACTATTATGCATTTATTCTCATTTCATTCATGTTTTTTGCTATCCTCACCTCCTCAAGTTTTTTTTCATTTGAACATAAGGCATTTGTCAATTCCAAAAACTCCCTTAGAATCAATTTCTTGTTCATGATGTCATGAAAATGGAGAGGTAAGAGACCTATTGTTTGTTTACTTTTATATTCTTTTCACCTAAGTTTTCATTTTGTGTGATTTTATTGATTTTTTTAGTTTTGATTTTTATCCATGCTCTCAACATGTCGATGCATGAATGAAAACATGACATAGTTGAGGAAAATATAGGTGAAGAGGAATAATTAAAACACCTTCATTCATTCCCACGTACCCATCTTGATAATCAAGAGATTTAAATAACTACATAGAGATAACATATTTTGGGGAAATATGGGTTAAAAAAGGGCCTTCTAAAAAATCTGAAAAATAAGGAAATTGTCTCCATTGTCTAATGTAAATCACTTAGAATGAGGACATCATCATGATAAATTAAAACATTATCTATACATGATGATTCCATTACTCTACGTGATTTACATTAGACAATGAAGACAACTTCCATATTTATATGATTTCTTAGAATACCCTCTTTTAATCACATTTCCCTAATTCTAATAAATACAAAATCAAGGGATTGATCAAAACCCTTAGAGACTCTCATTGGAAAAATCCTCAAAAATAATCATTGGCTAACACATTAGATTACATTGTTGGCCATATAGATTTCATTACTAACAAGATGGGTAGATGGAATCCTTATAGGGGAGGATTGAAAGCACTTTTATTCCATGGGGTTGTCTTATGGTGCTATTAAAATCCTTTTACCAACGTTGATTTTTTTTTCCTATTTGATAATCATTAAAATTCAATATTTAAGTTCCTTTTAGCATTAAAATTTTCCCCATAAATTAGTGTAAAACCATGGGGATTAAGACTAAGTTGTGGGACAAGTGGTGGATGGTTTTTTTACCAATGTCCATGCAAAAACCACAAGGTTCCAATGTAAATTATGAGAATAATTTATTTTGAATTCATCCTAAATAATATCCTTGATTATTTTGACATGAGAGGTTTCTAAGGCAATGCCAATGGATCTACATGGGATAGATAGGGTTCTCATCATGACCCTAACCAACCTAATAGACATGTGGTATAAAAACTCATTCACCATGTCCTAGTTCTAACAACTATGAATGATACTGTGGAGGTAGGCACCCTTACTATAGTGAGTGAAATGAAAAATTATTTAATTGAGCATGTTGTAAATACATTATTTTTTATTACTGATGATTTATGTTATAAGACTCACTGGTGATAAATTTCCCTAAGTATACATCTTAAAGAGTACACTAGAATTAGGGTAGGTTAGTTTGTGGCGCTTTATGAGAGTTTTCTTCATGAATATCTATGATTATTTATTTAATAAACTAGACATGTGTATGTGGATATAAGACTACAAAATTTATTAATAGAATAAGAGATTACATAAATAAGTGCTCAAATGAATCCTCCTTTTACAAATAATATTTATATAAGGTATTTTTAATACCAAATTCAACCACTTATAGGTCCAACTATCCCTATAATTGCTATCAAAATTTAATTACTAGCATAACATTATTATTTATAATTCACTAAAGGAGGTTTATCATAAGGATATGCATGTCCCATACTAATAGTAAAAACTAATATTTATTTCAAGTTATATAAAACTAAACCTTGGATCACTAAACCTAACAAACCCTTATGATCAAAATGGGATAATTAAGATGATTTATAACATTAAATGACTCTAAAGATATCCAACAACACCTATATTACTACCTTTATAATAGGAATAATGCTTTTTTAATTAAAAAAATTATGATATACTTTAAAAATCAAGAAACCTTTACAATACCTTTTATTATTAGTATATTTTACTATTGATCCTTTAATATTATGAAGATAATATTTTTTATTGAATAAAATGATTTTTTTTTCCAACAATACTTAATTTAATTATTCAAAATAGATTTTTATGTGTTTATAATTGAATTATTATGAATTGAAACTGAAAGCAAGATTTTACATGAAATAAAAACAAGAAAATTTACTATAAAATAACATAAATAAAATGCACATGATAATGTTTCCATCATAAATTCAATGTAATTTGTTTTTAATACGAGTGAGGTCTTTCCTCATTTTCCCACTATATCCTTATACTATTACATGTTTTCTACCTTTACAAAGGTCTCCATGACATATTTTGCCATTTAAACATGCATAAATACTTGTAAAAACTCTACAACTTGCTCAATGCCACTTTCTTAAGACACTTAACCAAAAAGAATGAACTCATAGGAAATAATGAATTGATTTACAATGACCTATGGTATATTTATACATGTTTATACTATTATAAGATTAAATAAGAAGCTATAAAGAATTATAAGAGGAAGATACGTCATCTATAGTTGTTAAGCTATTAATCAACATTTCTTCCCATTCGTGTGAAACCTATGCTACATAAAGGTCAAATTTATTGTTATGGTTCTTAAACTACCCCTAAATAAACCAATTATTATATGAATACCACATATAAACCTTGGAAATTATGTAATTATCCAATGGCAATACTAGCAATCTATTACTATCCACACAACACTTATTTTTTTACAAGAAATCCAAATCAATTAAATTCCTAATCTAACGTCTACATATCACCTTAATCACAAATATTCCTTTATATACACTTGCACTATATATCCTCATTTATTATTTATTCAAACTCCTCATAAAATTATCATTAAGAAGTGTTTTCAAGTTAGTCTTTTTGAGAATATTGTCTTAATTAATTTTACTAACACTTGACGATCTAATTTAGATCACACCTCCACAATTAGGAGGATTTTAGTTCCCATAGGATTAGGTACTCATAATGTGAGGAAATTTAATCCCTACTTCCTCCTTGGGTAAGTGCACCAATGTGGGGGGATAAAAAATGAAAAAAATTGTGAATGTGTAGAGAAAATTCCAAACACATATCCATTTAAGTGATTTTTGATCACCTGTTTAGGCATGCTATTCACAAAACCTAATTACGCATGTGTTTATATAACATGAAAAAAAAATATAATCCTCCATAATTCCTCACATTACATTTACATTTTTATTTATCCTCACTTCCTCATATTGTTTTGAATTTGTACTATGGATCTTTAATGATTTCACAAATTCCTTGGATTCCATTACCTCTTCACAATGTTGCAAAAATAGAGAGTTAAGATAATATTGTTTGTATAAATTTATGTTTTTTACTTCTAAGTTTTTTAATTTTATGTTTTTATTGTTTACTTTCAATTAAAATTGTACTTATGATTTGAGCTTGTCGACCCACTATTTAATAACAACATAATCCTCCTCAAAAATTTCCACCTAAAAAATGTGGGAAAAAATTATAGGTGAAGGGGAATAACAATTAAAACCACCATAAAACCCTCACAAATTCTTACCTAGCCATCCCAACAGTCAAGAGATTTGGCAAACTACATAGAGCTAACTTATTAGGGGAAATATGGGTTAAAAGACGACCTTCTAAGAAATTCTAGAAATAAGGAAGTTGTCTCCTTTGTCCAATATAAACAACTTGGATTGCTTATACCATTATGATAAATTTAACATTTTATCTACATGATGATGCCATCATTATATGTGATATACATTAGGCAAAGGAGACAACTTCCTTTTAAAAGTATTTTGTAGAAGGTCCTATTTTCATCCATTTTGAACCTAGTTCCAATAAATATGAAAACAAGGGATTGATTAGCACCCTTACAGATACCCATTAGTAAAATTCTCATAAAAATCATTAACCAAGAGTCTATTTTTGGCCAAATAGATTAAATTACTAGCAAGATGGGTAGATGACATTTTTAGAGGGAGGATTGTAAACAATTTTATTCTACGAGCTTGTCTTATGATCTTGATAAGGAAAAAATGGGTAGTTTTTATTTCATTGGGAGAAAATAAAGAGTCATGTTATTATTTGTTGATATATACAATGTCTTATGAATATCATTAGAAAGGAGTAATATTTTAAAAATGATCAATCATATGACTATAGTGAGGAAGAGTTTGAACAAGATGTTCAAAATTCCAACAAAGATATCTAGATGGAATGCCCTACAAATAATGATCAATTTCTTGAAGATTTGATGAAAAAGTTGGTGAAGTTGAGGATGATGATGGTCAAGTTGTCAAAGCTGAAAATGATAACGAACATGATGATTGGAGCATCCCAATAGGGAGAAATTTAGATGATGAATAGACTATTATAAATGGTAGATATATAAAGAGGAAAATAAAAGGAAAATTAGTATTGAGTACAAATCCAAATCGTGCAACCATAGAAGAACTAGAGGAAATGGAAAAATCTCAAAACAAATAATTAAAATATTTATTTCATTAAACTATTAAACTTAATAAATATTTTTATTGTTAGTTAATACAAAACTATAATTTAATTTGTAATAAAATAAGAATAGTTTAAGTAATATTTATTTCCAATTATTTTTCACATAATTTAAATGTCTCTTAAATATATTATAATATATTTTATTATTATAATATCAAAGTTTAGAAATTTATATGTAACCTTCCTCCTGATCTTAATCAAATTTAAAATCTCCTTCCTCCTAACCTTTATTAACATTCCATCTCCATTCTCCAAACATTAACATTTAAACCCACTCTCCACCCACCCTCCACCCAAAACCCCTCTCCCACTTAACATCCCACATGTTAATATATAAAACATAGATCCCTAAATTTTATTTTATAAAAAATAGGAGGGCATATACACCATGTGACATTTGTTTTATTTCTTAATTCATTAAGACAAAGAGGAAGTGAGCCAAAAGAGTGGAGTTAATAATATATTAATGAAAAGGAAGAAAGGGAGACATGGCTAGAAAGGGACACAAGAGGAGGGAAGTACAAGGACAATAAGAGAAGGGTGGATAAAAGGATAATAAGTATAGAGCTAAAGCACACATATGTCTACCTATAAACAAAGTTAAGGTAAGAAAATAAAATGAACCATGTTTATATTGTATGGTATATTGAACTTAAAATATGTGTTTTAAATTTTTCAATTGTAATAATATTCATTCATAAAAACATTATTTGAATAAAAATTAATATGGTATAATAATGTTGATTATATTTATTTAAATAGAAAAAAATTTAAATTGACTAGTAAATGGATGTCAAAATGAAGGTTGGAGTTAAAAGTGAACACACTCACTCCATTATAGTCCACCACCCTCCTAGGATTCCATTTTAAAATGTAATTTGACATTATTTGATATATAAACCAATTAAAATATTTAGATTTTTTTTTGACAAGATGAATTATTGTTTTTAATATTAGGCACATTAAAGTAGGTCATCTCATGACTCTCATTAAGAGGGTGTTGTCTAGTGTGGGTTATAGTGGGTTTATAATTCATGCTACCATATGATAATATATTGAGGATTATTGCATCCCCTCACCTACTCATTTCTTGATCAAACATCAAGATAAAAAATCATGGCACACCCTTTGAGCATATGGATAGTCTTTAGGTGATATGGATACACCCTACAGATATAACAAATTAAAAATTAAAAAATTTAAATAGTTTTCTGCATCATTTATATTATAAATTCCATTAATTTTTTATTTATTGACATAATTCTTTAGGTTTGATAACAAGCTAATGTATATATGTAATTGCATATTGAGGAGATTGAGTAGCACACTAAGACACGTTATCTTTAATCTACTTCCAAAGAGTGGAGGAATAATTTTCTTCTTTATTTTTTAAATATTTCAATTTATTAGATTATAAATTCAAATTTTCTTGAAAATCCATGTCTCATGTGCCTTTCTTGCAACCTTACCATTCTACATTGAGCAACATGACAGGGACATGATCCACTTGTATTTGTGCTCCTACTTTTGCATTATGAAAATAGGAGGGCAACCTAAGTATCCTTAAAAAATATTATCCCAGTAGCATTAAGAGTCGAAGTGAGGATGATTTCATGTTAGAGTTTGAAGACGATGAACCTTCTGGTCTCACAATTGAGGAATACATATGTTGTGTGTATTGCATGTATTTAAAATCAAATTATATGTAAATGATAAGATGAAAATATTACAGTATATTTAAAGGAAGTAAGTATTTCTTCAAGTAATTTAGTTTATTAGTTTTGGATACTATAATATATTATTTTTTGAGTATTATAATTTATTTATCTAGTATTTTATATTTTTTTATTATACAAATTTCTTAACATTTAATTTTTATTTATTTTAGGTAGTTGCATGAGCCAAGAATTTATTTTCTAAAAAATTCCAACTTGGATACATGCACATATTGATTAAGCATAAACAATGGCCAATTAAAGTATTTGAAATAGGTTTCAACAAAGCCCATTATAATAAAACTTGATAAATGAACAATACATATGATATGGACTTAAGAGGATGAGAAGGAATATGAAGGTAAGGCCAACTGATTACATATTAATGTTTTTAAAAAAAAAATTATATAAGTTTTTTTTTTTTTTAAATCTTTAGTTTGTAATAAATATATATGGGGAATACCCTCTAGGTATAAAAGTAGTTGGTCAAAATTAGCTCAAGGAAGATATAGATGACACTGTAGGTTATTTAAAAAAATTAATGACATACTAAAAAAATTTCATTATTTATACTTGATTACTTAAAGGCTATGTGAACTTTAAAATTGATGTATGGGTCGAGAGTAGTTACAACAAGCCTCACAACATGATATTAAGTTAAAGGATATTTTTGACTCATCACTAGTTAGAAATAAGTGTAGACAAGGCTATGCACCACTTTTTAAGTTTATATAAGTTATTTCAAATAGTATATGAATTAATTTTTTGGATAGATATTGAGGGTTAAAAGAGGGCCCTCACCCATACAAAGACCAAGATTGAGAATTTAAAAAAATGTGGAGAGGTTAGGAGTAATAATTAAACCTTTCCCACCAAAACAATTAGACTTAAATAAGTGGTAACCTAAAAAACATAAGGGAACAAACCCTGAACCAAAAATAGTTTGACACAAAAAAAACCCAAATAAAGACATGATACAAAAAGAAGCTAGAATTCACATGGTTTTCAAACTAGGACAATCAAATTCCCACGGCCATGCTAGCTTCCACCTCAGCTTCATCTAACCCTTGAAAAGATTAAACCAAATAATTACCTCCCAAATTACCACTACCACATACGCCATCACTTGGGTCGAGCGACTATATAAAAGACCCTTTAAAGATGAAAATATACACCATCACCCACTGCTGTAGATTCACCCTCTTCCCAAATGCAATTTTTTAGAGTGAAAGAATATGATTAAAATTATTGCCCTTGACTTTATAATATAAATTTTATTGAAAACTAATATTGTAATTGTATGACTATTATACTAGTATGGAAAAAAATGAATGATTTTAGATGGAACAAGAAGCGTTCAATGAGTGGAAGGAATATGTGCTTCCTTTAATTCAATTTTTAGTTGAGAAGATCTATCGTCTAGGTATTTAATTTTCACATGTTTTAATTAATTGTATATATTATTACATGAATCACATATATAATTATTAAATTATCAATTTGTAGATCAACAAAACATTTATGTTAGTTAGTGAGTGGTCATATTTTTTTATGAGGATGATGAGGATTATCCAACATACAAAGAGGATTTCATAGATAGTGACAGTCATTGAATAGGCATTAGGATCACATGCATATATCTGAACGATATACAGATGATGACTATGTTTTAGGAGTCATATTTTTTTAAAATTTTAGAAGGGAGATTAAATTAATTTCACTCTTTCCATCCTAATTATAGTATAGATGATAAATTACTTAGTTAGATATCTATCATATTACTATTGTATAAATAAAATTTAATTAGAGTAGATTCCTCACATGATAGAGAAAACCCACTTAACTAACCCACCAACATCATTTAATGTATGTCATTAAAAAATAAACGTTTAAAATAATTAGGCTCTTTTAAGGTATACATTTTGAATAATGATTTGATTCCATCTTAATATCTAAGGTTGAAGGGTAGTTTAGTCATGAAATTTATTTTTATTTAAAAAATATTAATTTGTGATAATTTCATAGATATCATAATGTTTAATATACGTTAGTGAGTGGTCATATTTTTTTATGAGGATGATGAGGATTATCCAACATACAAAGAGGATTTCATAGATAGTGACAGTCATTGAATAGGCATTAGGATCACATGCATATGATCTGAACGATATAATAGATGATGACTATGTTTTAGGAGTCATATTTTTTTAAAATTTTAGAAGGGAGATTAAATTAATTTCACTCTTTCCATCCTAATTATAGTATAGATGATAAATTACTTAGTTAGATATCTATCATATTACTATTGTATAAATAAAATTTAATTAGAGTAGATTCCTCACATGATAGAGAAAACCCACTTAACTAACCCACCAACATCATTTAATGTATGTCATTAAAAAATAAACGTTTAAAATAATTAGGCTCTTTTAAGGTATACATTTTGAATAATGATTTGATTCCATCTTAATATCTAAAGTTGAAGGGTAGTTTAGTCATGAAATTTATTTTTATTTAAAAAATATTAATTTGTGATAATTTCATAGATATCATAATGTTTAATATACATATTAATTGTGTGTGTGTGTGTGTGTGTGTGTGTGTGTGTGTGTGTGTGTGTGTGTGTGTGTGTGTGTGTGTGTGTGTGTGTGTGTGTGTGTGTTGATTTGATGATGCTCAAAAGCATCAAATTTTAATATCTTTTAAATTTGTACCTTAAACACTAGGGGGCTTCCTTCCCCATTATATGCTAACACACTATCACCATTTATACTTACATACATACAATTCTAGCAACTAATTTTTTATTATTCTAACCATAAATAAAAGTAGGAGGTCTAATCATAAAAAAATACTAAATTTTAAGAATCTATTCTCACATGTTTAGGTTATTTTTATTTTTATTTTCATATGATTGAAGGCATTACATAAAATTATTGAATTACATGAAATGTTAGCATCTCCAGAAATATACATATAGTGAATTTACAATGTGGAGAAAGTATACATCTAAATCAGTGGGCTATTTTGGCTAAGTAGCCATGAGTAAGAGGCACGCACATTATCTAATTCACCTAGGACATGATATTGACCTTAACCACTTGACTCTTTGTGTAGATACCTTACGGGATTTGTATATTAATAAATATATACAAGCAACCATCATTCTCACCAATCAAACTACAACCATTTCAATGATCATATTCTTAAATTCAAATTTTAAAAAGATTTGTTAAGAGATTTTTTTTTAAATAATATTACATCATGGTCCCTTCTTAAGAATACATCAATCAAATGTTCAAGATGCTCAAAAATATGTACATTGGCAAGCTTATAAATAGTTTCCCTTCAAATTATCTCAAATATAATTTGATATAATATTTATTATTTTAAAAATTAATATTGAAATGAAATTGAAAATAAAATTTTGATACATCATATTATGAGATTGTCTATTACATTTCTTTAAATATTTATATGTTTTACAAAAATTGAAGAATCAATACTAAATTCAACATTAATAAAATTTAATACTTAAACATCAATCAAATACCAATCAAAAAAAAGAGAGAAGAAGAAAAAGAAAGAAAGAAACAGGGAAATTTACACTAAAATTTTAATTATTATATTACCATTTCAAATTTTAGATTTGAAACATATTTAATTACTATTGTTGAAAGAAAACATTTATCTTGATATTGGTAAGCAGTTCTTTTTTGACTATTTTTTATAGGGGGAACCTTCGAAGACCTGTAGGGAGCAATGCCACTTGAAGAGTCAACTACCAATGACAAAGGAGACTCGAACATGGGACCTACTAAGTAAATCCCACCTTCTTTACCGTTGAGTCACCACCATAAGGGCGAAAGAAAGAAAACATTTGTCATTCTTTCATAGAAATAATTTTTTATTAATCAATTGAATTGTGAGTATTTGATTTATATATTTAATATTAAAGTTTAAATATATTTTTTAATTTAAAATATTTAACAATTCTTTTAAGGAAGTTTATCTTATATATTTCTTATAATTAAAAAAATGTTATTTTGATTTTTTTAAATAATAATCCACCTTCATTTATTAATAAATATTTAAGTAATTCATTACCCATGTACTCTACTTGCTAAAATTGAACTGTTATGGTTGAAAACAAGACACACTCAAAACCATTCCAATAATAAGTTTGTAGGGAAAGAAGAGCTTTAGAAAGCATTTGCAAAAATATTTTCTTATCAATATTGATAATATTCTATTGCAAGTCAAAAGATCGCATATGGTAAGATTGGGAATATCTAGATATATAACAATAAAAAAATCATATAGTTTGATAGCTTATTTATGGAGGTCTGTTTGAGTGCCAATATCATAAATAACTTATTTATGGAGATTTGTTTGAGTTCCAATAACTTATTCAAACTTCCATAATCATAGTATTTTGTAATTTTAACAAGTTTGCACAAAATTTTCAATAATGGTACTGTGCAATGTAAAAGCCCTTCTCATTATTCTAACATGATGCTTTTTTTATGGGGTTGATGCTGCTAGTATTTTGGATATATTTTTATAAATAGAGAGATGGAATGAATGGAAGAAATCATCAATTTTTTAAGTTTTTAGATTTTTAGAAGTCCATAACAAATATGACTGAGATGAAGAATTTGATTGGGGTTTATTTATTAGCATGTTTTATTGCAAGAGCAGTTCCATAATATATTATAATTATAATATAATATATCTAATTATATCTAATATTATCTATACTATATATAATTATAATTACTAGTATATAGTTATATTTAATCTTTTCAATTGTTAATGTATTACTTTAAAATGTCTTTCCAATGGTTAAAGTAATATTTATTAAATAGACTACAAAATTTATTTATTTATATATAATATCACTACTATGTATACATTAGTATTATGTTCATAGTAATGCTATTTTAGTTATATTATATTTCAAGAAATATAATATTTTACTAAGTGGAGGTCAAGGCCAAAAAAAATGCATATTGTCTTTTTTCACTAATTTTCAAGTGCAGATTGATGAAGAAATATTAGTTTTAGTTTAGAAATAATGTGAATGTAAAGAAAAGAGGGACATTAAAGCTGTTATGAGGGACATTAAAGCTGCTCATATAAGCCATGGATGGTTGGGAGAAGTCATTTGAAGTGCTTCTGTAATGGCTTTCACCGTATTTTGTAATCCACGATATGAAGTAGTAGTATGTTTCTTGCATTGATACAAACCCAGGCATCCCCACCATATTTTTTCACTACATCTACTACCTTTATAGGTTTTATTACAGGCCAAGAAGTCATCGCACTCGAGAGGAGCATAATAGTCTAAGATTTGATAGTATTGTTGCTTGGTTTCCCCTCATCGATCATCTAATATCAACTATTTAAAGCACATAATTTATTTTGCCTTAACCTAAAGGAGGAAGGAAACATCATTCTAGAGTGATGGATGATGTGTATGGAGGGGAGTTGGGTAATATTGTTCAACACATGCATATAATTAGAAGGAGATTACATGGAGTATTTGCAAATAACCATCGAGTGGTCCATATTTCTAGTGGGAATAATGATGCCAAGTCTCCCACCATAGCCTCCTACTAATCGTTGCTTAACCTGGATGGATCATCAAGTTCCTCATTTGGTGGTGTTGGTGGCCTTTGACAGCCAATGTATTCTGATGGCCGAAGAGCTCACAACCTTAGCTATATAATTTCATTATCTTTTCTATAAAATTTCATTTTGGTTTAGATTACATAAGTGCGAGTATGTAAATTTGTAATGTTGTTTCTTGTAGACCTGAGGGTTGTGTATTTTTGTTCGATGAATTTTTATTTTTTGAAATAGGTTTGTAGGGCTATAAAATTTAGGTTCTTAAAATTCAAAATATTAGATTCAATTCTTATTACAAGTTTGGCCTAGATTTTTTTTGTTATGCCATATGTTATAGTGTAATATATTACTTTGTAGTGAATGTTGTTTAAATAATCTACCATCTTGATCTATGAAAAATTGTTAGTCAAACGTAGCTCATATGCAATTTAATGCTATAGTCGATTAACCTAAGAAAAAATGTTTTTTAGTTAGGATTATGGTTTGATGTTCATCATTCCTTTCTACCTTCAATTTTGATCAGATTTCTAGTCTATTTTGTGTGCAATGCAGTGCAATTTACTTGCCATGTATTCCTATGATATTTGCACTGCTAATCGTGTGGTAAAGTTTAATTACTATGTATGTCCATCTATTTAAAAACACTAAACATGTGATGTAGTTTGATTTAGGCCACTAGTCATTTTAACATCCCATCACTGATAATTGATCATGAAAACAAACTATAATCTATGTTTAATTTTTTAAATTGTTGTAATTTTATTGGACACTGCAAGTATTTACTCAAATTTTAATCTAAAAATAGATCATTTTCTCAAGTAAATAGTCCTATCACTCTAATTTAACCAATAAATAAATAAATAATTATTTTATTTTGTATTTATTAAATTACAAATATTTTAAACTTAATGTTAAAGTGAAAAAGTATTTAAATTTTATTAGCTACACATTGCTAATCGATTAAGTCAATTGTAATAATACCTTTTGTGCAAGTACCAACAATGTAATAAAAGAATTTTATCTAGTTGGTGGGTTGATTTTACCCATCAATATATTTTCAATTTCCAATATCATTTATTAGTTAAGATTTTTTTTAAGAGAGGCTAACCTATTTATTTTCTAAAAAACTAAAATATGTTCAATCATAAACTCAAAAATATGTTCCCTTAAAATTATATTTCTATTTACCACTTTATCAATTTAACCTAAAGTTTATGGTTTAACTTTTTAATAGTATAAGAACTTCATAATTTTTTTTTGATAAACTAAATAAACTTTCAGGTAAGAAATTATATGAAATCTAAACAAATATCAACTTAACCTAATGTTTATGGCTTAAATTTTGAATAGCATAAGAATTTAATTAAAAAAGAAAGTAGTGATAAACTAGAGAAACCTTTAGGTAAGAAATTATATAAAATTTTAAAAATATTAATTTCATTGTAGTAATTTAAAACTTTCAAATTATAGAACCTATTTAAAGATCTTTTTGCATGCAAAAGATTAAATAGGTTGTTTTTGTTTTTATTTTTGTTTGTTTGTTTATTTTTAATGAAGTTAAAAAAAAAATTGGAGAATTTTTTTAAATAGTGTCAAAGTTTTGTGAGCTTGCAAGATTTTTAGAATATGATAACAATAACAACTCATAGGATTTTGGTTACAACAAATGTGTTGGCATTTGGAGTTCAAATGGGTAGAGACAAAAATTGAATAAGAAGAAAATAAAAGCTAGAGATTTTAAAGGAAATGTAATAAATAAAAAGTGCCATGTAGAAGGTCCTTAGGGTTGATGATCAAGGATGTAAAATAGATAATAATTTTGACACCAATAGTTTAGCTACCTTGAGATGGAATTTGTGTATACAACCAAGTATATATGAATTACAATAAAAAAAAGTATTCCCTTTCATTTCTAAGTGAAATTCTCTAATAACTATATTATTTCTGATCTTGGTTGCATGGCTTTTGTGGAGTTATCCTTTTAGAGATCTTTAAATATTGGATATTCCATTGAAATGAATGATACTTATGATGTTTGTATGTTTACTTGTGATAAACAACCCCACCCTTAACATCCCATTTTATTTGATGGTCTTGAATCTTCTACACTTGTTGTGAATGATTTCTTTGTGGGTGATATTCTTAAGGTTTTTTTGATAGAGAACCCTACTTTGGTTTTTTTTTCTTCCCTTATTTCTATGGAAAAATAAGTTAGTTACAGGTTTTTAGTTAAAAAATGTGTAGGGGATAGGTTCCTTCCTATAGAGCTTATCAATTGGTCAATATTATTTTAGATTAATGTTGGTGAGCCTTATTTTTCCTTTTTGAATAATTATTTTTTCCTTCTTGTCTTCCAATTCACTATTGATAAATATTTTGTTTAGTCTTTTGGACCTTGGTTAATTTAAAAACACAAAGTCATTCTTAGCACTTGGACCCCTTCTTCGATCCTTGAAAAAATAAAATCATAGTAGCTCCAATGCAGCTCAAATTGTACCACCTTCCCCTAATTATGAGAAATATAGACCAAACAAAATTGTTGGCTAATAATGTGTATTTTTTTGTTAAATTAAATGAAGATTCACCTTGAAATAGATTTGTGTGTGTGTTTTGGTGGATCTTTATAAATACATCTAACATTTGATTAAGATCATTTATTCTCTTGGTTTCATGTACTAATTTATCAACCATGAAGGGATTCTCTTCAAATTCTTCCATTGTAATCAAATTGGACATCAAGTGAAATCTTATTCCTCTTAGGTCCCTTCAAGTCTTAGATCTACATAATTTTGGAGAAAGGAATATGGCTCCCCAAATGCTAATTTTGAGTGGTGTAATTATGAAAAATTATTTCTATATATTTCGTCTTCCATTCCATGTGTTTCATCATTTACTACTTCGTGGATAATGTCTCATTCTCGCCTTTCTCTTAAAGAAAAGAAGCCTTAATATGAGGTCTAAGTTGATAGGAATAAAATTGATAGGTTTGGTACATATAATGGTGGTTTCCTTCAGTAAAATTCATTTATTTCTAGATTAATTTAGATTTATAACACCTTATCCATCCCTAATTATGGCTTTAGTACTAAGTGTAGATGATGAAATATGGAGGTAGAGTGTTTGAGAATACATGCATTGCATGTGACTAATGATGGTATGCAGTAGACACTAGAGGATATTATTTCATGAAAGGAGATAAGATTGATTCCTATTCAAGGATATATCCACCCCTTTGGTTATCTTTTTGTTTCTTAATCTTCACTTGATTAGAACTAAGACTTATAGACTAAGGTGGAAATAAAATTTGTGATTGGTGATAGATCTTAGTAAATAGCTTATTCTTTTCTTTTAAAAGTTTTATTTCTATTATTTTCCTTTTTTCCTCCCTTATCTTTGTTGTTTGTTTGGTGTAGTTAGTTGTTTTTCTATATATGTTTAGCCTTCTTTCACTTTAGGCTAGTGTTTAGCCAAATTTTGATGATTTTTTGTATTAGTTGGATTCTAATGTTTAAATTATAGCTTGATATTGCAAAAGATTTGGACCCTTTAAAAAACCCATGTTTACCACGAATAAAAAAAAGTCTAATATTGGTCCTCCATTTTTAAAAATAAATCACTTCTCATTTACTATTAGAACTAACTCTTTTATGTAAATTAAATTGTGATCCTTTAGTTTGAAAATCATTGATCTATATGTTTGATATTATATTGGACACAAAATATCATCACCAATATAAATAATAATATCTCAAATCACTTTACTGAGTGTAGGTTGTGTATTTTTAAATTTTTTTTAATGAAATAAAATTATATTACGTATATAAAATATAATAAATTATTCAAAAAATATTCATGATATGAAAATATTCCATGTCACAACTATACTAGGTTAGAAATAAGTCTAAAAACGAACATAAAAAATAATACAAAAAATACTATCTTAAACATAATAATTAAAAACTAAGCAGATATAGCAAATAAACCATTGGCAAAGGGATCCTTATAATCCAAATTTCTCCAACCAACATTTAGTATGTCCTCCCCCATTAATGAGGTCCCAACTAGTGATGGCATTATTTATTGCCTATGAAAATTCATCATATCTTTCCTTAATACATTTGGGATATGCTCTAATAGGTGAAATTTATAAGGTTAGACACGGAAGCTTTTCTAGGTGAGGTGGAGGTGGGCAACCATCATGGTGTCTAGGAGGATAAATCCAATTTTTATGATGTGTAGCCAAAGGTGAACGTATGTGTGGAGGTGACCACCTAACTCAACTATGATAATAACATTCAAAGTGGCTCTATTGGTGGCCTCACCTTAGGATACGCCCTTTGAGGGTGAAGAGGGAAATACATGAGAAATATTACACAACACATTAACCTAGTGATCCAAATGGACCTAAAACTGGGATACCTTTAAGGCCACTTTATTGGATTATACTTTAATTTGCATAAATACATTGGAAATAAACATGGATTTATTATAATAAAATGGTTAAGCATCAAAATTAGTGTTAGAAAATAATATTGAATTTTTTTTCATTTAAATAAAATAACTTTGACTCTGAAAGTATGCCATATAAGTGTTTATTTTTCATGAAACATAAGCCAATCCCCCATGATAACATTCTATAATATGAAGGGATTCAATGAAAAGGGTTTGAATAAGTCATGGATCCATGTCTAGTCTATGTGTGTCTTTTTTCAAAATCAAAACAAGTTTTTAAGAGTCTCAAAGTGCCCAAAAATGAGACACTTAGGTTGACTAAACCTTAAATGAATAAGGTGATGGATAAGGGAAAATCCCTGATAAATTAATCACCACATAGATTGTCATGCTTTGAAATCAAAGACAAATGCTTATGTTGAGGTGACCACCTAACTCAGATATGAGAATGACATATAAAGTTTCTTTGTTAATGGTCTCCCATCAAGCTTCCCTCCCTTAAGTGAAAATAGGGTGGGACATGAGAAATATTTCAAAATACATTAGCCCAGTGATCCAAAGGGGTGCAGATGGGATAACTCTAAGGCCACCTTATTGGCCTATATTTTAATTTACATAAACACATTATAAATGACCATGTCTTTTTATAATAAAAAATCAAAACATCAAAAGTGGAGTTATAAAATAACACTACATTTATTTATTTCTAGTAAAAGAAAATAATTTGCATTTTGAAATTATCTCAAATTTGTGTCATTTTTCAAGAAACATCATGGGCTTGTTCCTTAGGAGAACATTTTCCCAGAAGAAGGGCTCTTACTGAAAGGGTTTGAAGAAGTCATGGATCTAGGTCTAGGTTATATGTTTCTTAATTCAAAACTAAAATAAGTGCATAAGAATCACAAAGTGCCCATAAATGAGACAATTTGTTTGAGTAACTACTAAATAAATAAGGCAGTGACTAAGGGGAAGCCCCTAATAAATCAATCCCCATGTAAAGTGTGTGAGTTTAGGCTCAATAATGATATTTTAAACTATTTGAAAATGATTGATCTAAATGTGGGCAATAAATTAAAGACACTGACAAGCATCAATCTTATGAACCATGAGAAATTAAGGCAACAACCATTAATATATGTTGTTAGGAGTATAATATTGGAAGGGAGTTACAACATACCACTTCCAATATTTACACCACCTTCTAGTAGTTTTAATTAAAATTTTATGAAGAATATCTATAGGGACAACTTCCATAATATCCTATTAAGAATATTTATTATCATTATTTAAAAAAATGTTGGCCTTAAATTCTAGCCAATAAATATAAATTCTAGTTATTTTTTTAGAAAATATCTTACATTGTGTGTAGTCTTCATCCAAAGAGTTTGAGTAATTGCACCCATTGAATTTCCACAAGAATAATGTTATGGAAATTAATGATAGGAAACCACCATAAGGAATTATAATTTACATATAACATTTCTCTATTCTAAATAATCAAAGGATTTATTTTTTCCCATGCTTTGTAGATACTTTTAATATCAAAAAAATCAACTACTTTGATACGATCCCAAAGGATAACATAGTTGTGAAATCATAAACCCTTCTAATCACTCCCATAAGTAATTTCTTCAATAATACAATTACAAAGTAATACATTTCACACTTCCTTCCATTAAATATCTTGAATAATCCACTTGACACTTAGATAAATACCTTGTAAACTAATGTATAACAAACTCGTCATGCATGCCTCCTTGGGAAGACATAAGAATTCCTAAGCCACATAATATAAACCCTTCCCATGTTCAAAGTGTGAAAGAATAAAACATCTATGAAATTTCTCTAACTTATGGTATGAGGCTTTATAATGAATCTAATGAGAGGAATAATAAACATGAGTTGTTGTGATAACTTTATAGCATATTTGAAACTTCCCTACTAAGAAAAAATCCTAACGATCTAGTAAAAGAGATTTTTATCTATTCGATTAATAATTCACTACCAAAAATGGGATGGGATAGCTTGGTATGCAAAAGATATACACAAAAATTTAAATATTTATCCATGTTGAATCCATTTTCATTCATACTTGTTCAACCAAGAAGGTGGAAACATGGAGTATTGTATATAGCACTGATTCTTCTTCCCATTGAATACTAGGTCCCAAATTAAGGAAAATTATATCAAGACATTGCATAACATTATTTAGGGTTTCCTCATCTTAAAAAGGGTGAGAAATTAATAATAAAAAATCCCATTGAATAACTATGCAAACACCTTAGATGGTAGGTAAATTCCTTGAACTAGAACCCAAACTTTAGTATTGGTCAAAATATAGACAAAGCCTTTGTAATTGGTAAATATAACATTGGAGCTAATAAGAAGCCTTATCTAATATAATCAAATAATGAAAAATGATCTAAGTTGACACTAATGAATGAGATATAAGTTGAATAAATTGTAAATAACATTTGAACTACCTAAAGAAAATTAGGACTAAAACCTATGATATTTTAACATAGCCAATCTGAAAGGCCACTCAATGTGGTCATAGGATTTCTAAAAGTCAATATTAATGAACATTACCCATTAATTAGATATACACACCCACTATACGCCTTCCCCTATCATAATTATGTTGTTAATAATATATATGATTTTAATGAGTTTATTTTAATCAGGACTAAAAATTAAAGGAAAGATATTATAAACGTGTAGCATAAAGGATTTGGCTATGATTCTATACAAATCGTTGAGCGGGGTAATCGGTTTCTAGTTATAAATCAACTCTCAATCTCCCATACTAGGTATGTATATTTTATATGCCCAATAGTAATAAATTAGCAAAGGTATTTGGAATTTAAATGTTATAAATATAATTACAAAGTATATTTTCTAAAAAATATCTCATAAAATTTGCAATGAACCACCAAAAAATATAGCAAAGGTATGAAAGGTTGTCACAAATAAAAGCTTTATCATTATACAATTTTAATAAAATTCATGAAAGTCCTCAATGGTGAGAGGCCTATCAAAGGCAACTCATTGAGATTACAAAAATTTATAACAAACCACCAAAAGACACTATTGGAGTCTTTTTTATCATTCATGAGAAGTATCTTAAACTTTACAAACTTATTGGTAAAGGAAGATAAAGAATTGAACCATTGATGGCACCTCAATTATCCTTGGTTAACCTGTTTAATGGATTTAATTTGTTTTCTATAATGTTTAACCTTAAGCATTTGAAAAAAATATTTCAAAACTTTATTGCCTAACTTAAGACAATGTAGTCTGGCTTTGATTTGCATACCACACACAATGTATGCATCTATAATCTTATGGATTACCATAATGCCATTATTTATATTTATAAATTATCATGAAAGGGTTATTTATATAAGACAATCATTGCATGACTTAACTCTAAATTGGTGGTGGATTGAGTTTTCTAGCAGATTCATGCCAATTTTAAGGTCATAGATGTGAATAAATCATTTTATGTATGTGATGGAAATTGACCATTAACCAATAAAAGTAACATTTATTTATGATCATGCAAATAGGTTTCAAACCCACAAAATATGAGTTAAGGTGGGTCCATGAAATTTAAAAGGAAAATATTAAGAAAAAACCTATATGTTTTGAATTTTATGATGACTAAAATTGCAAACAATATGGAATTGTATTGGCAAGCGGTTAGAAAGGGCAATATATTAAAAAGTATCTATGGATAATGAAAATAAGTTATTGAATGATAAGCATGGTTACATATAATTCATGACTCTATCAAGTCTCTTTAATAGCCCTTCAAATCTAGGATGAAAGTTAGACCACCTATAATTAAAAATAAATGTTGAATGACATGAATACTTAGGGTCATTAAACCTAAATTTATTATCCATACATAAGCACACATCTAATTATCCAAAGGTTATCTCCTTATTTATAGTCAACAAGTGGAGATAAAAATGAAAAACATAATTTAATTAGAGATTTTAGGGTTTCATGATTTATAAAGTTATGAAAAAGGTTTATAGAATCTAGTTTTGTTATAATATATACAAGAATATCAATTCTCTAAATTTAAGTATATTACAATTTTAATTTGAAATTATAGTTTTACTATTATGAATATATATTTATGGCATGACATAATTTATATGACTATAGGATTGAGATCAATTTGTTTTGTGTACAAATAACTTTTTAAGATATCGTAATTATGTTGTATTTAATTTAATTTTCATATTACACCTTTTCTTGATGTGTGTGTGTAGTAATTTTAGATATTTTATTTAAAAATGTGAAAATTATGATTATATTGTATATTTTTGTAAGTGTTTTAATATATTTTTTAAAAATAAATGTGTAAAATTATTAATCAAATTAAGTTAGATTAATATTTTTAAGGATTGAAATTAATCTTTCAATCCCCATCCTATGATAGTCTAATACATCTTAGTTTACACTTTCTAAGAGATTGAAATTGTAAAAGTTTGTTTATATAACATAATTAGCTTTAAAAGTAGGTACTAAAGCCACATCATGACAATTTTTTAAATATGATAGTTGTGAATTTTGAAGGGAAATATTGAGTGGATAACAATCATATATTTTTTTCCATAGAGCTAAGTGTGCCCACCAAATTTAAATCTTAGTATACATGTAAGTTGGGCCTAAATTTGATATTCAACCTTGCCTATCCTAATTTTTTGTGACTTTTGTTTATTCAACATTGCCCTTTAAATGCTATGATAGCCTAGGGATAGAGAGGAGATCCATACAACTCTTGACGGCCATAAAATTTTCATTAATTAAAGTTTGATGATAGTGTTAAAATATAATATTGCCTAGCTACTAAAATTAATTATAGCTAAAACTAACATTTTTAAAATATTTTTGGGATCGGTATACTTCAACTATCAGTCATTTCATCTATAAGTTTTAAAATATGTATCCTTGTATTCCTAGTTTTCTCTAAATGAGAACAAAGAGGGATCTTGAGTCTGATTGGGAGTTGGGCCATTATAATAAAATTATGGATTTGGTATTGGAATTTGCAAAAATGGTGAGGGAATAAAGAGCTTTGGATATTTAATTTTCATTGGTTATCTTCTTTCAAATGGATTTAAAATTTCTTATATATCATATCAATCTAATCATAAGGTGTGGAGCAAAGGTGGTAAATTTTCCATTTGATTTTTATTTTGTGACTTGTGGCTTCATTCATTGAGAGATCTTGATCTATCATGGTTGATTAGAATTTGAGTCATCCCTCTTTTTGTAACATCCCTGCTAGGATCTACTTATAAAGAATGTGATTTTTTTAAAATTTAATCAATGTAATCTTTCATTAGAATTTACCATGAGAATATAACTAGTGATCTAAGCATAATACACTAAGCATGTTAACTTTAAAATAAGCATGCAACATCTATCTGTCACTTGTTAGTGTCCAAAATTGCATCGAGAAATTTGTGCCCTTTTTTAAAAAATGAGTGCATGAACATCTAATTGTTTCCTCCTATTTGTAAGTGTTCACCAAAGTTAAAAATATAGCTTTTGCCTTGTGAAAACCCTGTGTAATCATAGTTTCAGCTAATGCTCAATATTTTCATATTTTAATGAGATTTTAGGGTCTGTGATTAAAATCAAGCAGGGAAGATTAAATAATGTTGAGTATGATGTTTTTCATCTTCTAAAAGGCTTTGAAGTATCTGAATTTATAAGGTTAAATCCAAGTTTACATTAGTGCAATTTTTAGTTGGGGTGAAAAGGTCTGTGGGAATATATGAAAAAAAATAAGTTGTTTAGAAATTTTGCAAGTTAGACTTTTTGTTCAAAAATTTTGGTAAAACTTTGTGGTTGGATATTTTCTTTGAAATATTTAGTTAGGCATTTTGTTTTGAGTTTCCCTTGCTTCAAAATATTTGGTCATGGGACTTTTTGTTCAGGCTTCTTTTTTCAGACTTTTCGTTAACTTTTTATTTGAACACTTTGTGCTTGGATCCTTTGCTTCAAACCAATGTCTACCACTTGATAATAAACATGTAGTCAAAAGATAGATGATCCAAAAGGAAAATAATGAAGTTTCAAAGGAAATCAGATGTTGATGTGAAAAAATAAGTAAGGCCACATAAGCATTCAAGAGGTCACATCAATATTTATACTCATTCCAAAATGTATGACCTATCTAAGTGGAAGTTAAGTTTGTAAAAATTTCAAAGCTTGATTTTTTAAGTAGAATAAATATTAATTATTAATACAATCCACGTGGAGGTTCAAATGAAAAAGTAAAGCTTTTAAAAAGGGAAAATAATGCACTTAAGCATTATAAAGTTTGGTAAAAACCCTAAAAGGTCAAAGACAAAATCTAAAATGAGAAGGCACGAGAAAGTTTGTCATAAATGAAAAAAGGTAAAAAAAAGATAAGTATTGCCATTTTTAATATTTTTCTTATGTTGAAGACCTCCTTGGAGGAAAAATATCTGGTAGGGTTTATGAGGCCAAGGTGTGTCATTGCAAGCATATTTTCCAAACTATCATGGATCCTTCTTTGCATCTATCACAACTAAAGTTTTCCAATGAAGTCATGACAAAGTAAGGGGTGTTTTTTGGCCTTCACAAGTAGAAGGGCAGATGTCTAGAAGATTCTAGATTTGTAAATAATTAATGGGAGAGAATAGCCAAGTAGTTACACATGAAGACAAGGAGTTTATTTTACTCCCAAGGGAATATTCTCCCTCAAGCCCAAGTACAATGCATTTCTAGATAATAATGTCAAGGGTTTGCTTAAAATATTCATCATTGCAAGTATAGGTAGTTATCAGAATGATTTTCTTGCAAAGCAAGATCTTCCAAGTTTGACAAAGGGCATCTTCCAACTGAAGCATATTCCTAGAATATTCTAGATGAAAGATTTGTATAAAAGGAGGGCTTGCACTCTTTTCTAAGTTGTTGGTTGTTTATTTTTATAGGTCATAAGATCTTTTAAATTTTGGGATCCTTTTTGTGTGTGTATTTTATCTCTCTTGCTAAGGTGTTTTCATCTATACAACCATTAGTAAGATCTAAGAGCATTGTTTATGTCTCCCTTATTAAAAGAGAAAATTCGCCATGCTTTGCCCCATGGTAGCATTTTGAAACAATGATGTATGTAAGATTTGTTTGTAATTTAATAGAAAATAACTATGATTTTTTATTGTATTTTAGCAATGAAATGCAATGAAATATTCTTCATGATCTGCTTATTAGGTATTTAGTTTTATGCTTATTAATGGTGGAAGCTATTTTGGGCTTAGATGTAAATTGTAAATTTCTTTATGCATTGTGATTTGGGTATATGTTGGTGATAACCTTATCAAGGCACCCTAGGTTTATAGATTTGATAAGAGAAAGTATTTAAAACTCTGCTTGAAGTATATGCTTTAGGGTTTCAAGAATCATTTGAATATTTGCATTATGTTGACACCAATGGATGCAACTCATTCTTGTTAATTTCCTTAGTTTGTATTTCAGTCTTTCAACATATTTGAAAGTTAATTATGTATTTTCATGTTAAATTATATCCTTCTATTTAAAAACACACCACCACACCACTCTTTATATTTACCTAACTTATCCTACCTTGTCCTATGCTACAAATTATATACCCTATTACATATTTTGAATCTTATTTGCTTGAAAATACTTAAATATTGCATATCAAAAATGTATCTATGATTTGTGCTATAAATATCATCATTTTAGTTTTCCATTTATCCCTTTATTGTTGCAATCATATTTACATCTATCTTTAGTAGCTTGTGTTTGGCCTAAAGCATTTGTTCATTCCATGTGACAACTCTTACAAAGTGGAGAGAGCAAGTTTGGTTATATTCTGGTTAGATTTATATTTCTTGTGTGCCAATAATCTCCATGGAGATTGAATTTTAATATTCCTCCATGTGATCAAGCTACCCCTTAGGTCCTCTCACCTTGGTTTAGGCAAAGCTAAAAGTAGTAGGGGGCTAACCATACCCTATGTTGATGTCTTCTAGTCATTAACTAAATTCAATTCATCCATATGCTAAACCCATCCCAAACTATAATGACATATTAGTGAATTTACCATCCACGTTTACCATTTTTTTTCAAGTGTACAAGGCTAAGTAAAAGAGGTGTACAATTGGAAACTAATAATCATCTTACATAATTATCAGGGACTCTTACAAAGAGATCTTATTTTTTTAGTAATATCAAGTTCTCTACCTATCTTTGTGCTATATTGATTATCTTTGGTCCATCAATACCACAACACTCTACTGGCACCATTGTCGGGGATAATCCTTGTCACATGTGTTGTCAAGGACTCTTGCAGAGAGCTATATTTGTTAGAATTTAGAAGTTATTTATATAGGAATATTTGATGCATTGACCTTAGTTGTATATTTTTAGACAATGTTTATCCATATTATCTCATGTTCTTGAAATTTGAGGTTATTTAATTTTGATTTACTAATTTGGGGTGTCAACTACACAACAATTTGTTGGGGATGTTGATGGTGACTTGAAAGATTTGGTGAAATGACTTATGTTGGATTTATTACAAGGAGTTATAACTTGTTCGTGTTTTGAAGTGATTTCCCTCTTGAACATAAATATATATTTTTAGTATCTTTGATTTCATATCTCATCACTAGCTTTAACAAAGTGTGATTTCAGTATGTATCACAACAATTTTGTAAAGTGTTATATTATATAATTTTTATTCTAGTGGTGACTCCAACATTGTATCTGGTTTCAATGAAGCTTAGTTCCCATTTTAAATAACTTTATTCTTTCAGCTTTGATTATTCTCTTATTTACAAATCTAGAAGGATTGAGATCACCCTTCAAAGGGGACTCATCAAAGTAGCTTTTCACACCCTTAAGTTTTTATTAAAGAAGAAGGAGACAAGTTTGGATGCTAATACAAGGAAAAAGTTCTACAACAACAGAGTGTTTGGACACTCAAGATTCTAGTACACTTGAATCTTTATTTTTTAAACATCCTTTAATTGAAGATTATCATATTTCTCCTAATCATTTAGAGTCTTATAGTCCAATTTATTACCCAACACCTTCTCAACTAGTTGAATCTCCTATTAGATTTTATCCCACCAAGTCCACCTCACTCACCCTCTCACAACCCTTTGCCATTTGATCTAGAACCCACCATTGAACCAATCATGAGGCATAGGGATAAAGATGAGAATGATCATCTTGCATTCAAGATTCTTAGATTTAAACCAGTTAATTTTGATGAAATGGAAGGTTATCCTAATGAGGTCTTGAATGAAGTAAGGAACCACCTTCCTAAGTTTCAAAGGAAGAATGTAGTGACTGGTGATTAGAATTTAAGGGATTTTCACATTATAATTGAATATTATGAGGTTGAGCATGGGGATCTTTACATTAAGTTATTTTTTCTCATTTTGGAAGAATATGATTGTGAGTTATTAATTTCCCTTCCTCGTGGATGCATTGATTTATGGGGAGAAATGAAAAATGTTTTTAAAATTAAGTATGGTGATATAATTGATCCTAGGTTCCTTCTTGTCGAATTTAAAGACATTAAGAAGAACCCTAATGAGTGAGTACAAGATTTTAATATGAGGTTAAATAATAATATGTTGTGGCTACCTAAAAATATTAGGCCTAGTGATATAACTTGCTTGATTAAATACTATGGTGCATTTGAGAAAAAAAACAACTTACTACTAGAGGGACAAGGGTCCTGCAAACCTGAGATTACAATTTAACATGACCATCAAAATTAAAAACAACATAAAGGCTATGGGTAAACCTTTAAATAAGTAATTTGATGTAAAATTGGTCAATCCTAAAAAAATTTAGTCCACTAAGAATGCCAACCTTGAGGAAATTATGAAAACTTTGTCTTCCACTATCAAGGAGATGTCATACAAGTTGGCTAGAGTTGCAAAGGGGTTGCCTCATGGGTCTACAAGTCAAGAGATAACTTAGAATCAAAATCAAGCATAAGGGAGACCCCATTTCCACATTATAGATAATGATAGAGGGAAAATGCCTACCTATGATGAAATAAATGATAGAAATCAAAATAGAGGGGCTAAAAAGGAAGTGTCTAATCTATTAAATGGCAAAGTAAACACTATAAATTTTGATATTTACATCGATTGGTGTCAACCCCTCAATTTTAACCAAGTATTTATTCTAATTTTGGCACGTATTATGTAGGGAACATTATCCATTGTTATGAAAGTATCAGAATGACATGGGAGAACCATGCAATGGAAGGACCATGGTGCAAGACTATTAGCATGAGAGTCTAAGGATGAAGAAGGACAATGAAATAAAAGACCCAACATGAGAGGACCCAGTCAAGAGAAAACATGGCATGAGAAAATTGAGAATAGAGGACTCAAAACAAGAAGTAGAAGACTAGGAGAGTGTGAGGGAAGCAGAGCATGAGGAACATGAGAGTAGTTAGAAATAATAAACCAAGGACACTTTGACCTGATTGATCAGAGACCTTGTACCATCCTAAGAGGAATGGAACACTTGGACACTAATTTATTACATAGAGAAAGCATCTAGGGGTATGGAAGCCTGAGTCTATAAGAACAATTAGTTGTAAGAGCCATGACTCTCAGCTTGTTGGGAGTCTGTGTGCCATGTGTCTATTTTATGTTAGGAACTTGACACTTGAATAGGGTAAGACAAGTATAAAAACCCCTATTGTAAGCATTAAAAAGGATATTGAGAAGTGAATCATTGAAGGGATATAGAGAATTTTGTCTTGTAATCCATAAGTACTTAATAAGAATTCAATGTTTATCATGTGATGTTTATTTTTGAGCAATAGACTATGTTGAATATTGAAATGTGTTAAGTAAATAAAGTCATGAGTTATTTTATTTTATATTTAGCTAATGATGGTAGTATAATCTATTAATAAATAATTAAATGCATGTCATGTTTTAAAGTCTTTGGGAATTGGTCTTTCACTACATGCTTTCGGTGAGTGCATGAGACTCATTCCTCACATGATAGGGCTAGTGTGCTAGCCTATTGGGTAGAGGCTCTAGTGCCAACCTAAAGAGAATAACGCAACATTATGGTTTCATTAATGAGACTTGAATCAATTAGAGCATGATTATGGGAAATGTTTGGGTGCATTACATTAGAGAATATTAAATAATACATTACCAATGTTGAAGATAATTTTGTAATTCCATATCTTGAATAAGGAGTTTCTATGTAACAGTGGGTAGAACAAAACCTTTACAACTCATTATATGAGACTTTATTTTCTGAGTTCCCTATTTTTGCATTATTGGATCTTAGCATATGCTCAAGGATGATCTCAAAACCTTGGATGAAGATAAGTCATGGACATTGGAATGGAAAAAGAGTTTAGCATGACTGAAAGTTTCTTGGACATGAGTAGTTGATTACTAGTGGAAAGGTTCTTGAAATAGTTACATCTTGGAATACACTATGACATTTTCTATGAGAACCAAGGGAATGTTATCTTTGATCACCCCCCTTCAATATTATGAAGATAATTATTGATCTTGGGTTGGAAACACTACCCATGGAAGGCTAAAATCTCATGTGCATGAGCCACACATTTAGAGGGGATAATACTATATGATTCAAGATTGTGGGTTTAACATGGTATAAAGCTAGCAAACACTATGAAAATAAAAGTATGATAAAGCTCGATAGAGGATCATGGGAATTAGTGACATGGGAAGGGATTGGGAAAACATAAGAAGTGATGTGAAGAGACATAGGGAGCTAGACACATGTGAGCAACCCATCACTTACGAGTCACAACCTTTGCCACTTTTATTTTATGAGGGAGAAATTTAATGGACTACCAGAGATGAACTAAGTATGAGTCAACCAGACTCCCCCACCATAGTGCATGCTCATGCCTTTGAGTTGGATAGAGTACATATAAGGAATTGGGATACAAAGAGTATAGATTTAAAATATGAATAGATAAGGGAAACTGAGACTAAGCCATTAGGCAATACTTTAGAATTTTCATCTTTCTCATTCCATAAGAAGTCCATGGCATAATTTGGAATGCCTAGAGGATATAGCCCTCAAGACCAGAGTATAGGCCCAAACCTACGGAGTAAACCCTCCACCACACCCTTTCCCTCAAGCACTACTATTAGAGGCATTAGAGGAGGATTTGGAGGAGGTACTAGAGGAAGTAGACCCCCTCTAGAAATAGGAGTTGGAACTTCTTAGAAATCATTTTTTTAACCACTTGTGGTTTATTATGAAATGGCATTGCACTTACCTGACTACCAAGGGGTAGAAAATATAGCCAAGCATGTTTATAAGTGTGAAATAATTTAGAGGGCATGTGGCATCATGTCCTCTGAGAGGAAGGCAAGATAGTTTGCAACCACCCTTTTAGAGCATGCACATAAATGATATCACAAATTCAACCCTCAGCAAGTAATGATAGATTATGACTAGCTCAAAGTAACATTGCTACAAGAATTTGATATTCCTAATTTTGAGCAGTAGAGTATAATAGTGTTGAAAGACATAAAATAGGGAATTATAGAGAGTGTATGGGAATATGATGGATAGTTTAAAACCTTGACTTCTAAGTTGTCTTTTGAAATCAATCTTGTTTAACGTGCACAATAGTTCATAGGAGGATTATTGTTACCTTTTTGATGGACCTTATCACAAATAACTTTCACAAATGCACACGAGTCTCTAGAGGTTGACCTCTATGGTGAAGTAGTTGGAAGTATGGATACTAGGATTATCCCCTTCATGAAAGCACAAATAGAGTCCATTGCTTCTCAACTTGAAAAATTATCGATGAACAATGCACATGAGACATGTAGTGGTGTTTGGTTTACTTATTATGAAACTGAAGGACACACTAGAAATAACTATCCATGAAAAAATATTCATGCAGTTCTAAAATAAACTTGTGAGATTTTTCATGATGACCATGATGTTCATTCCTATCCACTCTTGAAATGGACCATGAACACTAAAATATCTATGTATTGTAAGATTTTTGATACCTATACCCCTGACATAAATGATTTTCATCTAATTAGTGATATTCATGAATCTCGAGCACATGGCATATGCTAAGCCTCAGTCGACCATTCCCAATACAATGGTGGATATCATGGGTGAGAAAGAGGATGAGGGTGAGGAAATTTATGGTTTACACTAAGGACTTGCTACAAGTATTTTTTGTTAGACCATTATCAGAGGGATTGATCAAAATACCCAACTTGTGCCTACTATAAAAAGGACCATCAATTAGAAGAGTGTTTATATTTATATACAGCCCTCATAAAGGACCAAAATGAAAAGGGTGCCAGTATGATCCATATAGATAAACTACAGTGGTGTACTCAACCAACTATCTTGGTTGTATAATAAGTAAATATTACTACTCATAGCGGGGCCTAGATGTAATCTACACCCAACCTAGTTGAAAAGGTACAACAAGAAGAACCATAGGCAAGGAAGTATCTTGATGCACTTCAGGAAAATGATGTCCTTCAAGATATAATGAAACTTGTGTGTGAACTCCAAGGTGAGATTCAATACCTCAAGGAAAAGGATGTCACACAACATGCCATGGTATAGATGGAAACTAAACCTCCAATAATTTATGATAATTTATAGGAGTAATGTAAATGAATGCTCGATGAAGACATCGTTCCATAGTTTAGCACCTACCTTAAAAGCCAAGCCCACCTACCAAGAAACACCCACCCTCATCTCATTTGGCAAAGTGAAGATCAATATTTAAAGCATAACCAACACTAAGAGAGTCCTATTTTCACTTCCCTAGAATATGGAAAGATATTAGTTAATGTTGCTATCAATAGATGAGTAATCTGAGATATTATTGTAGATAGTGGTGCTGAATTAAATGTTCTCACTAAATATGCTTGGAAAAAATGGCTAGTCCAACCTTGTATCCCTTACCTCATGTCTTGTTCATGGTAGATAACATGTGCACACATCCTATAAGATTCATTAATAATGACACCATTGACATACTTGGGGTTCCATTCAAAGTAGATTTTGAGGTTTTAGAATTGGCTAAAGCTAATAACTATCCAACCTTGCTATGAAGGCCTTAGTGCTAAAAAAATTAGTATATTTAAACTTTAATAACTGATATACTATCTTTGATAATATTGATCAAAATGTGATAATACCATTAGACCAAGCATAGGGACCACCCTATATTGAGCCTATGAACATTGATGAAGGCATTAACAATTTATATAATGTGACTGCTCGATATGATGATCAACATGATCTGACACTAGATGGCATTTTCCACTAGGTGAAAAACCAATCTATCTTTGATACTAAAAATAATGCTTAAAACTGTTGGGCCCATGGTGATTATGACCTCACTAGAAGATTGTGCAACACCATCAACAAAGATGAAAACATCCCATGCCAACTTCCTAAATGTCACAAATTTGTCTGCTTCATGGGTTTAGAAATATGAGGACCATTGGAGGGACCACCATTAGAGAGACTTGATGAAGCTCCACAATTCTAAGTATAAAGAGAGGTACATTATTTTGTCTAGCACCTCAAATATTTCTATGAAATTGAAAATAAATAGATGAGGTCATTAGACCATATTTTTGATGACACTATCACTAGGTGGTGGCATATATATAAAGAGCACCTTTTATATTGGGATCAAGTATGAGATAATCTACATCATAAATTTCACCATGACAATAAGATTAGAGGCACACTTAGTTATAGTGGCATGGAAGCACCTAAGCCTCACCTTAAGGCCTATGAAATAATAGGGCAAGTGGAAGAAACATTTACCAAAATACCTATGGGTTCATACAATCTATAGAACCTTACACACTTGGGCACAAGCTTAGTACATACATGAATAAATACACATGGGAATAAGGATTTGGAAGCTACTAAAAGAAAACATGACATCAGCACATTCTTACTCTTCACCAAGGATGGACCTATGCCTTACTCTTCAAACCATACGTGAAGAAATCATTAGAGATTAGAGTCCAATTAAAAACTACCTATGTCACATTCATTAGGAACTTGAGGAACCCTTTTGTTTATTCATTGAGCCTCCAAAACAATCAAATATTAAACCATCAATAGTTCCAAGTGAAGAACATCATGAAGAGATTTGCTTAGGAAAGTAGAAACTCATCCTTCAAGTAGATGAAGGGTCCACTTCACTCAATCTGATGAATACCAATCTACATGTCCTTATGAGTACTAGCTCACAGACTATTTGGGACACAAACTCCCCCATTGATAACCCTTATTATGGGCCCATTCAAATTGTTTAACTTAAAATTGGCACAGAATAGGAACCTACGGTAGCAACCATTGGAAAGTATTGGATCGAGACAGAAATTTTGAAAATCTTTGAGTTATTAAAAGAGTAGCAGGATGTGTTTCCAAGGAAATATAGTGAAATGAAAGGGGTTCACCCTTCTCTTGATAATATTCATATAAATTTTATTGATTATGCTCACCCTATGAAGAAACACCCATACCGGATGAACCCTAACCTTTGAGCATGCGTGAAAGAAGAGATCGATAACATGCTCTATGATAGAGTAATTACTCCTATTAATGAATCTAAATAGGTAATTTTTATGGAAATCATTATCAATAAGGATGGTCATATTCATATCTATGTGGATTATAATGTTTTAAATGCATTTTTGTCATTGATCCTTTTCCAACACCTTTCATAAAGGAAATCCTAGAAGGTGTTATTGGTTGTGAGATATACTCATTTATCAATAGGTTCTTAGGGTATCACCAAGTTTAGATAGCTGAGGAAGACCATTCCAAGACCACATTTACTATAGAATGGGGCTCTTTTGCCTATAATATCATGCCTTTTGAGTTGAAAAATGCCCCAATAGTATTCTCATGGGTAGCAGTGGAGGCTTTCAAATATTTTATCCATAACTTTCTCCAAATCTACTTAGACAAATGGATGGTATATAGGTTGATCAAGGACCACTATGCCACTCTGAGGCTCACGATTAAGCACTTTAAGTGTTATAAATTTAATTAAATTTGAATAAATGCCTATTTGTGACACCATTTGGGGTACTCCTTGGGCATATCATTTGTAATGAGGGACTCCTAGTAGATCTAACCAAGGTCTTTATCATTCTTCATCTACTAGTGCCAAAAACTCAGTGTGAGGTGCATGCATTCTTAGGACATATGGGCTAATATAGTAAGTTCATTTGGGGTTATGACAAGGTTTTAGCACCCCTAAAAGAATTATTAAAGCATAATGAATAATTTTTATGGACTAATTCCTGCAAAGTAGCTTTTGAAACTCTAAAAGAAAGATTAATTATTGCTCTTATCTTGCAATTTCTAGATTAGACAAAACCTTTTCATGTCTATGTTGATGCATCTGGCATAGTAATTGGTGTAATAATTGCAAAACTAGGAGAGATAAATTTGGACCATTCCATTTATTTTGCTAGTAGTAAAATCACATTGACCAAAAGAAACTATACCACCACTAAATGTGAAGTCTTGTTTATAGTTTACATGCTACAACAATTCAAATAGTACTTTCTGGCCACACCATTTATATTTTACACTAACCATGAGGCTCTAAAGTATCTCATCAACAAGCCAATTCTCCATGGAATAATTTTCCACTAGATAGTTCTTTTCCAAGAATTTTTGTTTTCCATTATAGTGAAACCTAGGAAAACTAACTATGGACCTGATCACTTATCCTAAATTGAAAATAAAGAACATCCACATGTTATAAAACTTGACCTTCCTAACGTAAAACTCTTTAAAGTCACTAGGGTAATTGAAAAACTAGAGGATATTATGGCATTTTTCAATATTATATGTGCCCCTAATTCCCTCACTTTATAAGAAAATAAATAACTTACAATTCGTGTTGTACCTTATCAACTAATAGTAGGATATTTATATAAAATGGACCATGATGAGGTGCTACACCATTGTGTAATACAACATGAATGCTTTGAGGTATTACGAGAATTCCATGAATTTATTACCAAAGGACATTATGTTGGGGAGGTTACTGCATGAAAGTTGTTGCTCATTAGACTCTGGTGGCCAACTTTAATTAAAGATGTAAAGGCATATGCAAATCAATGTGATATTTGCTAGCATGTAGGATGATCAAATAGAAGAGATGCCATGCCATTATGACCATTTTATTAGCAAGAACCATTTTAAAAGTGGGCTATTGACTTTTTGGGCCCATCACTCCAGAAAGATGAAAAACAAGCTCATGGTATATAATTATGCAACTAACTACTTAACACACTAGGATGAGGCAACACCAACCAAAGACTGTATAGCAGTGACTAATACACATTTCATCTAGGAAAACATTATAACCTACTTTGAATGTCCTCTAAGCTTCACCAGTGATCATGGAACCCACTTCCTAAATGAGACAATTCAAATCCTCTTAGATAAATTCATGATTGTACATCACAAGACAACACCATATCACCCACAGGCCAATGGAATAGTTGAAGCCTTCAACAAGATCCTCAGTACCACTTTGACAAAAAATTTGTAATCTTGGTAGAATTGATTGGGATGATAGGGTATCTATAGTACATTGGGCATACTAGACCACATACAAATGCCTCAATAAAAATACCCCATTTAACTTAGTATATGGAAAGGATGCAATAATTCTAGTTGATTTCCTAGTTCCATCTCTCTAGATCACACATATAAGAAACCTTGATGATGAAACTTCTTTGAAAGCTTAGATTGATGAACTCATGAAACTAGATGAGGCTCAATTCCTTGCCCATTATAATCAAGATGTTGAAAAATGAAAACAAAAAACATGGCATGATCACCATCTAAAGAACAAAATCTTCACCCCAAGCATGAAATTTTTAATCTATGACTCTAAGTTTGCACGCCACCCTAGGAAGCTCTACATTCATTGGGACAGACCATTCATAATTCATAGTATTCAACCTACTGGAGCTTATTTTCTAAAGTGAATATATGGTCAATTCCTCCTAGGACACTATAATGGGAGTTAGCTTCGGCCATATTATAATTTTTTTTAGATTTTATGTTATTTTCAATAAGGCTTTAGGCCATTAGATTAGGATTTACTACTTTCAATAAAAAGTGTTGCCCTTGAGGCACATGAGTCTCTTTTTAAATTCTTAGTCCTTTAGTAATTTCATGGAGGACCATGAACCCTTTATGTGGGGTAAGATATACTTATGAATACAAGACATAATATGTGGGCATGTAAGTTTCAAGGGTTCAAGAATCATACATGGCATGTAAGAGATTAAGGGCATGTGAGTCATTTAATAAAATAGATTCATGTTATTTGCATGATAGTTTGTCTCCACTACTCTAGAAAAATAGGATAGCTGTCACCCACTTCCAAGAAAGTCATGCAAAGAAATGGACCATTAATGCGATAAAGGTAGTCATAACAAGTAGGTGAATAAAATGATGAGACAAGTTTCTTAAAACATAAAAGGCTCGATGCAAGATACAAAGTATGAAGACCATTAAAATATATGCATTTATTACTAGATATGACAACGAGAGGAAATAAATAAATGAGGTAAACTATTTGGAGGACCTATAAATAAATAAGTCAAATCCATTATACACTTTACCCTACTATAATCTTCAATTACTTAGCGAACTAGAGAACCAGAGATGAATAAATTTTAAAAAATGAAGAAATTTTGCTTAGAAAACATAGTGTTTGAAAATGAAACAAAGATATGAAGAGGATTTCTAAGTGGAGGAGGAATATTTTTAAGTGCAAACAAGGATAGAAGTGGGTCAAAGTCATTCTTTGAAAAAATTGTAGGTTGCAAGTTTTGTCATTATTGAAGTGTGAAGATCGAGAGTTGAGGCAAGTTTAAATGCCACCATATATTCATTTGGGAATGTGGGATGGCTAAGGGTTAACCTTTGAGCACCACAGAGGGTAATGTGGCCAAATAATAAAAGCAAAAAGAATTGAAAAACTTCCAACCATACCAAAAGAGAGAGATGTGAGTAGAGAAGTGTGGTTCCCTATAAGAGAGGAGCCTTTGGAAGACCTTGAAGAGACATTAAGATAAGAGTAATGCATAGAATTTAGAGTGAGAGCATGGAAGAAGATAAAATGTTGAAAAAGGGAAAGCAAGCACAAGCATCCTCATCACAAACTACCCCACCATCTCCCCCTCAAATAATTTACATAGAAGAGATGCAATACCCCTAATCGGTCTTATGCACAAAAAATTGGGTCTCTAAAGTAGCAACTGTGACCATATTTAACTAAAACCACCACCAATAAGGAAATGAGGTGTAGTTACAAAATGATTTTTAGGTCTAGACCACTAACACATGAAACCAAGTGGTTTATGACCTGATCATCAAGAACTAGCTAGACAAAATTGGCCTTTTCCAACTCTTCAAACTATTATATTTTGGAAAACATACTAAGGTAGTTTAGTTCTTCCTCTCACGTGTTGATGAGGATTACATCCACTTCACAGGGTACAAGATGAAGATCAGTGTGAAGAGGGTAAGAAAGGTCACAAGACTCTAGTACTCAATGATTAATGTATTGGATGACTTGGCAGATACAGAGGAAATCCAATAGACCATCACTGTCCTTGTGTATCAAAAGTAGAGACATGTAATGCACATCACAAACCTATAGGATTCTACTTTAATATTCACAACACAAATCATTTCCACCAAGGTCAAAGGGATTGATCAATCCTTTGATATGTCCTACCTTCACATAGCAAACCAAGTAGTGTAGGGAGTATAGTATAACTAGGCATTGTACTTTGCCCAAAAGATAACAAATATGTAAAACTAAGGGAAATCTTATTATTATTGGTTTTTGATGAAATTAGAGTACCTAAATATAGTTTAGGATCTTTGAAGTGGGTGTATCCTCCCACACATAAGTCCCCCACCAAGCACTTCAAATCTTTCACCTCCCCTTAGCACATCACTCCAACATATAAATTAAACATGAGATACTAGTTTGATGGAATGAATGGTATATTCCCAAGGATTTGCCCTCCTAAATAAAAGATCAAATTCTAGAATGAATGAATGAAGGTATATTTCAAGAATGAATGGCATATTCTTAAGGATCTGCCCTCCTAAACAAAATATTAAATAGTCTTCGCTATGAATTAACACTTGTCCCTAGCATGTATTTGAATGAATCCTTCAAGGGAACTCTCATCATGGCTTAAGTTGTCATATGCCTTCTTTACATGCTACTTCATCAATTCTATAAAAAAAACTATGATGCACAACTAATCAATATACAAGTAGAATGGATTGATGAAGAGTGTCACACCCTCTAAAAGATGTTTGTCTATCCCAACAAAAATCCTCTACAGAGAGGGGAGAAACAAGTATGACTAGTATGAAGATCAAGAATAACCTAGTTGGGGAATAGGTACACAAACTATTTTATATGTTTCACCCCAACTAGCACCTTTAAAATGGGGAACCTAAGGAGAGGATCCCCCAAGTACCACTAAGAAAGAGGTCATCCAAGCCAAGTGCCAACACAAGTGCGTATCAGGGCCCCGAAAAGTGGTAGAGGATAGTGGAGGCACAGCCCTCAAGGTTAGTTCAACATCATCAATCAATTCCACATCCACCACCTCACACTTTGCCTTCACCACCTTCATCCCTATATACATCTCATAGTTCACCACCTACATCACCTTCACATCACCATACTCTTTCCCACTCACCTACACCTCCATCTCAACCATCTCATCCATCTCCCCCACATTCTCCACCACCATGACCACCTTCACCTCCACCTTCTCCAATGACTACCACCAAGTCAATGCCTCATCACCATCCAAGACAAGCATTCCAAAAGGACCCCTCCTAAGAGTAGATACATATTTTGGAATCTAATCTAGAGAAGAATCCATCCCCTATGTGAGAGGTCCCAATTGCTAAACAAGTTAATACTAGAGGGATTGGAATGGATGGGATGGCTACCAAAAGACATCAAAAACTTGAATGAGACCCAAAAAAGGATAAGGGGGCCAGCCGCAGGGAAACCAAAATAGAGAGCATCTACTCTATATGAATGATACTAGTTTGGCATAGACAAATAAAAACTCTCTTTAGAAGCATTTCCACCCTGATGATGTGACCCAAGAAATAAGGAAGCAATTATCCTTCCTTTTAGAGATGTATAGTGAAGAGCCTCATTTTGAAATTCTATTGGATTATAATTTTTTTGGCTCAAACACCCCAGATCTCCTAAACCTCATGAAATTTGATCCACAATAGCTCTCCCCAATAATGGCAATAATTGCATTTTTGAAACTTGCCATAAAAATGATGTGCCAAAATATTTTGTCAGAGTCAGATGCACACATGGTTGAAAATAAACATGACAAGGTAGTGGAAATTTATAATAAAGTGTATGTTAAAAAGTAGGTTTTAGACAAGGAAGTGGCCTCCTTGAAGCAACAGCTTCAAGAGACCACCATGCTAATGTAATAGCATTAAACCTTTACAAAATAATTTTGAAGTGTCGGCATTGGTAGATGGTGTACCATTAGATGGGGATGACCTAGGAAAATTAGATACATTAGTTGATCTTTTAATCAAAAGGAAAAAGGATCACTCCATGTCTAGAGATGAGTCTCAAGAGCTTTTGGATTAGCTCACCACTATGACAGATATCTATCATATTACTTTGGAAAGATTTAGAGAGGTTATCCCAATTTTAGATGGCATTTTTGCATGCATGGCATGCCCAAATAAAATAATAGAAGCCCAACTCAATGATGAATAGGTCTTAGGGTAACAAGTAGCTGATGCAACTCTATTAATAAAAGACCACGTCAAGTATGTGAAGGCATTCGAGGACATGGAAATAATGGAAGATGCTATTAATAACCATCGTCAACAAATAAATGTTAATTTTTCCACACTCTAAGGATAGGTTGACAAGGAGGTCTCTAATTAAAGAACATCTAAAAGGAAGCTAGCATATCCATAGAGGAATAAATTAAGAAGACCAAGACTCCAATTCACCCTAAGGAGTGAAAAGCAGTAAAGGAGGCCATTGAAAAAATAATTGCTAAAGTTATTGATGCCTTATCCAAATGGGATGAGCTGAAGAAAGAACTTGACTAGAAAGGGCATGAGTTCTTTAAGGATCCTAGTACTTAGTCCATGATGGACTAACAACTTAATGTGGGGTGATGTTGACCCCTTAATTTTCACCAAGTATTTGTTTCAATTTTGGCATATATTACAGAGGGAAAATTGTTTGTTGTTATGCAAGTACTAGCATGGTGTGGGAGAACCGTGTCATGGGAGGACCATGGCATGATACTAGCAGTGTGAGAGTCTAAGGATGCATAAGTTCAATGACATAGAAGACCCAATACAAGAGGACCTAGTCAAGAGAAAATGTGGCATGAAAAACCTAAGAACAAAGGACTTATAACAAGAAGTAGAAGACTAGGGGAGTGAAAGGGAAGAAAAGCATGTAGAACATAAAAGTAGTTGGAAATAATAAGTTAAGGATAGTTTGACCTCACTGATTAGAGACCTTGTACCAGCCCGTAAGGAACATAACACTTAGAAATGAATATATTACATAGATCAAGCAGCTAGGGGTGTGAAGGCCCAAGTCTATAAGAACAATTAGTTGTAAGAGCCATGACTATTAGCTTGTTGGGAGTCCATGTGCCATGTGTTCATTTTTGTGTTGGGAACTTGACACTTGGATAGGCTAAGACAAGTATAAAAACCCCTATTTTAAGCATTCAAAAGGAGATTGAGAAGTGAACCATTGAAGGGATATAGATCATTCTATCTTGTAATCCATAAGTACTTAATAAAAATTCAATGTTTATCATGTGGTGTTTATTTTTGAGCAATAGACTGTGTTGAATATTGAAATGTGTTAAGGAAATAAAGTCATGAGTTCCTTTCTTTTATATTTAGCTAATGATGGTAGTATAATATATTAAGAAACAAGTAAACGCATGTCATGTTTCAAAGTCTTTGAGAACCATTCTTTTGCTACACACTTCAAGTGAGTGCACGAGACTCATCCCTCACATGATAAGGCTAGTGCAATAGCCTATTGGGTAGAGGCTTTAACATCGACCTAAAGAGAATAACCCAACAATTGGTATGATAAATGATTCCTTCCCCATCCTCCATGTGATCTTACTAAATGAATAGATGAATATGCAAAGGAACCTAAATTTGCATCTGGTGATGATGAGATTTTGATGATTGATTGTCAAGTCTCCTAAAGTAAATTGTTTGCCTCTATGGAATTGTTGAGTGCTGCCACTGTGGATTAGTTTTAGAGTGCAATTCAAAAGGTATGTGTTTCAAATTCTAAAGTTGTTTACGATGTTAACATGACACATTCATATGAATTACCCAATCATGATTTATAATTTTTAAGATCAATGATGGTTAATAAATATGATGGGGGAATTCTTTTAATTGAGGACAATTAGCTGGTAATTAATACAACATTTGCCCAAGATAAAGGATATAGCCTGAGAAGTAGGCAACAAGGTGCTGCTCCTCAAAAGAATACCCCTATAAATCCAAGGGCAAGGGATGAAATTAAGGAAGAAATTAAAAATACAACAATCCCTAATTATTCCAAATTGGCCCCTGTCTCCCAAATTTTCAAACAAAGAGGTGCTCCAGCAAAGACTTAGAGTACACATATGGTCTAGTATTCCTAAGGGAGTGAATGATGTTAGAACAAATTCACCTTTGAAGATTATTGTTAAAAATTCTAATCCATCCCAACCTATTCCACCCTTGACTTTAAATGGTTGCATTCTAGTTGAAGGTGTTTTTACCCTTACTACAAATACTCCCCTTACTCAGTACTATGTGTGTGATATGGCTCAAGTGTTGAATCAGCTAAAAATCACTATGCCACTTGTTGAGTTATTGAAAATACCTAAACATAGGAAGATGGTATTTGAATATTTGGAATTTCATGGAAATGCAGCTGAAAATGAAATGACTTCACCCCAAAAAAACCTAGAAAGTGATGAAGAATCAAATGAGGTTGTTGAACCAACCTCAAAAATTTATTTGGTGACTGCATTCGTAGAAAGTCAGATGAATGTGGATCTATTTTACAAAACCTTATTGATTAATGGCTTGATTATTCCTAACTACATATTTGATTCCAAAGATTTTTGTAATGTGATGCCCCTAGGTTTCCTAAATGATCTTGGAGTAAATATCACATCTATCTTTAGCAAGTGTTATGCCATGAATTCATGAGAGGTGCTAGTTGTTGGACAAGTTAAAGGGTTAGTAGTATAATTGGTAGTTCATCCAGGTAAATTATCGAATATGGATGTGGTAGTTTTGGATTGCTTACCTAAATGGGGGATGTTTTTGTCATGAAAATGGACTACCAACATGGTTTTAAGTGTGTAAATGGACTTGTCTTATGCCACCATTCCTTTGGAGTGTAAGATGGTCAAACTTTATAGGGATCCTAAGATGATAAATGTGCTTGAAGATCTAAAAAGAGATCTAATTGAGGTGTTGTACATGGATGTGGAATTGGGTAGCTTCATTGGGAATGTGTATAGTATTGAACAACTTATTGTTCTTGACATTGGGTTTAACAATGAAAGTAATGTTTGGAAATTGTCTTTTGATAGGGCTTGCTCTAATCTTAAAAATGGATATGGGGTTGTCTTCTATTCCCCCAATGGGAAATATTTTAAGTTTTTCTTATAGATATCTTTTGAGTGCATGAATAATAAAGCTAGGTATGAGACACTCTTGCTTGGTTTGCTAATTACCCATAAATATGGAATTACAAGTATGATTGTAAAGGGTGATTCCATAGCTAGTGGTTAAACAAGTTTGCAATGTTTATGCCACCAAAACTAAAAGGTTGAAATAGTATATAAATGATGTATGGAATTTTTTAGAATTATTTAATGCTTTCAATATATGCTATCATGATATAAGTTTTAATGAAGAAGTTGTTAGACTTGAAGGGTTAGGTGCTCAGTTTGATATTAAAAATATGAATCCTCATTGTCAGTATCAGGTCAAGGAAGGTGTTTATTAGGCCTTCAATCCTAGAAAATATTCATCATTGGAAAGTTTTTACTGATGATGAATAGATTAGATGGTTTCTAAATTATGAATTTGAGTTTCAAGATCAACTCATAGACTTGGAATCCATGGTTCAAACATGTGTGGCAAAGAAACCTTGTTTGAGAAGGATATAATTCAATTGAAGACAAACACTCTCCCTAGGGGATTTGTGAGTTTAGAAGCATCTTTTGATGAAGTAGAACAAATTAAAACTAGAGACTCATTTATCTCAAAATATGTAACTGAGTGTAATTTGTGTTCTCATGAGAATCCAAAGAAAGCCTAGCTGGGTACTCACCTAAGTGCAGTAAAAAATCAAACTTACATGCAACTACTAAAAAAGTACCAGGATTACTTGGCTTGGTCTTACTATGAATTTTAAGCATATAAGGAGGATTTGTTTCAACATGTCATCCCATTCTAGCCTAATAGTAAGCCTTTTATGAAGAAAAAAAACCTATCAACCCCATCTTGGCATCTGAGATGTGGGAGGAGTTGAATAAAGCTAAAAAGGTAAAATAAAGCTAAGTATTTCTATTTTTAATATTTTTCTTGTGTTGAAGACCTCCTTAGAGGAAAAATATCTTATAGGGTTTATGAGGCCAAGGTGGGTCATTCCAAGCATATTTTCCAAATGGCCATGGATCCTTCTTTTCTTCTATCAAAACTTGAGTTTTCCAATGAAATCATGACAAAGCAAGGGGTGTTCTTTATCCTGCATAAGGGGAAGGATAGTTGTCCAGAAGATTATAAATTTACAAATAATTAATAAAAGAGTATGACCAAGTAATTGCACTTGAAGACAAAGAGTTTGTTTTGCTCCCAAGGGAATATTCTCCTTTAAGCCCAAGTATAACACATTTTCAGCCAAGAAGATCAAGGGTTTGCTTGAAATATTCATAATTACAAGGATAGGTATTTATGAGAATAATTTTCTTGTAGATTAATAACTTCCAAGCATGACAAAGGGCATCTTCTAGCTGAAGCATATTCCTAAAATATTTTGGATGAAAGAGTTGTATAAAAAGAGGGTTTGTCCTCTTTTTTAAGTTGTTATTGGTTGTTGTTCTTTCTAGGTCTTAGGCTCTTTCGAATTTTGGGATCTTTGTTATGTGTGTATTTTGTCTCTCTTTCAAAGGTGGTTATAGTTTTACAACCATTATAAATATCTAAGAGTATTGTATATGTTTCCCTTGTTAAAAGAGAAAATTCACCATGTTTTTTTCCATGGTATCATTCTAAAATGATGATTAATGTGAGATTTGTTTGAAATTTAAAAGAAAATAGATGTGATTTTATATTGTATTTTATCAATGAAATTCAATGAAATATTCTTCATGCTCTACTTATTGGATATTTAGTTTTATGCTTATTAATGGTGGCAGCTATTTTGGGCATTTATCTAAGTTGTAAATTCTTTTATGCACTATGATTTGGGGATATGTTTTTGATAACCTTTTAAGAGCACCCTAGTTTTTTGGATTTTATAAGATAAATCATTTGAAACTCTACTTAAAATGTATGTTGTAGGGTTTCAAGAATCATCTAAATATTTGTGTTATGTTGGCACCAATGGATGCAACTCATTTTTGTTAGTTTCTTTAGCTTGTATTTCGATCTTTCAACATCTTTGCAAATGAATGATGTCATTTCTTGTTGAATGAGATCTTGATGTTTAAAAAACCACACCACCACACCACTCTTTATATTCACCTAACTCATCCTACCCTATCCTACCCTGTAAATAATACACCCTATTGAATATTTTGAGTGTTATTTGTCTATAGATGCTTAAATATTGCATATATTAAATGTATATATGTTTTGTGTTTTAAATATCAACATTGAAAGATAGAGAGAAGCTAGTACCTGTGTGTTGTATGATTTCTAAAAAAATGAAATGTACCATAAAGAAATACATTCTAACATGATATCACACAAACATTTAAATCATACATATGAAATGAATATGTCTATCTAATATTACTTTGACTAAAATTTTCAATAATTATTGATCTCTAGGATCATTCAAATTTATACACACCACTTGATTAGATTACATTCATATATCATTGATGATGTTAGTACGCTAGTGAAGTTTGACTCACTACTTAGTAATAATAATACAATATTTGGTTAATATAAATATAATAAATAGATTCATATAGATTACTTCCTATTAGTAGACATACAACATGATAAACACATTAATAATCAAAATTAATACATTTAATGTATCAAAAGTATGAATGAATCTCCACTATATTATTTATCACATAAATAATAAGCAAAACAAATATCATTTATACCAATTGGGTATAATATATATTTAGACTACATGTTTCTAATTTCCATAAGTAGATACAAATATATTTTACATTATATGTCAAATAATAACATCATAATCCATCATGTTTATGTACACACTACTCAATTTCAACAGCCAGTCATAATAAATAAAGTCATAATTCTCACAAAAACATAATTCTTTGTTTAAAAAGCTTGTTATATTTTTAGTAGACTACATTCAAATAGTTATAGTTTCATGTACCTCAAAATCCTATGACTTAATATTATTTATACATATACAAGCATACCTCTATATGTTGTATATGTATAGGAGTATCTAAGTCTTCATATAGATATTTTTCATTTATACAAGTATTTTTTTATAAAATATATTCAAAATATGTACCACATATAATTACTTAATCAATATATAATTACTATATATAATATCAACAGTCACTTATAATTCTAGTCAAAATTGGTGTGGTCTTTTTATGTACAGGTCTATAATATTTTCTTTTTTTTAATAGTATTTATCTTGTATTTATCTATAAAAATCCACCCTAACTAACATATGGTACTTGATAGAATCCAAATGTATTAACTGATGGTAGCTATAATAGTTTACCACAATCATCCACATGTATGTAACCTCAAAATCCCATCACCAACCCAAGAATTACATTAGGCATCACAAGTAAAATGCATATTTGTGTAGCCATTCCTCTAATAAATACTAGTTTTATAATTAATAACTTAGCATAAATGAGTACATATTACTGAATAAATTATCTTCATCTAATCCCCCTTAAATACTAAAACGTGAAACATAAGAGCTTTGACTAGCGGGAGAGTATGCCCCCTTCTAGGCTTCTAAAAGGTGGTGGTTTTTCATGAACCTTACATATTTTTCAAATTTTGTAATCCTAGGTTTTGAACTAATGATCAAGATCATTAGTAAACTCAAACTTGTCAATCAAACTATACCTGGAGTACAACTTGATCAATATAAATGAAAGACCTATTTAAATTTTTTTGCCTAGAATAGAAATTATGATCTATCAAATAAAAGACTAAATAATTTAAATAGACTATAGATGCACCACTAGAAGACTAAGTGAAGAACAAAAAGGTAGCATAATACCATTTAAATGACACCCCAACTCTGCTTGTAAATTTGAAAAAATAAATAGAAGGACAAATTTGTGTTTTTACTAACAAAGCAAACCAAAAATAAAGATCTCTTCCAACTAGATGTTCATCCTTTCCCAAGGTAGCATGGGGCATTCAAAAAGCTTTAAGAGTATTATTCTATTCCAAATTAAGGTAAAATCCTTATACATAAACCTTACCATTTAAATTATAATAATTTGGGTGTCCATAGCCATATTAAACACATGCTTGGTATACTGACAAGATTCCATGATTGTTTCTTACACAATTATAAAAAGGTCATATTAGATGTACTAGGCCTCTTACAGCAAGATGGTCCAACATGCCCAGAAATGTTGATTTCATCTCACTTTTGTTTCCTATCCAAAGTCTTTTATCACTGCCAATATTAATATATCCATTCATATGGACACCATAAGCCTTGTTACCAAAGTATGGAATAGCTACGTGATACAACAAAAATAGTAACTCAGATCCAAATGTTGTGGCCACTAGGTTTAGGAAAGATGGTTATAGCCAATAATATTCTTCTCAACAATGAAAGGTAGAAACCTCAATTTGTTTTCTCACTTCCTCGATTGCACACAAATACTTTGTTCATGAAGCCTTGCAAGTATTGGGGGGGGAAGGGGGATGTTCTTGCAACTAATTACTTATCTTTTCACAATGCAAGAATAGCCCATCACACTATAAGTGAAAATGTCTAGGATCTATATCGTATGGTGAAGGTCCTAGAGGGGGCCAAAATGTATCAAATGGAGAGTTATCATTATATAAAATTTCTAGTAAAAATTCTTCAACCATTAAATTGACTCCAACATCATATTTATTAAACTAAAAATATGACCTATTTACTATATCTATATACATTTATTACCATGACTTATAACACATAGGTGCACCCTACGTAGATATATATTCTTAGTTTACAAAATAAGAATACATTGAATTTTTTTCTTGAGTCAAAATAAATAACATCACCAAACTCTTGATATCATCCTACTGAAACTATATTATCTACATGTTTCTTCTTTTTACTCTAATTCCATCTCTTCTTCCTTTGCTTGGATCCTTTCTTCTCCACTTGCACTGTCTCCTCTCTTCTTCACACTCCTAATTCTCCTCTCCACTTCTCATCTTATCCTCCCTATGCCACACCCATTTCTTTCTTTTTCTTATTGATTGACATTTTTTTAAAGATCTCATTTTCTATTTTCAGCCCAAATTTTTTAAGCTACCAATATTTTATTTAAAGCTCATTGCCTTCCTTTAAATCTCAATGCTTCCTTTTAAGTTTTTTCTTTCTCATAATCATAATGCAATAAATTTATTAATTATAACACAATTATTTTATATGTTTTATTTCCTTTATGAGGCCTTTTTCATTTATAATTTTTTTCTTACTTTATAATAAAAATTAACTAATTAATACCATAAACAAAGGATTCTTGGTAATACCATTAAAGGGTTAATCCCTCTATTATGCTCATTCAGGAAACAAAAATGTCTGATTTTGTACTAAAATCTAGTGTTACATGAATCTAGAAAAAAGCCCAAGTTATTTCCTTGAAATTCATAGGTGCTTCAGGTGGCTTGGAAGTCTTATGGAACCCAGATGATCTGGGAGGAAACCTATTATATAAATCAAAGATCTAAATCTTGGTCTTGTTCACCAATCTTTCTAGCAATGACAAATGGATTATAACCACTGTTTATGCTCCTAACTCCAAATTGGGCCAAAAGTCTTATGTGGAAAGTATTATTAGAATTAAAAAAGACCTACGCCAATTGGAATTAGATTGTGGTGGGTGACTTCAATACTCCTCTCATTCCCAGGGACAAAAAGGGTAAACTCATTGACCTCATGGATAACATGATAGATTTTTGATCTCCTTAAATTAAGACATTATTTTTTCCAATAGACTTTCTTCTCTACCCAGGATTTGGTCTAACCACAACCCCTTGGTATTTGAAGCTAATAAAATATATAAGCCCAAATGCGATCCCTTCAGATTTGAAAATATGTGGCTTCACCACCCCAATCTCATGAACTTAATAAAATATTGGTGGAAAGAACCCATCTCAAATTCTGCCATGTTCATCCTCATGAAAAAAACTCAACTTCCTTAAAACCAAATTGAAAATTTGGAGCAAGGAAGTGTTTGGGGATATCTTTTTGCAAAAAAAGGCCCTTGAAATAGAAATTTGAATTATTAAAGAGATCAGTGCCTATAGGAATTACAATGACCTCATGGAATCAAAGGAAAAGACCTCCTATGTAAGTTTCATAACCTGGAAGCTAAAGAAGAGGCCTTATGGAAGCAAAAATATAGATGTTTATGGCTAAAGGAGGGTGATGGGAGCACAAAAAATTTCCACCATTCAGCATCAAGAAACAAAAATATCAATAAAATCTCCCAATTATAAATGGAATATGGGACCATTAGCAAGAATGAATATGACATTACCTACCATATTATAAATTTATTTAGGAACCTTATCTCAAATGATGGAGCTCCAAAGGATTCTCTTATCTCTTCTGCTCTCTCAAATTTTGACAAAGTCTTCTTTGCTACTAACAATGCTTCCCTCATCAATATTCCCACAAATGAGGAAATTAAAAGTGTATTTTTCCACATGGGTTCAAGGCATCTGGACCTGATGGTTTCCCACTTTTTTTCTTCCAAAAGTTATGGGACATTATACACCTAGAGGTCAAAGAAGCTACTAGAGAATTTTTTCATTCCAAATCTATTCTCAAATAAATCAACATCTTCTAATCTTGAAAAAATAAGGTGCCACTAACATTCAATATTTATGGCCTATTAACCTTTGTAATACCACCTAAAAAATCTGCTCATCTATTTTGGTAAACAAATGCAATCTCTTCTTGAAAAAGTCATTGGAGAGAAATAGGGGGCCTTTGTTACAGGTAGATAGATGATAGATGGCATTGTCCTTACTTATGAATCCATTAATTCCATCTCCAAATCCTAAAGATAGGGCATGTTACTCAAATTGGACATGTTGAAAGCTTATGATCAGGTTTCCTAGAGTTTTTTAATGCAGATTATGGAAATGTTGGGGTTGAATCATGGTATCAGGAAACTTATCTAGAATTGCATTGCCATCCCCAAGTTATCTATTATTTTGAATGGTGTCCCAAAAGGTTTCTTTTTTACTTTAAGAGGCCTGAGGCAGGGAGATCCCCTCTCTCCCTACATCTTCATCATTTTAGAGAAAACCTTGAGAATAATATTGAGGAGAGCCTACACTCAAGGCCTTATAAAATGTATTTCGGTAGCCCAAAATATAGATCCTATCACTCATCAGTAGTTTGCTAATGATACTATTATCTTAGGAGATGCTTCAATTGAGAAATCTAAACATCTAAAATGCATCTTAAACAACTATGAAAAAGAGTCAAACTAATGTATTAAATTTGAAAATATCTCCCTTTTCTTCACCAACACCCCCTATAGCAGAAAAGAATCGCCAAAATTATACATTGTTAAGTGGATAAACTATTCACAAACAACTTGGGCATCCCTCTACTTTCAATAAAAATGGACTCTCAAATTTATAACCCCTTAATTGATTTCATATAAAGGAAATTAGTAGGCTAGAAGGTTTACCTTCTTACCTAGGTAGGTAAATACTAGCTTTCTAAGGCCTCAATTTAGAGCATTCCCATATACCAAATGTCTATTTTTAGAATGTCATCCAATAATGCCTATAAGATTGAACAAATCTAAAAAAACTTGCTGTGAGAGGAACTGAAGAAGATTCAAATTCAATATTATTGTGTGGGATAAATTCTATCTTCCAAAATCTAATGGAGATCTTGGCCTGAGAAACATCAAATCCATGAATAGAGCCCTATTAGAAAAAATAGTTTGGCACCTAATAAAGGAGAATGGGGAATGTGAAAGAACCATAATGGCCAAATACCTAGGAGTAGAAGAGGATTTTTTTTATAGGAAGAAGGCCCTACTAATGGATCCACCTTTTGGAAAACCATATCCAACTACAAGGACCTTTTGAAGAAAGGCATATTATGTAATATTAGGAATGACAATAAAATTGAATTGTAGAAAAATGTCTGGTTGTCTCTCACCCCCTCTCCACTTAGGGGATTTGGGTTGGGGGTATAGACAGTTCAAGTAGAGATGGGGCTCCAAAATCAATGATTACTAATAAATTAAGGATGGAAAAAAGTGATAAAAATTCTTCCCTAGTGAGGATCTACCACTATAAGAATCTCAGGCTATTCAAAACCTCAACTTAACATTAAGACAGGTCCATATACCCTACTTATATAAGGAGGATCACTTTATTTGGTGGGTGGAAGATAATGACTCCTACTCAATGGCCTTGGGTCATGCCACCAACCTCAACTTGGAAAGTGAATGGAGACTATGGAAATTTTTTTGGGTAAAGCATCTAACTCCCAAAGTCAATTTCTTTTTTCGGCTTGTGGCACAGAATAAAATTTTGACAATTGACAACCTAGTCAAAAGGGAGATAATTATTCCCAACATGTGCCTAATTTGTTAAACTATAGAAGATTTTATTTGTCACCTTTTCCTTGAATTCCCTTTCAACTTGAATCTATTTAATGCATTACTAAGTTGACTTAACATGTCCTAGGTTAAGCCAATCAATGTCATGGATCTCATTGTGCAATGGAATTCCCCCTAGAATATCCCTTCCCTAGTTTTCCATTGGTGTATTTTCCCTCCCCCATTGATTTTGGTGTGTATGGAAAACTCTCAATGATGGTATTTTACTCAAAAAAATATTTCATTTGAAAGGCATCTTCCCCCACCTCTTCTAGACCATTTAATAAAACTGGAAAGCTACGCCTTGTTGGAACACAACTAGATACCAATAGGGGGTGAATCAGTAGATCAATTAAAACTAGTTCTTTAATTAATTTTAATGCATAATAAAATATATATGTATATCAAATTAAATATTCAAGGATCATACACACATAAATACTCATGACACCATATTTATACATAGAAAACCCAAAAGGAAAAACCATAGTGAGAATAGCTTATAGAAACTATTATTCTAATCTAGCCTCATAGTTCAAAGTCTCACTAGAAAACCTCCTTGGTTACACTTTTAAGGGAAATTACCGTAAAGAGACACCAATTCCCTATTTTAAGAGTACCAACTCTAAGGAAACACGAACTCCCTAACTGAGAACCAACTTAGCTTAACCTCACTGATTACAATGTTTAAGGGCATCAACCCTAAGTAGACACCAATCCCCTTACTTATCACCAACTCAGTTTATTTGATAGCACCAACCAATCATATATATGAAGCTACAACTCTAATATACAAAATTTATTCATAAATGACTCCAACTATATTCTCTCTATTTTAAGTCTAATTTGTAACTAATCATAGTCTACACGTTATCTCTGTGTGCCTTTCTTATCTTTACCCCTCTATCTCTATGTCTAGATATCTCTCTATTTGACACACTTCGACTCTCTCACTCTACTCCTCTATGTCACTATATTTCCTATTTGACACAATTTGAATAGCTCTAACTCTATCTTAGATATAAAATATATAAACAAATGATCTAGGGTTCCATATCTTCTATGTGTTCACACTTGGACTACTGCACATCATGCCAATTTTGGACTCTAGTTCATTATGACTTGGGTTTTAAGTTTCCCACATCTCAATTCCATACATCACACCATAAATACAAGTCTCTTTACTATCTATAACATCTATTAAACTCAATTTTTGATGCACAAACTCTTTAATGTATATGGTATCAGTTGGATTGATCAATCTCATTGTCTATGTCAAGATATAAAACTTATATTCAAGTTTTTGCATGTTCCTGCATGTTTCTCCACTTGATCATTGGAATTTAAATACTTTAAATATTGGCCTTTCATCTCTTTCTTTAGGCAATCACCAATATCTCTTGCTTCATTATATCTTTGTATGTTGTTAAAATTTAATGTTTCACTCTTTAAAATGCATCCATTGATCTCCAGATCCTAGCTCTCATGTGCCATTGGATCTTCAAAGATGCACATTATTTATCTTGACTTGGTCATTAAATTTTGACACTTTGACCTCATCTTGTTGCTTCCTATATATTTAGATCACTTTCACTCCATCGATCTTCTCAAACATGATTGGTTTTTAACTCACCATTATGTCAATAAATATTGATCACTTTATTACATCTGAGTCCACTCGCTCCATTAGATCTTTCTCTTCCAAGATTTTACATTCCATTGTATCTTTGAACTTGCACAAATTGTACCTTAAATTGGTCATTAAACTTTGACACTTTGAACTCATCTTACTACTTTTTGTGTCTTTGGATCACTTTCACTCTATCAATCTTCTCAGACTTGCTCAGTCTTTAACTTGCCACTATGTCAATAAATTTTAAGAACTTTATAGCATTTGAGTCCATTCACTCCATTGGATATACTTTTCATAGTCACCCATACACTGTTAGATCTTCTTAAAAGCTTGATATTTATCTTTGATAGGTTCACTCTCATTGGTCCTCTATCTGATAGACTCATGTGCTTGTGATACTTTCCATTACCACATTCACTAAAAAGGACCTTTGACACTATGAATTCATCATGCTCTGTTGGATCTCTAATGTTTGATTAAGCACTAACTAGCTAGATCATTAACTCTAACAAGCTTATGCTCATTAGGTCTCTATCTAACAATATCTGTGAATGTGACACTTGTTACTTATGCATTTACTCAGAAGATCCTTTTAAAATTTGACTTTACTTTTCTTTGTTGGATCATCTACATATGATGAAGCACGGGCCATTGATCAAGTTGTGACATATATTAAGTCTTAGACTTAGGAAAATATAAAGTCCTTTGATCATTTATTGGAGCTAATAATTGCTAGATTAAGGGGCTAGTTTCTTAATGATGATATAGACTTAGGTTATAATTTAAGTTATTAGTTCCAAACTATACCAAGTCAACATCAAAATATAACTTTGCTTGTTGATGACATGGCTAAACCCTTAGGGTTTTATTGAGAAACCTTATATAGTCTGAGAGCAAAGATAAATCAATTATGAGCTTATTCCTTCTCCTCTAAATATGTGGACCATATTTATAGAATGTATATGAAAACCCATAATGGATCTTCTATATTTTTGAATTTAAACATCCATAAATGGTATTTATAAAAGCATGACAACTTTACACAGTGTAATTGTGAAACATGTTCTTTTCTCCATCAATTTGTTTTTATCCTTTTAACATCAATGACATCCATAGTGTCCCTTTTGACATCAATGACAATCATATTGCCAACAATCTCCCCTTTTTAAATTGATGGAAAACTAAATGATCTAATGAAAACTTAATATTATGATCTTCTAATAATTTTATCTTTCTCTATCATTGCTTGCATTGGCTTTTGATGAGTATGAACTGAAAGTATTCATACCAAACTTGTTCCCCCTTAGGCAATGACATATTTTTCTAAACTCATCTTGGACACTTAATCTACTCTTCCAAACTTTTACAGAGAGCATTTGCACTTTTATAAAGATATTTTTCCCTTTTTCTCCCCCTTTGACATCAATGGCAAAGGGATTCCTTCTCACTATTTGTCCAAAGTGTTCTCCCACTTTATCAGATAAAGAAGTTTTTTCAAGAACCTACAACTATAAACTCATTATAAATTTCCAAAATATACATACCTGAGTTGATTTTTCTCTCTTCCTTTAGGGATTAATAAAGCTTCCATGAGACTTCCCCTAGACTCATTCCCTTTCATTAGTGATTTAGTGATGTGGTATAGGAGCCACTACTCTCATATTCTATCTCAGATATTTAAATTATTCCTTGGGAAGAATTTTGGTGAACATGTCTAAAATATGGTCCTTAGTTGGCACATATTCCATTGTGACCTCTTGATCTGCAACCCTTTCTCTTAATAAGTGATGATTGATATGTGTTTGGTTCTTGAATCCATCACTAAATTCTTTGATATATTTATAGCACTAGAATAATCACAAAAAATATAAATAGGTGATGTGTACTCAACCTTGATGTCCTTGAGTGTTTACTTAATCCACAAGACTTGAATGCAGCATGCCACTACTACTACATACTCTACTTATGTTTTAGAAAGAGTAAATGACTCTTGATTTTTGCTCAGCCATGAAACAAGTCTATTTCTAAGGATACACCACCACTAGTGTTTCTTCTATCATCTGCACATCCTACCCAATCAGCATTTGTATATGATATCAAAGTAAAATCTTCAATTGTAGGGTACCATAGGCCATAGTTAATTATGTTCTCGATGTATCTAATGATTATTTTCACTGCATTGAAATGTGACTCTTTAGGAGTAGCCTACAATCTAGCAACCATGCAAACTACTTGCATGATATCTAGTCTTGATATAGTTAGGTATAGTAAGCTACCTATCATTGATCTATACATAATCTAATTTGGATCAAGGGACTCTTCCTCTTTGTTTAACTTTCATCTAGTTATCATGGGAGTACTAACTGGTTTGCTATCTTCCATTCAAAATTTCTTGATCATCTCCTTTGCATACTTGGTTAGGGATATGAATATCCCTTCATGAGACTGATCTATTTGTAGACCAAGGAAGAAGGAAAGTTATCCTAGCATAGACATCTCAAATTCACTTTGAATTTATGTAGAAAATTATTTATACATTTTTTTATTACTATCACCAAAGATGATGTCATCTACATAAATAATAATAATAATAATAATAATTAACATATGCTCACCTTCTGATTTGAAGTACCTATTGTTGTATGCACATCCTTTATTGAAACCTTATTGTTGTAGGTATTGGTCCAATCTTGAATACCATGCTCTAGATGCCTATTTTAGACCATACAGTGTTTTCTTCAGTCTACACACATAATATTCTTCATCTAACAATTGAAAACCTTTTGGTTGTTCAATATACACTTCCTCTTATACGTTCCCATTAAAGAAATCAAACTTTACGTCCATTTGATAGACTTTTAACTTCTTGTAAATAGAGAATACTAGAAACATTATTATAGTTTCCAATCTAGAAATTGGAGAAAATGTTTCCTCAAATTCTATGTCTTCTACTTGTGCATATCCCTTGCACACCAATCTTAATTTATTTCTTATAACAATTCCATCCTCATTGAGATTATTTCTATAAACCCATTTTATTCCTATCACATTCTTATTTGAGAGTCTTAAACTAATTGCCAAGTTTTGTTCTTTTCTATTTCATTTTTTTCTTCTTCCATGGATTTTAGCCAATTCTCATCCTTGTTGGCTTCAACATAGATCTTAGGTTCAATTTCAAACATTACATCAAAATTTACTTGCTCTTTATTCATTACAACTCTTCTCCTTGTCTAAACTCCTTCATTCTTATTGCCAATTATCTTCTCTTTAGGATGATCCTTTTGAAAAAATCTTAGAGGTGCCTTTTCATTATTCTTCACTATCTACTTATTCTTCAAGATTTGATTATTTAATTTTGATTTCCTTATTAGGTTCAACATGTTTCAATCCTTCTTCAACCTTGACATTAATGCTCTTTATTATCTTGTGTAGCTTTTTATTGTAACATACATAGGATTTTCTCTGAGTGGAATAACCAATAAATAGTCCTTCATCACATCTTGATTCAAATCTTCCAATTTTTCTTTTGATGTATGATTTTATTCCAAACACTTTGAAGTGCTTAATAGAGGTAGGCCTTCCATACCATAGCTCATAAAGATTTTTGTCACTATTTACCTTCAGCTGAACTCTATCTAAGATGTATATTGTTTTTTGGATTGCTTTTCTCCAATATCCTTAGGTAACTTGTCCTCTTTTACCATTGTTCTAGCCATCTCCTTGATTATTCTATTCTTTCTCTCAACAACTCCATTCTACTATGAATTCCTTGTTGTAGAGTAATGCTTTTTGATGCCATGCTTCTCATAATACTCTATAAACTCATTTCAAGTGAATTTTCCACCTTTATTAGATCTTAAGCATTTGATCTTTCATCTAATCTCATTTTCTACCATAGCTTTAAGGATCTTGAATCTCTCAAAGGCTTGTGACTTGTCCTTCAAAAAATTTACCCATGTCATTCTTGAGTAATCATCTACATACAATATGAAGTATCTCTCTCCTTTACATCCTTTTGTCTTAGTGGGACCACAAAGATCAGTATGAGCTAATTGCAAAGGTTTTTTAGTTGCATACTCCTTTATTTAAAATTTGACCCTTAACTGCTTGCCTTGTTGACATTTCTTGCAAGTAGTGTCTATAGGTTTGGTTATCTTGGGCATGTGTTTAACACACTTATTTGAGCTTACTTTGACCAAGTTATCAAATTTAAGATGACCCATTCTTTTATGCCATAATTATATCTCATCAACCTTTCCTATTAGGCAGATGTTTCCATTTACTTCAACAAGATTATAGATATTGCTTTCAGTCCTTTTCCTTTATGCAACTAGTCTTCTAGATTTCTTTAGCTTGCAGCCTTCTGCATTAAACATGACCATATATACATTGTCACATATCTGGCTAACACTAAGAAAATTATGCTTCAATCCTTTAACATAAATTACATCATGTGTAGGTAGTTTACCATATATGTTCAAGGTTCCTTTACCTTTGATCTTTACTATTGTTTTGTCTCCCAAGCTGATAGATCCTTAAATTTGCTCAATTTGGTGAACTTGCTCTTATCACTAGTCATATGCTTTGAGCAACCACTGTCTATCACCTATAAATTTTGCTCTTTGGCATGGAGTGTAGTTTAAGAAATCATGGATTGATTTTTCACTTTCCACACTTCATTGGGTTTCTTATATGTCCTCTTATTTTCTTTATCAGAGACTTGTGAACCTTTGTTCACATTAGGAGACATGCCTTTATTTACATTGTGTAATTTTGATATTATAAATCTAGTTATATAATGTTTAGCTATGTGACCAAAATTATTACAATTATAGCACATTACATTTCTATGTAACAAAGGAGAAAATTAGTTTCTACTTACAAAATTTATTCTCCTTATAGATACAACTCTACAATCAATAGCTCTATGACCAAATTGATTATAGCTATAACAATAACTATACAATTATGAGGAATACCTAGTCATAGCATTTATTGGTACAGCATGAGGAGCTCTTATAAGCTTTGGATTCTTCAAGTATCTCACTTTGGTGTATCCATTTGCATTATCTACCTTTGTCTTCTTATTTTCTTTAGGTTTCTTTTTAGATTCTACTTTCTTCATAACAATTATGTCTGAATCTATCTTTGTGTCCTTATGAGAATTTTCTTTCTTTGCTCCTAATTTTCCTTTTACTTTGATGTTTTCATATAGGTTAGCAGATGTACTACTTGAGGAAAATTTTCCCTTCTCATAACCAAGTCCTAATATCTCTTTTGAAGGATTTTGAGAGTTGATCAGTTCATCAAGAATGTCTAATCCTCTTGTCAACTCTAGAGTTTTATCTAGTTGACCTTTGGCTTTTTCAAGCTCTTTTTTCAAGGCCACTATTTCTACCTCTAGCTTTATACATTTATTAGATTTATATTTTATTTCAAGTTTGATTACATCTTCTATTCTCTTAGCCTCTTCAACTTGTGTCTTTAGACTCACTACCATCTAATCAGATTTCTCAAGGTTTTTAGGCATTTTATCAATTTCCTTTTATCCAAGCTCCTTTTATTTTGAGATCTCTTTTCTCAACTCAATCTCATGTAGAGCACACATGAGTTTAAATTCAAGGTCCACTTTTCCTTCCTCTTCTTTATCAAAGTCTTCAACTTCTTCCTGATCTAGTTCTACATAAATTGATCTTAATGCCATGAATAGGGATTTATTTCCCTCTACCACAAAGGCACAATCATGATCATTATTAGAACTATCACTATAATTTATCAAATCACTATCTTATTTTGTGTATAGACCTTTCTTATTTTTGAAGAAGTTATTCTTATTAATATAGTAGGGTTTCACCTTTTTGCTACTCTCTACTTGCTCAGAGTTATCCTTTTTATTATGAGGGCATTTAGCAACAAATTATCCTACTTTACCACAGTTAAAGCATTTGAAGGGTAACTTACCTCTATAATTTCTAGATCCTATCTTTAGTATTCTGACAAAGTTAGATCTTCTTCATTAGGGTTCTTATATTGAGATGTAGATGTTTCTTCCTTTACTTTCTTGGATACTTTGAATGCAACTTCTCTCTTGAAGGTGTCTATCTCTCCCATTCTCATCTCATAAGCTATGAAGGTCCCATGCAACTCATCAATAGTGAGTTTATATAGATATATTTCCTCTTCTATTATAGATATTTTATAATCATATATTTATGGTAAAGATCTTAAAACCTTCTTGACAATGATTGAATCTTTCATTTCTTCTCTAAGGCCTCTTATTGTATTTATTATTTCATCTACCCTGAGGAGGTACTCTAAAATATTCTCCCCTTCATTCATATTAAGGATCTCAAACTTGCCTTTGTAATTATATAGCTTGGCCTACTTTACCCTATCATCTCCTTCATAGATGCCCTTCAACTTGTTCTAGAAGTAGTATTCATTTTGACAATGCATAACTTTGATCAACTCTGAGTTTGACAATCCACAAAGAATAACATTATTTCCCTTGACATTTCTCTCATATGCCTTCTTGGTAGCCTAATCCATAGGATTTATATCAAGGAATGTATATCCATTTATCACAGGCATCCATTCATCAAACCCTAATGAGGACAAATATGTTTCCATTCTTATGTTCCAAAATGCATAGTTAGATCCATCAAAGAGAGGTGCCTTGTTTGATGAAGATCCTTCTTGACTAGCCATTGTGTTCATTTTTCCAAGATAAGATGATTAAGCCTATTTTAAGGAACCCTAGGCTCTAATACCAACTATTGGAACACAAATAGATATTGAGAGGGAGGTGAATCAGTATATTAATTAAAACTAGTTCTTTAAATACTTTCAATGCAAATTAAAAGATATATGCAGATCAAATAAAATATATAAGGATCATACACACACAAATATTTATAACACCATATTTATACATGGAAAACCTGAATATAAAAACCATGGTGATAATAGCTACTATAAACTAATGTTCTAATCTAGTCTCACAGTTCAAGGCCTCACTAGCAAACCTCACTAGTTATACTTTTAAGGGCACCAAATCTAAGGAAGGACCAACTCCCTAACTGAGCACAAACTTAGCTTAAACTCACTGATTACAATTTTTAAGGGCACTAATCCTAAGGAGACACCAATCCCCTAACTGAGCACTAACTTAGCTTATTTGATGGCCCAAACCAGTCAGATCTATGGATTTAAAACTCTAGTATAAAAAATATATTAATAAATGAATCCAAATATAGTATCTCTATTACAATTTTAATCTATAATTTATCATACTTTGCACATTATCTCTATGTTCTATTCTTATCTTTACTCCTCTGTATCTATGTCTAAATATCTCTCTGTTCAAAAAACTTCATCTCTCTCTCACTCTACTCCTCTATGCCACTATATTTTTTGTTTAACATAATTAGAATAGATCCAAATCTACACTAGATATCATATATATAAACAAATAAGCTAGGGTTCCATATATTTTATGTGTTCACACTCAGACTACTACACATCATGCCAATTCTAGACTCTAGTTCATTATGACTTGGACTATAAGTTCCTCACATCTTGATTCCATGCATCACACCATAATTATAGGTATATTTACTATATAAATAATATGTTATACTCAATTTTTGATGCAAATTCTCTTTAATATATATTTGATCAGTTGGATCGATCAATCTCATTGTATGTGATAAGATATAGAACCTATATGCAAGTTCTTACATGTTCCTCCATGTGTCTCCACTTGACCATTGGAATTTAAACACTTTAAATAATTTCATTTGATCTCTTTATTTTTGATATATCCAATCTCTCTTTCTCCATTGAAACTATGTACATTACTAAACTTTAATGTTTCACTTTTTAAAATGCGTATATCGATCTCCAGATCCTATCTACTACATGTTAGATCTTCAAAGATGCACATTATTTATCTTGACTAAGTCATTGAACTTTAACACTTTGGCCTCATCTCATTGTTTCCTATATCTTTAGATCACTTTCACTTCATGGATATTCTATAACATGCTTAGTTTGTAACTTGCCACTGTGTTGAAAAAAATCAATCACTTTGTTCCATCTGAGTCCACTCAATCTATGGGATCTTTCTCATCCAAATTTACATGTTATATTGGATCTTTGAATTGCATGAACTATACCTTGACTTGGTCATTAAACTTTGAGACTTTGACCTCATCTCACTACTTCATTAATTTTTGGATCACTTTCACTCCATCAATATTCTAAAACTTGATCGGTCTTTAACTTACCACTATGTCGATAAACCTTGAGCACTTTATAGCAATTGAGTCCATTCACTCCATTGGATTTCCATTGCATGATCACCCATGCACCATTAGATCTTATGATAAGCTTGATATTTATCTTTGATAGGATCACTCTCATTAGTCCTCTATCTAATAGACTCATGCACTTCTAACACTTGGCATTAGTACATTCACTCAGAGGGACCTTTGATACTTTGACTTAATCACACTCCACTAGATCTCCAATGTTTGATTAAGCACTAATTGTTGATCTTCCAACTAGCTCAATCACTAAATATGAAAAGCTTATGATCATTAGGTCTCTATCTGACAAACTTTGTGAATGTGACACTTGTCACTAGTACATTTACTCAGAGGATCCTTTGATAATATTACTTTGCTTTGATCCATTAGATCATTTGCATATAATAAAGCATGGGTTGTTGATCAAGCTGGGACATATATTAAGTTTTAGACTTAGGAAAATATAAATTCCTTTGATCATTGCTCAGAGCTAGTAATTTCTAGGTCAAGGGGGAAGTTTCTTAATAATGATATGGACTTAATTTATAAATTAAGTTACCGATTCTTGTCTATACCAAGTCAACATCAAAATAAAACTTTGCTTGTTGATGCGATGGCTAAACCCTTAGAGTTTTACTAAGAAACCCTATCTAGTTTGAGAACAAAGATAAATAAATTATGAGCTCATTCCTTCTCTTCTAAACCTATGGACCATATTTCTAGAATTTAAATGAAAACCCCAAAACAGATCTTCTATTTGTTTGATTTTAAACATACATAAAAGGTCTCTATAAAATCATGACATCTTTGCATAGTGCAACTATAAAACATGTTCTTTTCTCCATCAATCTTGCCTAATCCTTTTGATATCAATGACATCCATAGTGTCCCTTTTGACATCAATGATAATCATATTACCAACATCCTTCCCAAGGATAAAGATACCACCCCCCTGAGCTTTGCTTATTCTCAAAAACTAGGACAATCGATAGGTTTTATGCTCTCCCTCAAAATATTTAGTTTGCAAGCACACTGAATGGAAGTCTCCACTAGAAGGCTAGGTGAAACTAAAATTTGATGGTGCTTTCAAGGGAAACCCAAGTCTAATATAAGGTGGAGGTATTATAAATAATTCTAAAGGGTAAATGTTGGTTGCATATACAAGCCCCATGGGAACCCAAACAAACCACCTAACTGAGGTTAAGGCTACCTTCTAGGGTATACAATTGGCATCAATAATCAACCATAATAGGATCATTATTGAGGGAGACCCATTGAATATCCTTAATGCCTTGGAAGGAAAGAATATACCCTCTCACACCATTAAGTACATCATTGATGATTCAAAGTATCTCCTAAACGGGTTATCTCATGTTTAAATCATACACACCTATAGGGAAAGAAACAAGGTGGTTGACCTCCTCGCTAGCATTGGAGTTGATTTCCACCTTTTAACTAACTATCATGATGTAAGCAGCATCCCTTATAATGTCCTTAATTACATATGAGTTGAAGGTACCAATGTAAGTTTAAAAAATTATTTATCTGCATGTGTATGACCTCATCTCCAAGGGGTAAAACTTAATTAGGTAGATCTACAATTATTCTAAAGAGAAGGGACTTAATTATTTTTATGAGCCTTTGATGAGACTTCCAAACCATTTGTGATCTATTCAAATTTACCCCATCCAAAAACTTCATTCCACCCATTTTTTCTCTACACACACAGTCTACATGGGAAGCGATAGGGATAGATTGGAACCTACTTCTTATAAGGAGATCTGTGAATAGAAGAAAGTATGGAAGATGATAAAAAAGGAGGACTCATAAAATTCATGGAATGGGTTATGAAACATAATACTAAGATTACCTATGACTTTGTGGTGGCCTATAATAAGCAAAAAGTGGTCATCTATGGCATCACTATCAATGTTTTGGAAGATTTCATTGACAAAGCAACTAGAATGTCATGTACAGGCATAAAGGCATTTAAAGATATATCAAAAAACTAAGATTCACTGCATCACTTTTTTAAGACAAATAAGTTTCTATAGATAGACAAAAAAGGCTTTCCATGAGCTGATGTTCCACATTATTGGTTGAACATTTGCCTTCAAATCATGATGTATATGATGCTCAAAGGTAAATATACACTTATATTTTCCCACCATTTTTTATTACTTAATCATTTCATTGGATATAAAATTAGTCTTCCCTACTTTATACTAAATTCCTTTGAGAGTATTATCCTACTACACTAAATGAATGACATAAATCCCATCCTTCACCAAGGCTTGATTCTCCTTCTAGTTAAGCATGGTTAAGATCTTTACTATCATGAGGTGACCCCCAAGGGTTACTCCTCTAGGGATGATTCATATAAGGACTCCCCGGTGGAGGATCCCACCAAGGGATCCTACCAGCTCTCTAATTGCACCCTCTAAGATAATTTATCAAAGCCCCCTTGATGATCTCCCCCTTAAACTATCTATCACCAAATCTAAACCTATTACTCTAGAAATAGGTACCCTTGTGAAGATAATATAGAAAGGAAAATACATTATGATGGGTGAGTTGGAAAATAACAAACTACAGCTTGATATCTTTAACTCAAAGGTTCAACAAGCAGGGTTCGTCCTGGATAAACTCATTCAAGACTAGAATTCACTTCATAGATAGGTTGAAGCCATAGTTCAAGATTTTATGTTTTTTACATAGCCCACTCAATCCCATACCTTTCAATCACCAAAGGTTTTAAAACCCCACTTAGGCCCACCTAATGGGGTCCCCCCTAAGTATTCCCCTATGCAGGATAAAGGAAAAAATCACCCCATAATGATCTTCCTCATAGAAGTGGTTGAAGGCCTTAGGAACTGCACTCAAGAAAAAATATCAAAGAAAAAATAAATCATTCTAATGAAGGACATTATAGATGCTAAAGACCCTCAAAAGGGGCTTTCCTCCTAGTTTTGTTCTAGTTTCTTATTTTTTTTTAATTGTAGTAATGTAACTTTTTGTTTTTTGGCTTATCAACCCTATTGATGGCCTATTAAAACTCTTTTATTTCACTTTGGTGGTTCTAGGTCCCTATAAAACTTATCTTTTACCTTATCAAATAAAAATAATTAACTCATTAATCATTAATTTAGAATTTACACTATTGACAATGCCTAGGTTTAGTTCATAGTTTAATCTCAAGATAAAAATATAATTTTGTTACTTAGTAAAGGTGACTGACATCATGACTTGTTAATAGTATGACTAATATAAGGTCGATAATACTTTTTTTATAGTAATCAATATTTTAGATAACTAATATAACAAACCTAGTAGTGTTATAATAGCGTAATCACACAAGATTAATTCTACATAAGCATTAAACCAAGTTAACACACAACTAACATGCATAAACAATTATATAAATACAAAAAACATAACAAACATACTAATTCTAACCATTTAAACTATGCATATAATGTGTACTATTTAACATGGTGTGTGAAAGGATTCTAGTTATTCCTCTGTCATTACCCAACACCTCCATCTATGCCACCATCTCTGATGATGATCTCCCTTCATCATACTCTAAAATATGAATCTCCCCTATGTCAAACTCATGATAAGAAGGTAGTTAATTCATAGCATCATGACATAAAATACTATTGAAATAAAAAATCAACATGATCATAATGTAAGAATATACAATACAATTAACTCATAGCAATACCATCATGAAATTAAAGCAACATACAATTGTCCCATAATTGCATATGAATTATAGCTTAATCAAATCAAATTATCAATTATAAAAATTCTTGGATAATCAAGTAAATTTGCTTAGTGACATTTTTTTATGTAACATCCTTCTCCCTAAAGATGGTCATCATCTTAATGACACTTATTCAAACATAAATTATGAATTTAAAACATTATTTAGCACAAAAATAACATATTATGAGGCATCAAATCAAGAAAATAAATGTGAAAATAACTTATATAACTTATCATAGTCCTCCCAAGTTAAAATATCCTCATATTATTGGTCCCACATGACCTTACATTATGACATCTATCTATAATGAAAATGAAGTTTATGAGTGTCAATTACTTTGATTGGTTCTACCATGACCACCCTGAGATCTAAAACTTGCAAAACATTTCTATTCAAATCATGTGAAAGATCAACTATATACTTTTTAAGATAAAAAATATAGAAGATATTATGTAATAAATATATGGCTAGTGGTAATTCAAGCCTATACATTATAATATTGACCACTTCTAAAACCTTTAAGGGTTCCACATATCTCAACAAAATTGTCACTGACTTCCCAAATTTAATAGATCTCTTATGTAGCTTAACCCATAAGAATACTTTATCACCTACTAAAAACTACCTATCTATTCTCTTTAGATTATCATAAATATTATACCTATCATTAGCCTTGGCTAATCTATTCTTGATTGCTCTGACTTGATCTTCCATTTTTGAAAGCATCTTAGGTCCAAAGGCTACCTTATCTTCCAACCTATCCCAACTAATTGGTGTCCTACATCTTCTTCCATACAATGCTTCAAATGGTGCTATCTTCAAAGTTGATTGGTATGAGTTATTATAATCAAACTCAACCAATGGAAGATAATCTTCCCACTTGAACTGCTGGTCCATATAATACATATGAAGAAGATCCTCTAATATTTGATTAACTTGTCTTGTTTAACCACTAGTCTCTAGTTGATATGCAATGTTGAAGTTTAATTACATACCAAAGGCTGAATTTAGAGTTACCTAGAACTTATAAGTCATCTTTAGATCACAATCCAAAATGATCTTATTTATAAATCCATATAGCTGATATAATTGTTTTACAAACCTCTTTGTAAGAGTGGGTGCATCATGTGTTAAATTGCTTTGTATAAAATGAGCTACCTTGGTTAGCTTATCAAATAAAAACACGATCATATCATGCCTGTTCTATGACAATAGTAAACCTTGCACAGAGTCTATACTAATCACCTTCCACTTCCATTCTATTATATCATTTGGATATAACAATCTAGCTAGATGCACATGTTCAACTTTAACTCAGTGACATTATAGATAATGTGACACAAATTTCATTGCATTTATCTTGATTCCCTTCCAAAAATAAATTGGTTTAATCTCTACATGAGCTTGATGTACTGAAAATGAGGAATTGTGTAGTTCCTTTAGCACTATGATCCTAAGATTCTCTCAATCTAGCACATACATCTTTTCATTGTATGACAAAAGACCATCATTATCTAATATAAATCCTTTATACCTAGGATTATAAGCATTCTTAGATAATTATTTTTTGACCTGATCATAAAATTCATCTCTTGCAGAGAATTTGATCATTTGATCCCTAAATTTGCTCCTAATAGTAGACATGGTTACTATGTACCTCTTATGACTTAGGGCATCATCTACTCTATTTTCCTTACCTTTAATATAGTTGATATCAAAATCATAATTAGATGATAACTCTAGCTAGCATTTTGAATGAGCATGTACTTGAGTCCCAAGTTGTCAGTCTTGAGCTCAAATAGTTTTTCCAACAAATAATGCCTCCAAACTTACAAAGTATGCATAATTGATGTAAGTTATAGGTCATGGGGTCCATAGTTCACCTTATTAGGCTTCAAATTCCTTAATTCATAAGCTACCATTACATCATCTTACATGAGGACTCCTATTCCATCCCTAAATGCACCTGTGATCATTAAAAATTTACCATTAGGGTTATGAACTCTTAGCACTAGTGTTGAAGTAAGCCTTATTTTCAATTCATAAAAATCTAATTCACACTTTTCTGACTAAATAAAACTTGGGTTCATATACTATAGAAAGGTAATTAGATTAGTTGTCTTAGAAAAATTTAGATTGAACTTCTTGTAATAGCCTGCTAATCTTATGAAACTTTTTACATCATGCACATCCTTTGGCACTGACCATTCCATAATAGATCTTATATTTTTTGGATCTATTGAAATACTATCTACAAAGATAATATTTCCTAGATAGTGTACTCTCTTATAAAAATGCATACTTAGACAACTTACCATATAACTTGTGCTTCTATAACTATTGTAAAACTAGTTTTAGATGTTGGAGATGCTCCTATTCATTCTTAGAGTATATAATAATTTCATAAGGAAATACCAAAAAAAATGATCTAGATAATCTCTAAACACACTATTCATGAGTTTCAAGAATGTTTTCAGAGCATTTGTCAACCCAAATGGTAACACTGTGAACTCATAATGCCTATAAGGAGTTCTATATGTTGTCTTTGGAATATCCTTATCCTTTATCCTTAGTTGATGATATCCTACTCTAAAATTAATCTTATAAAATATTGTTTCCCCTCCAATTTGATTAAAAATATCATCTATATGAGGTAGCAAATACCTATTTGTTATGCCCTTAACCATTGGTGTGTTTATAGATATGTGTGGTCGACTTGGGCTTACATACCTATTTTATTTACTTATTACATTTCTATATGTTCTTAGATAGGTCAGCATATGAAATAACCTTGGCTAAGTAGACTATATATAGGAGGTAGTGGGTAATATTTAAGCATCATGTGTGAAGTATTCTACTAATAATGCATTATTGTGGAGGTTGCCCCCTCAAAGTGGCTTTGTTATATTATCTAGTATTATATTCTACTGTCAATTATCATTGTAAATATCTCATACTTTCTTATTTTATGAAATATAAAATCATTATGTGTGAATATCTAAGTAATTGCATTACAAGTGGTATTAGAGATTCGATTTGGGCAAGTTTCTTCTGGCATTTTTTTAGATCTAGCGAGGCATGGCTTTTAGGAGTAGTGAAAGTGAAAAAACATAACTTGCAATCTGGTAAGAATTAGTTTTTTTAGTCAACAAAGTTTTGTTCGAAACACTTTTTTGAAAAAAAATATTTAAGAAAAAAAGTCTGCGAATGTTTTTTCCCCTTGCACACTTGCAGACATTAGATTCATCTCAACGAGATGATCACAATGGTGTATTACGTTGGTACATTTTTTGGGGGTCAAAACCTTCCTAGGGTTTGTTTATGGTAGGTCCTTCAACTCAATGAAGAAAAGGGGCACCATAAACTCCTAAGACTCCTTCTACTGATTACATGGAATTTGGAACTTTAGATTCGATGATTTCTCAACTTCAAGAGGACATAAAAAACTTGGTGAGGCATGATGACTTTGTTGTAGTCTAAGCTGATGTTTCAGGGATGCATAGAGAGATTAATGGAGTTCACAGTGGATTTTATCATATCACTACACAATTAGCTACCCTCACATCTCAATTTTAACCTAACAATCCTCCATTTCAACATTCAAATCCTCCTCTCAATAACTCCCATACTGGGATGAAACTGATGTTTCCAAAAGTGGACATGCATAATTTCTATGGTAAGGATCCTCTCACTTAGATTAACCAAATTTAGATTTTATTTGACCTACATCAAACCCCTAGTTCTTACAGGGTGATGGTGGCATCCTTATATATGGAACCTGAGTAATTCATTTGGTATCATTGGTTATGTGCTCAAAAGAAAGATAATGGTGCTCCTATTACATAGACTATTTTTATCGAGGAGTTGACATCTCATTATCAAAATAATGTCACTAAGAAATATTTCAACCAATTAGCCAAGCTTCAAAAAACAAGACCTATGAAGGATTATATTCATCAATTTTAGAATCTCTCTTTAAGGGTGGAAAATATCACTGAGAAAAATTTGATAGATCTATTTTTGGGTGGCCTCAAAGATAGCATCCAATACAAAGTTCATATGTTTAGCCCACAATATGTATCAAAATCTATCCTTAAGGCACATGTGATAGAATAAAAAGAGATGGTCAAAAGGAAAACTTTTAGTACTGGTCATGATCACAACTTTCCAACACCATCATTTCCACAGTCCACCAGATTAACACAATGACAAATTGAGGAGAAGTGAGCTAAAGGGTTGTATTATGGTTGTGACAACAAATGGAGCAAAGACCATCATTATATTGAGAAGAAGATATTTTACATTAAAGGTGCTAATGATGATGAAGAAGATGCAAAAGTACATCATGTAGATGCAAAAATTCCTAAGGAAGAATCTAAAGACTCTCAGCCTACTATTTCATGTCATGCCCTGTTAGGTATTTGTACTCCCCAAACTCTTAAGGTGATGGGTTTCCTTAAGAAATAGAAGGTCACTATCTTGATTGATTCTAGGAGCACACACAATTTCATCCACAGTACGTTAGCTTCTCATTTGAACTATTTCATTTATCCAACTCTAGAATTTCAAGTTATGATTGTAGATGGTGGTACTATCAGTTGTTCAGGAAAATGTCATAGTATTAAGTTAACCATGGGAGACTACTTATTGGATTCTCTTATGTTTTTTATTCTAATGGGTGGAACTGATACTTTTATAGGAGTCTAGTGGCTCACCACTTTGGGTATTATTGAGATGAATTTTTAATAGTTATTCATTTGTTTTCATTCAGCAAAAAAGAAATTTGAGTTAAGAAGATTAAAATCTAAATCTCCCCAACTTGTTATCTCACATCAAATGATAAATATTCTCCATAAGGGTGCTGAGGGATTTGTAGCCCACTTATTTTCTATGGAAGTATAGCCAACTCAGGCATCTCCACCTCTTGATTTGTAAAAAATAATTGATGCTCATTCTTTTTTTTTTGTAGATATGCCAAAAGGACTTCCGCATAACCACATACATGATCATCACATCACACTTATTCCTGCTAATACACCACCCAAAATTAGGGCATATACATATCCTTATGCCCAAAAAAGTGAAATTGAAAATATGGTACAAAAGATGTTGGATGTAGGAATAATTCACCATAGCCAAAGTGAATACTCATCACCAATTATCATGGTGAGAAAGAAAGATGACACTTGGAGGATGTGCTCTGACTACATAGAACTCAATAAGTACACTATCAAAGATAAGTTTTCAATTCCTATCATTGATGATTTTTTAGATGAATTGAATGGTGCTCTTTATTTTACCAAGTTAGATCTACATTTTGGGTATCATCAAATTAGGATCCATGATAAAGACATACCCAAAATTGCTTTCAAGACTCATAAGGGCCATTATGAATTTTTGGTTATGCCTTTTGGCCTAAAAAATGCACCATCTACTTTTTAGAGTTTGATGACTACTATTTTTAAGCCATTTTTAAGGAAATTTATTTTGGTATTCTTTGATGATATCCTCATTTATAGTAAAAATTGGGCAGACTATTTGCAACACGTGAAATAGGTTCTCTCCATTATGGAGCAAAATCAATTGTATGTCAAACCTTACAAATATACTTTTGGGGCTAGTGAGGTTGAATATTTGGGTCATTTGGTATCTTATGGAGTGAAAGTGGATCCTAAAAATATCCAAGCAATGGTAGACTGGCCAATTCCTAAGACACTCAAGCAACTTCAGGGATTTTTGGGACTTACTGGTTATTATCATATATTTGTCAAACATTATGGTAGTATTTCAACCCCACTTACCTCTTTGTTAAAAAAATACTCCTTTTAGTGGATTGATGCAGCTACCTGAGCATTTGAACAATTGAAATTTGCTATGTGCACTACTCCAATATTGGCCACTCCTGATTTTTCTAAGACTTTTGTGGTTGAATGTGATGCATCTAGGTATGGTATGGGTGTTTTACTCATGCAAGAAGGTAGAACACTAGAATATAAAATTTATCAACTCAAGGGTAAAAATTAGCACAAGCCCATTTATGAGAAGGAAATGATGGCCATTTTGTATGCAGTTAAACAATGGAGACCTTATTTGATAGATCATCACTTTCAAGTAAAAATTGATCATGATAGTCTTAAATATTTTTTAGAATAAAGTTTATCATATGAATAACAATATAAATGGGTAACTAAGATGCTAGGCTATGATTTTGAAATCATATACAAAAAAGGAAAGGATAATGTGGTGGTAGATGCACTATCCAAAAAAGATGAATTAGTTGAGGCATTGGTATGTGCCATAACCATTTTACAGGTAGATTGGCTAGAGGAAGCACGATCAAAATGGGAACATGATAGTAATGCTCATGATGTGATTCAAAATATTTAGCAGAGTTAAGATGGATTTGAAAAATTCACATGGCAAGGTAATGCATTATGGTACAAAAATAGATTGTACCTATGTAATAATTCTCTTCTTAAACAAGAAATATTTCAAGAATTTCATGCAACTCCAATTGGGGGTCATTCAGGATTTTTTAAAACCTATCACAGGATCTAGCAAGATTTTTTTTGGGAAGGTCTCAAGGGGGATGTCCAAAAATATGTGGTTGAATGTATGATCTGTCAATAAAACAAAGGCAAAACCATCAAAACTCTAGGTCTTTTACAACCTTTATATATCCCTTACCAGCGTTGGGAAGAGGTCTCTATGGATTTCATTATAGGGTTACCAAGATCTGATGGTCAAAATGTTATCATGGTTGTTGTAGAATGTCTCAGTAAGTATGCTCATTTTTGTTCACTATCCTATCCATTTGTTGCTAGTACAGTAGCTTTTACTTTTCTCAATACAGTTCAAAAATTGCATGGGAATCCTAAGATCATTGTCAATGATAGAGATCCCATTTTTACTAGTAATTTTTGGACTAAGTTATTTACATATTTAGGCACTCAATTGGCTCATATTTCAACCTATCATCCCCAATCTGATGGATAAACTGAGGTAGTCAACAAATGTTTGGAAGGATATTTTTGTTGTTTTGTTTTTTGATAAATAAGATAAATGAACTCATTGGCTGCCACTTGATGAATGGTGGTATAATGCTTCTATTCATAGTTCTTCCAAATTGTCTCATTTTGTGGTACTATATGGATACCACCCTCTATCCATCACTTCCACCTTCAAGGTCTATCCTAAGGTTCATGTAGTTAAAGAACATATTCACCATCAACAAGAAGTCCTTGCAAGTTTGCATGAAAATTTAGCTATGGCCCATAATCACATGAAGCAACAAGTAGATCAACATAAAAGTGAGAGGAATTTTAACATTGGTGATTGGGTCTTTGTTTGCTTACATCCATACAAATAGATGTCATTGAAGCAATAAAAAAAATATAACAAGTTGTCCCCTAAGTATTATGGGCCTTATCAGATCTTGCAAACAATTAGCAGTATGGTCTACAAGTTAGATTTTCCTTCATCCACTCGCATACATCTAGTATTTCATGTATCATGCCTAAATAAAATCATTAGACATAGAGTTACCATTCAAATAAAATTACCACAATTGGATGAGGAAGGTAAAGTTATTCTTGATCCTAAGGTGATCCTTCAATGATGCACCAAGTAACTACATTCTAGAGCAATTACATAATACCTGATCAAATGGAAGAATATACCATGTGAAGATGCCACTTAAGAGGATGAAGCATTTGTGCAGCAGTATCCAGAGTTACCACAACATTGAGAACAATGTTGTTTTGAAGGGAAAGGACATTTTATGCCCTTAACCATTGGTGTGTCTAGGGATATGTGTGTCCAACTTGGGCTTACATACCTCTTTTATTTACTTTTACATTTCTCTATGTTCTTAGATAGGTCAGCCTATGGAATAACCTTGGCTAAGTAGACTATATATAAGACGTAGTGGTTAGGCTTTAAGCATCATGTGTGAAGTATTCTACTAATAGTGAATTGTTGTGGAGGTTGCCCCCTCGAAATGCCTTTGCTATATTATCCAGTATTTTGTTCTAATGTCAATTAACATTGTGAATCTCTCATATTTTCTTATTTTGTGAAATATAAAATCATTCTATGTGAATATCTAAGTAATTTCATTACACTATTTTTGATAGTTTCCTTATTCAACATTCTATAACCTATGTAAAGTTGAAGAGTACCATCTTTAGTTTTAATAAAGACAATTGGTGCACTCCATGGTGATACACTTCTCTTGATCAACCCATCTGAAAAAAATTCCTAGAGTTCAGTTTTCAATTCAACCAATTTAGTGGTTGTCATCCTATATGGTTCCTTAGATAGTGGTTCTGATTTAGGTACAATATCAATAGAGAAATCAAAATCATGTTTAGGAAGCAATCCTAAAAATTTATCTAGAAACATATCATAAAAATTCTTAAGGAATGGATAATATTCAAGGGATGGTTCCTTAGATTCCTCCATTTCAAAAATCTACTTTAGCTTCAACTCTCTTTTCTCACTTTGAATTTGTGTCTAAGTTCTAAAATCATACAGACACCCAAACTCTTCAGATAAATTCAACATTGATCTTATGATTCACAATCCAATTGACCATTAGGATCACAACATATGAATTTAGTGGTGCTACATAAATATCTACTAAGGTTGTGAATTTGGGAAACCTAATCTCTACTTAAACTAAACACTTGTCAACCTTGACTCTTGAATCATTCCCATATCATACCAACCATGCATTTGACATTATTTTAGCTCTTCTAGATAAATTATTTATAATTATATGAGATATAAAACATTATGTATCCTCTATATCTATCAAAATAAAAATTGGATGTTCAAACAAAATACCTAACAATTCTATGGGTGAAGCTTAGAATTTGGCTTGTCGATTATCAACTACCGCATGAAGACATTGCTAAAAAGTTTCCTATTGACGAGTAGAACCTTTGTTATTTACCTTCTCTTGGGTACACTCACAATCATAATGGTCACCTCCATAAATGAATCAACCTCTAGGTGGTACCTTCTCATAAGACTATTGGTTTCCCTTGAAACTGCCTTTAAAACCATTGTTTAGTTTCTTATTACCTAAACTATTATGAAACAAAAAAATTAGAATTGCATTATCAAAGTATGTTTGGGATTGTGTCTTGGACCCAATACCTCACTTGATGAAATAAATGACACTCCTTCAGCATACTCATGTACACACAACCAGAATTGAAGCAGGTGACCTAAGATAATTATCTAAGGGTAATTACTTGCAAATAATGTTATGGGGAAGTAGGGTGCTTAAAGGATGAACTATGGGGTTTGGGTAATACTAGTGTACAGATATAGGGATAGGTCCTAAGCACCATATGTGTAACTCATTCCTCTACATAAGACCACTTATAGGTCCTTAACCCTTGATAAATATCTCACTTCCCTCAGTAGGTTTTAGTTTTGATCGAGGATGGTTAAATAATTACTTTCAGATTAATTGGAAAAGATAACTTTATACACCTTATATTGTTGTTTGGTTACAACAGGTCTATGGAATGAGACAAGGTTAAATGATATTTTTACAAATAGAGATAATTTCTAAAATGCTAATCACAAAACTAGTAACTAATAATTGATTAAAACACATGCAGATTTATACCAAATTCTATAAGCACACAATAGATTTTATTACTACCTAAAAGTTAGTACAATCAAGGAAGGGAATGAAATATGAAGTATCATGGAAATTTTTTGGGTGCTACTAGCTGAGATTATCAGCTTCCTCATGGCTCAAGGTCATTGCACCATTGCCTAGTTCTTTCAAGTACGTAAGTTATCTAATTTATTAAGCATGAATGCCACTATCTAAAATATTGATGATGATAGGATTTATGATAAACTCTATATTTACTAGATAGGATATAGTGGGAAACCCATAATTATATTTAGGTAAAGAGATATCATATTTTCATATAACCAATACGTATATAATTAATAAGAGGAAGGAATTAATATAACAAAAAATGTATTTCAACCAAGTATATATTTTCCTATCATTAAATTATTCAACAATCTATTGTATTTAAAGAGGGAGAAATACTCGGCCCATACAAACTCACTTATTTCCATATTAATTTCTATCCATAGGCCAACTAATTCATTCAATATTATAATATGAAATAAATTTCCAGCCATACATATATTTACTAAAACTATCAAGAACCTTAAGCAACCAGTTCTTATCATTTCCTATAACAAGAATTTTATTTAAATGATATACCAACTTCATGTAACATTATTCATAAGTATGTACATACATATATGAGTGTTATGAGTTTCAATATGAAAAAGTATATAAAATAATATGACCATCATAATCTTTCTCTCATAAGTTGAATATATAACATTCATACTATCAACAAGTATCTCACTCAAAGAAGGATTTCTAGCCATAAATTGAATGAGTAGAACCCAAATAAAATTTTATATGAATATCTATAACAATATAAGAATGGTTGAGCATGCCTTTAGATAATGTTAAACATGAGTTAAATTCATTTTCATCCCATATAAATGAAGTCAAAACACATATTCAACCTTCTCTTATTCATATAACATTAAACATAAGAGAATAAAATATCAACAAATTCTATTTAGTAATACAAGTAAATTATGATAGTTATCATTCATATGAAATTTATAAGAATCTACCCATCATTCAACAAATTTAATAATTCATTTTATAAGTTAACACAACTTATGACAAGTACTAGGCAACCTTAATCTGAATATAATTTAGAATTACATTTAATTCTAGCAAGGTAATAAAGGATGAGAACTTGGAAAAGTAATCTAACAACAATGTATTATTTACCAATAGATACATACCTATTATACAAATTTTTACAAAGACCAAGGAATGCAATTATGATTCCATTCATTGCTTTTCTCATGTTAGAGCAACAAGAGTTATCTAGACCATGATTCTATTATTTCATAAGTAAACTAAAATCAAGCTAGAAACAAAATTTATATATAAACTCATATTTCCTTAATAAATATGTAACATATAAAGAGAAGATGTACACATATTTAAAAGTGCACAAGCTAGATGCATTTTCAATAACTATCCTTTTTCAAAATAAACTTCCTACCTCTTAACAAATTGAACTTACAAACTTATGTACAATTAAACACCATACAATAAGTAATATATTTACATAGATAAGTATCCACTCTTTTCAACCATATAATGTAAATGTCAAGAGACTATAAAGAAAATATATTAACTATATAAAGAAACTAATGCTACTAATCATGCATAGGATCAACTATAGATTTCATTAGCATAATAATTATTAGCAATGTAATGAATTAGAAGTATAACACAATAATCATTATCATCTAAATATCCAAGATAAGAACCAGATGATCATAACCATGATTCAATTAAGAAGATATAATAGAAATCTCAGCTTCTTACCATATGTTAGGCATCATAAAACCTTATGCTCCACTTTTAGCATGATCCATTATCAAAGATAAGTATTAGCATATAATAACTGCAATGTATTACTAATCTAATAACAATAATATAATTAGCTTATAACTGCAATCACTAAATGTTCAACATGGAAATGATAATACAATTTATGCTAAAGAATTATATGAATAACTTATAACAAAATGTTACTGAATTCATCATGTTTGCCTTTGAGATTATCTAAGAGTATGAGCAACATGTAATCATGTCAAATAATCCCTCCCAACCAACCTTATGAATCCAACCATGAATGGTCCTTACCACCCCATCCATCAGCTAGATGGTGGGTTCAAAAATTGAGGTTAAGAAGGAATTATGAGAAAATCAAGGTTTTCAAACCATTTAATGACTCAACACAACAATAGAATATAAAATTATGAAAGTGACTATCAAATTTATCATCCAAAGATGAGATAGAAATAACCAAGTAAACAACATCAATATAAATTGAAAGTGGGGATAATCCACTATAGGTTGATTCATAGGTCATAGATATGGATTTATGAATCAAATCCAAATTCATAAAGTTCTATTTTACCATGCTTTGAAAACCTCCAAGAATATGGTCAACCTTTAAACATCATGTCTACCAATCTGCATTCTATGCTTGTAAGTTCATTACTATAATTTATCTATTTAAGCTTAGACAAAATATTTTCATTTTCCATAAAAATAGATTTTAGACAATATTAAATAAAATAATAACTGACAACATTACACAAATGAAAATATGACCATCACAATGCAATAATCTAAATATAATCACCCATTTAAAAATAGTCAACAGATACAACTAGCCAACACATTTTCCATCATGACTTCCATCCATACTGTTATATCTTATAATAATAATTAATGTTTTCATGCATTTGTTCATGATCTAAAAATTGAATTAAAAGTTAAGGAAATCAATATAATGAATTTGTGGGATCATCATGAGGTCCCATGACCTCATAATGATCTCCAAATCTAAAATCAAGGTTAAAAATTACCTTAATAAAACCATCAGACCTCTATAATGATTTAATTAAAATTCAAAGCCTCTATTATAGCTTTGATGAATTTATAAACATTAGGAGATCCTTTTAATGAAAATACATATATTTAAAATAGGAAGAATATACTGCTAAAAATATAAAATCAGTTTAATCATTAAGATACAGTCCTTAATTTATTCAACTGAATCTTTTAATAAAATAGACAACCTTTTTATTTGAACAATAAATAATACCCAAATTGATTTTTAAATCCCAATGATAAATCAAAACATATATAATAATTCTAGTAAAGATAACAAGCTACGATGACCTTTATATTACATACACATGCTAAATAATCATAAAAAGATAGTCACAACAATCAAAATTTCTACATCATTTCAATAAGAATAGCAAGGTCAATGACCTAATATATACATTGTAGGTTTAAGAACAACAACAAATACATATATATACTTAACCATAATGTTATTACAATAGAAAGGAAACACACATAGACCCTTAAATATTATAGAGAAAACCCTTGTAACATAAATAAATGCACCCAGGATATTATACATGAGATTGTCTTTATTAACAAAAATAATAGAGACAGACTTCACAATTTATATGTAAAGGAATTATATAGCTTGACCCTTGGGCACTACATACCCAACCTAAAGTCTAATGACTTGATGGTTGTGTCTACATCATCCTATACTTTTTGTAAATTAATTTGAAAGGAAAATAACTAGAATCCATACATTCATAGGAATGACTTAACCGAGTAAACACATGTGGCAAATAAATCCCAGAAAGAATGCATATTTTTATTAGTAAAAATAAGTCAATAGAAATAACCTTGTTTACTCTCTATGCAGTCCAAAACTATCTAAAAAAATAAAACTCAAACCAAAAACACTGTATTGTATTTTTCTCCATTCCCTCCCTCTCTCTTCTTCCCATCCATGTCCTCTCCACCCATTGTCATCTATGTTTTCCTCTCTATTCATATCCCCCATATCCTATTGAATTTAACATTGAATGCGAGGAGAGAGAATCATATATCTAATGTAGTCGACCACTTCCCAAGGCACCAAATGTGCCAACCATTAATGCAATGGTCATAAATGACCAATATAGAAAATTTGAGGCATTAAAAAAATAATAGAATAATAGATTAAAAATAATACAAGGTTCAAACCATCTAAATAAACAACATCAAGTGACCAACTCAATAGTCCAAGAGGGGGTCATCGAGATGGGTTTACGTGAATCCACCTAGAATGTCCAAGTCACCATGTAAAGTTAGTTTAAGTAAGCTTGTGGCAGGGACAAGTTCATGAATGGGATAGAGAAGAGTTGAAAGTGGAGAGTTTTAACAATTAAAATAGAACCAACCAATTAACATGACAAACACTCAACAAAACAAGCAATAATATGACTAAATTACAAAAATACAAGATGTGATTGCATAATGAAAATATAATGTAGTTGTCTAATGGTATGAGACTAAACCAAAACATATGTATACTTATCAAAACTCATCTGACTACTCAAGAACCACTTTGACACCCCAAGTGTTGACATCATCATCCAACCTAGCTCATATCAAGTAACTGTAACCACTGACTATATATCAACAGCATCTAAATGATAATAAATAATATGGTACAAAACTATAATAAAAATAATAATTACATCAACTAATATTCATATTATCAAGTGCAGTAAATTAAAACATAACATGTCCATCAACCTATAGTTGACATGTTAACATATAAAAATCCTTCAATACTATTCATCTAGATAAAAGTAACATAGAATTCATGTATACATGTGATAATAATAATATTTAATTAGTCATTTAAGAGTATCAAAAGGTATGGTTGTAACATCCTCCCCTATTAAAAATTGAGTCATCCTAATAACTATTCAAATAGCCAGTCATAATGCTACTTGAAAAGATGTGCTTCTTCCTAAGTAGAATTTCTTTCACTCAATGTGTCTCATTGAACCAAAATTTGTTGTATGTACCTATTTCATAGCTTAATGCTATGATGGTCTAGGATTTTCAATGGTTCAAGATGGATCCTTTCCACTTTCCTAACTTGTAGGTGTTTCCAATCCAAAAATGAGAAGGATCAATTATGTATTTTTTTAATAAAGTAACATGAAATATATCATGAGTCCTTGATAGAGAAGGAGGAAGAGCCAACTGATAAACATAACTAATCCACAATGTCAAAGGGCCCAATAAAACATGTAGCTAGCTTTAAAGTTTTTTCAAAATTTATTAAACTTTTCTATGGTTCAACACACAAAAATATTTTATCACCCACATTGAATTCACGTGGAGACCTCTTCTGTTCAACATAAATCTTTTGTTGATCAGATGAAACCTTCAAATTTTGGTGTATTAATTGCATTTATTTTTCATATTCTAATAATATAATTAGGACAGCAAAAGCCCTATTTTCTAAACTATCCCAACCAAGTGGAGTTATGCATTTTTGCTCATATGGAGATTTAAAAGGTGTCATTCTTATTGCAAAATGATAGGAATTATTATAATAAAATTCAACCAAATACAGATAATCTTCCCATTTCATTTGATATACTATGACATACATTCATAACATGTCCTCAACCACCTGATTGAGACTTTCTTTTTGACCAACCATTTTCAAGTGGTGTGAAGAACTAAAATTTAATTGCATTTCAAATGTTATGATCAAGGTTCACCTGAACCTTGATGTAAATATATTATCATGGTTTGAAATAATTACTTCAGGTGTGCCATGTTGTTTAACCACATCTTTTATGAAACATTTTGTAAACATGGAAGCATCATCTATTATATTTACAATAATGGAATGTCTGACTTTGGTAGTATTATCAATCACCACAAGTATGGTATCATGTTTACTACATGATTTAGGTAGCCCTGTAATAAAATCAAGTGAGATTATAACCTACTTTACTCTTGGAATATCATGAAGGTATAATAACCCTCCTAAATGGCAATGCTCAGTCTTAACACACTGATGTTACAATCACCTTGTCATAAAATTAGTGACATTGTCTTAGGTTAAAAATATAGTCCTTTTTAGCTCATGTATCATCTTAATGACACCAAAATGAGAATAATGAGGTGTTGTATGCACTTATTTTAAAATAGAATTTCACAAGTCACCTAAATCAGGTATAAAAAATTCATTTTTATGTCTTAAAATACCATCTTATTCAATAAATAAGTTGATAAATTTCTTTGTTAAAGGTTCTTCATATAAACCCACTCTTAATTCATGTCAAAATTCATCAGCAAGCTACTATTTTAACACAACACTTCTAAAATTTCCTTGCATTTGAGACAAGGCAACAAGGTATGTGCATCGACTAAGCATATCAACAACACAATTTTCCTTGCCCTTGACATAAGATATGCCTAAGTCAAAATTACTTAAAAAATCCATCCATATTCACTGGTATGCATTTAAATCATCTTGTGAAAATAATTACTCCAATCTATGATGATCAAACTTCATCTTGAAGGGCTTTCCCAATAAAAAATATTTCCATTATTTTAGATCATAGATAATGACATCAAGTTCCATGTCATGTGTGGGATAGTCCTTTTTATTCTCCTTGATCTTATGTGACTCATAAGTCATGATTTTACCATCTTGAATCAAAATTCCCAATAACCTTTCTTAGAATCATCAGCCTAAACCTCAGAATTACTATTCAGGTCTAGAATAATAAGTATAGGTGTTGTTAACAACACTTATCTTTGTGAAAGCCTCTTCGAATTGATGCATCCAAACAAATTTATTCCCTTTACACTAAAAATAAGTGATAGGATGGGATATGATGGAAAAAAAATCCATAAACCACCAGTAATAACCAGCCAAGCCCATGAATTTACACAATTTATGCACATTAGTTAGATCAGACCAATCTTGAGTGGATTTTATCTTTATTGGGTCTACAACAATGCCACCTTTTGAAATAATATGGCCCAAGTAGTGAATTTTAGATTCATAAAAGGTAAATTTGAAGAGTTGTTCATACAACTTATGTTGTCTTAGTCTTTACAAGACTAAAAAAAGGTGTTGATCACGTTCATCTACATTCTTAGAATAAATAAGGATATCATCAGGGAACATAAGTACAAATTTATCTAAAAAGTCTCAAAACATGATGTTTATAAGGTTCATAAATGTTTCTAGAGCATTAGTTAGTCCAAACAATAGTATCATGAACTCGTAATGCCCATACTGATTTTGAAAGGATGTTTTATGAATGTCTTATTTGATCCTCAACTAATGGTATCCCAGTCTTAAATCAATCTTTGAGAAGATTGTTTCACCTTTAATTTGATAAAATAGATAATTTATACTTGGCAAGGGATATTGATTTTTTATTGTTAACTTATTAAGTAGGTGATAATCAATGCATAGCCTTAAATTTCCATCCTTTTTTATAAAGATAATTGAAGCATCCTAAGGAGATACACTTGGCTAGATGCATCCACTATCCAAAAGTTCTTGTAGTTGTACCTTTAATTCCTATAGGTCAACCATGTTCATGTGATAGGGATCCTTAGATGTAGGGGTAGATCTCAACATAATATCAATTAAAAAGTCAAATTCACACTTTGGTGGTAATCCAAGAAACTTTTTGGAAAAACATCTATAAACTCATTCATGATAGGAAAATCTTAGTGAATTAGTTCCTTGTTAGGTAACTCTTACGACTAGATTGCATAAAGATTTCATCCCTTTCTAATAGCCCTTTTCAGCTACAAGGTTGAAAGTGTCTTTTATTTTTTAGGCCCTTGAATATCTTACATTTATACAAGTTTCTTAAGGTCATCAATGCACTGCACTCTTTTACCAACACAATCAAGTGTGGCTTGATTCTCTTTTAGCCAATCCATTCCAAGAATGAGATCATATGACCCCAAAGGTGTTAGGAGAAAATTTACCTTGGTTTTAAAGACACCAAGATTAATTTTAGCTTGTTCTAAGCATTCAAGAATAGGTAATCTTCTTCCAATACCAAACTCAATCCCAACCTTATCTTATCATTACAGGTTTAATTTTATATTATTTTACAACATTAAAAGACATAAAAATATCAGTTGAACTTGAGTCAAATAGAATAGATAAAGAAAACCCATTAATAGTACCCCTAGTTTTTATCAAGGTAACCTACAAATCAATATTTTAATTATTTAAAGCTACCTAAAATCTATGGTTGGTTGATTGGCCTAAATTTAGCTTAGGTTAGTTCTTTTTGTAGAGTTTATCACCATATTTCCAATATACAATAGGCCTAGACAAAGCTAATGGAATAGTATTTTCACCTATGACTGGTCCACACTGATTATTTTAGGGATGTTCCTTCTTGAAAGAACCTAATTTAGATGAACCTTGTGACTTAAAATTTTTGGTCTAGTTGGAAAACTTATGAAAATTCTTGTTATTTTTAGTAAATCTATGATTTGGGTCTAATTTTTAGAAGTTATTAGATACAGAAGAAAGAATTTTAGTCTTATATTGCATCCTACTTGATTTAAATTCCTACCTCACCTTCTAAAAATACTTGTCTTTCTTTTCAGCCTGATAAGTTGATTCAATGGCAGCTACCAAGGTTCTCGAGTTTGTCATATTGACATCATGCATCAATATCTCTTTAATCCCAAGCTTAAAATTGGTGTTCTTTGTTTAGTCATCATGCATGTGATTCACATGACGTGAAAAAATTAGGAATTTGTTCTCATATTCAACAACAAACATGTTTTCATATTTTAGAAGTTGAAAATTAGTTATTTTCTTATCCTTGTAATTAGCATTCGAATATCTTTTTTGAAACTGTATTTTAGTTACTATCTAAGTCATATCCATTGGTTGGTATCCCTATATAGCATAGAGGTGATTAGACCACAAGGATGTAGGTATAACAAGATGATAAGTTATCACCCTTGCTTTCACATTTAATGACATGTTATGTAAGTTAAAGTATTTCTGTAGGTGAACTAGCCATGCATCAACTATGTCACCAGATTCCTCACTAAAAAACATGAGTGGTAGAAATTTATTTAATTTTTAATGATTGAGTTAACCATGATCAAAGGCATATCTTGGATTACCAGTATTTCTACCTAGCCACTTTCCAATCTAGGTACTTCCTCATGGGATACACCTTCAAGGTTATTCAGCCTTTCCTCTTGACTATCAATCTTTCCTTGCAAAGTATTTAAGGTTGTTAATATTTCATTAAGGATTTCCTCATACTTATCGATTGGGTTTCCATCGACTGCATCAACATTTAGAACATCATTGTTACTATTAGCATTATTTATGGGTAGCTCCTCTTGATTCTAAATAGTGTTACAGGTACCATGACCCCTACTTTGGCCTCTACCTTTACTTTTAATAGAATTAACATTGTACCAATTAATGTGGATATTACCACCACTTGACCTCATTCTAACTATTTTGAGAAATTTAAAAATAATAATTTAGTAAATTTTAGATTTAAAACATTAATTCCAAAAGTTCCTTAGAGTAAAACACTGCTCTGATACCAGATGAAACAACCCCAAAAATAAAAATAAAAATAGAATTTCATTATTAGAGTATATTTGAGACTGCATGTTGGACCCAATGCTTGACTTGCTAAAACAAGTTATTCTCATTCAATTTACTCATATACACATAACTAAAATCAAAGGAAGTGACCTAAGATAATTATCCAAGGCTAATTAATCACAAAGGATGTTATGGGGAAGCAAGATGCCTAAAGGATGAACTATGGGGTTTGAGGCATATCGGTGTATAGGTACATGAATAAGTCTCAAGAACCATATATGATACTCATTTTTCATAGGACCATTTATAAGTCCTTAACCCTTGATAAATATCTCACTCCCCTTAGTACATTTTAGTTTTGTTTGAGGATGGTTAAATGGTTACTTTTATATTAATTGAGAAAGACAACTTTACACACCTTGTATTACCATTTTGTTATAACAAGTCTATGAAATGAGGCAATGTCAAATGCTATTTTGATAAATATATATAATGTATAAATTTATAATCATAAAATTAGTAACTAAAAATTTATATAAACACATGCAAACTCATACCAAATTCTATAGGCATACATCAAAATTTATTTTTGCCTAAAAGAGAGTACATCATGGAAGGGAATAATAACTGAAGTATCATAGGTAACTTTTCATGTGATACCAATCAATGTTATCATCTTCCTCATGGCTTAATGTCATTACATCATTGTCCATTTCTTTTAAGTATGCAAGTTGTGCAATTTATTAAGCATGAATGTTGTTATCTAAAATATGAGTGTTGATATGATTTACGATCAACTCTATATTTAACAGATAGAATATAGTGTGTAGCCCATAATTGGATTTAGGAAAAGAGATATCATATTGGAAAATAGACAATCCATATATAATTAATAATAGGAAGGAATTAATATAATATAAAATGTATTTTAGTCAAGTATATATTTTCCTATCATTAAATTATTCAACAATCCATTATATTTAAAGAGGGAGAAATATTTAACCCAGAAAAACTCACTTGTTTCTCAATTAATTTATACCCATAGGCCAACCAATACATTCAATATTATAACATGGAATAAATTTCCAACCATACATATATTTATTAAAACTATCAAGAACCTTAAGAAACTAGTTCTTATCATTTCTTACAACAAAAATATCATTTAAATGATAAACCAAGTTCATGTAATATCATTCATAAGTATGAACATACATATATGAGTGTTACAAGTTTCAATATGAATAAGTATATAAAATAATATGACCATCATGAAATTTATCTCAGAAGTTGAATATATAAAATTTATACTATCAACAAGTATGTCACTCAAACAAGGATTTCCAGCCATACATTGAATGAGTGTAACCTAAATAAAATTTCATATAATATCTATAAAAACATAAGAATGATTGGGCATGCCTTCAAATAATGAAACATAGTAGTTAAATTCATTTCCAACCCATATAAATGAATTGAAAACACATATTTGACTATTCATATAACATTAAGCATAAAATATTAAAATACCAACATGTTCTATTTAGTAATACGAGTAAATTATGACAACTTTCATTCATATGACATTTCCAAGAATCTACCCATCATTCAACAATTTTAATAATACATTTCAAAATTTAACACAACTTATGAAAAGCAATGGGCAACCTTGATTTGGATATCATTCAGAATTAAATTTAATTCCAACAAAGTAATAAAGGATGAGAACTAGAAAAATGAATCTAACAACAATAGATAGTTTACCAATAGATATGTACCTCTTATATGTATCCATAAAAAGACCAAAAAAATTGATGGTGATTCCATTTTTTGATTCTCTCATGTTAGAGTACAAGATTTAGCTTAACCATGATTCTATTATTTCATATATAAATTGAAATCAAGCTAGAAGGATGATTTATATATAAACTCATATTGCCTCAATAAATACACAACATATAAAGAGAAGGACATATGCATATATAAAAGATTATAAGTTAGATTCATTTTCAATAACTATCATTTTCCAAAATAAACTTCCAATCTCTTAACAAACTAAACCAACATACTTATGTATGCTTAAAAACCATACAATAAGTAATATATTTGCATAGGTAAGTCTCCACTCTTGTCAATCATATAATTTTAATGCCAAGAGACTATAGAGATAATATATTATTTATATCAAGAGACTAATGCTACACTAATCATCCATAGGATCAACTACATATTTCATTAGCATAGTAATTGTTAGCAATGCAATGAACTAGAAGTATAACACAATAACTATTATCATCTAAATATCCAAGATAGGAACCAAGTGATCATAACCATGATTCAATTTATAAGATATAATAGAAATCTCAGCTTTTTACTATATGTCAGACATCATAAAATCTTTTTCTCCACATTCAACATGATCCATTATTAAAAATAATGATTAGCATATAATAACTGCAATGTATAACTAAACTAATAATAATAATGTAATTAGTTTACAACTACACTCACTAAATATTCAAAATGGAAATAATAATACAATTTATGCTAAAGAAGTATATGAATAATTTATAAAAAAATATTATTAAATTCATCATGCCTCTCCACAAGATCATCTAAGAGAGCGAGTAGCATGTAATCATGTCAAACAAACCTTCTCAACCAGTCTTATGAGCCCAACCATCGGTGGCCCTTACCACCCTATCCATCAGCTAGATGGCATGTTTGGCAACTAGGATTAGGAAGGGATTCTGAGTTAGTCATAGTTTCTAATCTATTGGAAGACTCAACATGACAATATAATATACAAATAGGCAAGTGACTAAAAAATACATCATCTAAAGATGAGACAAAAAAACCAAGTAAACAACATCACTACAAATTGGAAGTGGGATAATCCATTATACGTTGATTCAAAGGTCATAGATATGGATTTATGAATAAAATCTAGATCCATAATATTTGATATTACCATGCTTAGAAAACCTCCAAGTACATGGTCAGCCTTTAAACATCCTAACTTCCTATCTTCATTCTATGATTGTAAGTTCACAACTATAACTTGGTTATTTAAGCCTAGACAATTCTATAACAAAAGAGCTTAGACAATATTAAATACAACAATAACTGATAGCATTATGTAAACAAAAATATGAAAAACATAATGCAATAGTCCAAATATAATCACCCATTTAAAAAATTCAACACATACAACTAACCGACACATTTTCCACCGTGACTTATAGCCATATCGTTATTTCTCAAATTAATAACTAATTATTTAAAGCAACCGTTGATGATTTTTAAGTCAATTTAAAAGTTAAGGAAATAAATATAATGAATTCATTAGATCATCATGAGGTCTCACGACCTCATAATGATCCTTGAATCTAAAAAAAAAGATTAAAAAATAACTTAATAAAACCAACATAACTCCATAATGTTTTAATTAAAAATCAAAGCCTATGCTCTAGGTTAACAATTCCAATAGGGCTTCGCCCCATAACCCAAAATAGATTTGATGAATTTATAAACACCAAGAGATCCTTCTAATTAAAATACATATATTTAAATGAGGAAGAGTATATTGTTAAAAATATAAAACCAGTTTAATCATTAAAACACAATCTTTAATTGATTTAACTAAATCTTTTTAATAAAATAGAAAACCCTTTTATTTGAATAATAACTAATACTCAAATCAATTTTTAAACCCATAATGATAAATCAAAACCCATATAATAACAGGGTATGATGACCCCAATATTGCACACATAAGTTAAATAATCATAAAAATGCAATCACAACTATCAAAATTCTCACAAAATTTCAACAAAAATAGTAGGGTCAATGATCCAATATATACACCACAGGTTTAAAAATAATAGTAGATACATATATACCTAATTGTAATATTATTAAAATGGAAAGGAAACACACACAAACCTTTAAATGTTGTAGAGAAAACCATCATAATAAAAATAAATGCACCCAGGAGATTATACATAAGATTATCTTAATAAACATAAATGACAGAGGAAGACTTTAAAATTTATATGCAAAGGGATTATATAGCTCAACCCCTAGGCATTGGATACCCATCTTGAATTCTCACAACTTCATGGTTGCATATGCAGCATCCTATTTTTTTTAAAAGGAAAATAACTAGAACAAATACATTCATAAGAATGACTTACCCAAGTAAATGTAGTTGTCAAATAAATCCTAGAAAGAATGTAAACCGGTTTCTTTTTCAGGTCTGCATGGTCATAGTAAAAATAAGACACCAACAACAAGTTTATTTCCTCTCTACATAGTTCAAACCTATCTAATAAAAACAAAAGCAAAACCACAAACCTTTCACTGTGTTTTTCTCCATTCCCTCCCCCTCTCTTCTTCCCATATGCGTCCTCTCCACCCACCACCATCTACCTTTTCCTCTCTACCCATCTCCCACATACCACATTGAATTTTGAATTTAATGTGAGAGATAATCCTCCCTCCAATGTCTTCGACCACCTCCCAAGGAACCAAACATGCCAACCATTAATGCACCAGTCATAAATGACTATTCTAGAAAATTTGAGGCATTAAATAAAATAATAGATTCAAATTAATGTAAGGTTTGAACCATCTAAATAAACAACATCATATGACCAATATAATAGTCCAAGAGGGGGTCATGGGGAGAAGTTTAGGTGAGTCGACCTAGAATGTCTAAGTCATCATGCAAGGTTAGTTCAAGCAAGACCATAGTGGTGATGAGTTCGTGAATAGGATAGAGAATATTTGGAAGAGGGGAGTTTTAAAAATTATAATAGAACCAACCAATCAACACAAGAAACACTTAGTAAAGAAATCAATAATATGACTAAGATAAAAAAAGACAAAATGCGACTACACAATAAAATATAACATAATTTCATAATGGCATGAGACGAAACCACAAAATATGTATACCTATCAAAACTCATTTAACTGCTCAAGAACTGATTCAACACCCTAAGTGTTGGCATCATCATCTAACCTAGCTCATATCAAGTACCCATAACCACTGATTATATATCAAAAACATCTAAATGATAATAAATAATATGATACAGAACTATAATAAAAATAATAATTACATCAACTAGTTTTCATATCATCAAGTGCAAAAAATTAAAACATAATATGTCTACCAACCTACAGTTGATACGTCAACGTATCAAAATCCATCAATACTATCTATTATGCCTATTTTTCATGTTCTTTTAATTTTTTAAAGTTTATACTCCTATCTGTCATAGTGATGACCTAGTCATAAAATCTAGAACTGTAGTCAAGGACCTAAGTTAATTAGTAGTATTATGAATATGCATGTTTTCAATTAAATGATTTATTTATGAATTCATATCTATATTATAGTGGTTTTGAAAAGCATTTATGGTTGAATGAATAAAACTTGAATATATATATATATATATATATATATATATATATATATATATATATATATATATATCATTTCTTAATGGACGAAATTGATCAATGTGCATTCAATTGAAGTGTTTTCCTAGTTTAAAAAAGAAAATGTTCCTTAAGGTTTATTAGATTTGAAAATTATTATATGGACTTATTATAATGGTTTTCAGAACAGTCTCACTCACAATTCAATTACAAATTTTTAATGTTGGAATTATAACTGTGACATGAATAAGTTTGGTTTAGAACCTAAGCTATTATGATTCTAAGAATTATTATATAATCTTGAAGGGGCTCTAGGTTTTAATTCTAAACATTATCTATCCTATGTATTCAATTTTATATGTTAGACCTATTGAGGACTTTAAAATGGTCATGGTCATGGTTTTATTTGAAATGTCGATCAATAATTAAATAATGTTTAACATTCATAACTTGAGGCCCATAAGGTTCAAATGGCAAGTTAGTAGTCCTAGTTAGCAGTTTAAGTTGGAAAAAGTTAATACAAATCATGGTGGATGCTTCAATATCTAGATGAAATCAAAGGGTAGTTTAGTTTTTTTATGTGGACAGTATATGCCTTGAACTACACAAATTGGTTGGTGTTTTAGTGAAGGTTTTGGTTATAACTAGGTTTTAAGCCCATGCTAAATAAGTTAGCAGTCGACCAATTCCTTTCCTCGATTTGAGAAACCAATAACATAAAAACATGTAGCCAAAGGTATTTAATATGTAAGTTTTGGTTAAAAATAGCTTTATTTTTCATTTTGATGGTCATTTTACAAAGCTTACCGTGGAAGTGATATTCTACCAAATAGTTTAAAAAATTGTAGATGAGAAATTACAAATAGCAAGTTACACATAGAGTTAATAGGTACACAATGGTTGGAATAATGAATAAGTTTTTTTTAAAGGAATATTTATAGTTTTCACTATGACTAGTTTGTATGGAGCAAAATGTTGTGTTTTGAGTTTGAATGATATAGATTTTGGATAAAATATGGTAAGATAAACTGTCTATTTAAATTATGTTTCATGCATGAAGTTTAGTAAATTTTGAGCTCAAAATGGTTATTACATGGGTTTTGGAAAGTTGGAAATATTTTTAGGTTTATCATTATTTCATGCAGCATAGATGCCTGAACATATTTTGTTTATCTATTCATTCATGTTTTGAGGTTAAGTGAATAATAAGGGTTATCTTGTGAATCTGTAGAATTTTAGTTTTAGTTTTTAATTTGTTATATTGTTCCAATTTTGATTTAGTCATATTATTTTTTATTCAGAGTTATGGTTTCATAGATAAACAAAGTTTGGTATAAAAATGAGCTCGACATGATTATTTTCATGGAAATATAATGATTTAAGAAATGGTTTTTCTAGGCATAGCATGAAAATATTATTTTGAAAAAGTTTTGATATATATAATTTTAGGGACATGAAATATATGATTGTCTAATTCAGTGACTTATTTTAAAAATATCAAAATGTATCTTCTGAGTTTTCTTTTTGAAATTATAAATTGACGAATACTGATAAAATAGTTGACAATTTAAGGGAAACTATGACAATTTGTTTTCTGAGTTTTGATACGATGTTTTGAAAAAGTATAACCTTGTCAAAGACTTATAATATTTAATTATTTCTATTGAAATAATTTTTTTAGAGGTTTTAGATTATTTATCAGTTTGGAAAATACATGCAGTTTATAATATCATGAATGAAACTTATGTTGAAATTACTCTTTCATGTTTGATATATGTATAGTTGCAATTGTGAGTAATACACATATTATATGTTTAGAGAAGGCAATTATGTAGTGAGAATCAAATGTTATATGTGTATTAAAATTATGAATTATATAATTTTATTATTATGTTTTTTATTTTGATATTATAATGGGACATGACATAGTCAGAATTTATTCACATAAATAATTTATTTCAGACAGTTTAGATTCTTTATTTTATAATATAGCTAAAAATGTTCATTAAGTGATTAAAGATTGGAAATATAGAAGTACAATTTTTATTTCTATAAATTCATTTAGATAATCATATAATAGATTTTGAATATATTTCAATTGCATTTAAAATGTCAGGGTGAAACCAACCAAATTCAAACAAGGATAATGATGATAGAAGTTGGGGAAGGAATTAAAATTCTGGTAGTATTGATCTGAAGGATATTTTTAGAAGTTATTTATTTATTTTTAAATATGGTCCATTGTTTATATCTCATCAAGAGATTTTTCACAACTATTGGAATGTGAAAAATGAACATCATATGCTCCAGTTACCATTAGTAAAAATTTGGTATCAAAGTAGCTAGAATGTTGGACATGCTTTTGATTGCATGATATACTCTTGCATAGAGTTTTGAAATTAATTTAATTATTCTATTCCATTGAGTTATTTTTAGACTTGTTGGCTTATTTTGGTCTTCCATTTATAGTTTGCAACTATGTTGGAAGTATATATTGTTTCTAGGAAACCATGGGGAAAGCCTTAAAGAGAGAGAGGTTGGAAGAGCTATAAAGTATCAACAATAAAATTCAAGAAGATAATGCTTTCTTGAGATGCAATCTCTATTCCTTCAAAGAAAAAAATTCATGTTTGAGATTCGAGCTTGAATCCAAGGATGAATTCTTGATCAAATTATAGTACAGTGAGCCGAAGAAGGATTTACCTTCCACTTCAGATGCAGAAACCATGATTGATGAGTGCATTGTAAGTTATTCACCACATAATTCTTCTTCCTCCCATTCAGTTCATATTCAAGTAATGATTCTTTTGGTTCATTTTAAAAAAACACTAAAGGCATTGGATCTCGATTACTATTTAAAATGGGATATGATGGAAAAGGCCTTGGTAAAATGCCCAAGGTATTTCTAACCCAATATAGGTAGAGGATCATCCTAATTTTATAGGTTTGGGTTATTAAATTATGGGAATATAAATTGGAAAGTGCTCCAAGAATTCTGAAGGGACACAAGCTTTCGACAGTCAAATGATTACCCCGCTAGTCTTGCAGGAAGATTCTTTATAAGAAACTATTGATTCATCATCAAAGGATGAAAGATGTAATAAATTTCAAAGAAGAGGCAATGAGATTCCACCTCCTCATTCTTACATAAATTATAATCATAAACATAAGGGAAATTTTAAAACTTCTAATGATGCACTCTTTTAGCATAAACAATATGGTTTTAATATACAAAAAATGATGTATGCTTTTCCATGTAATTTTTGTGGGTTAAATAATCATTCTATTGCTTATTGTTGGAAGAGAAATTCCTTCTTATAGAAGTGGTTTCTTAATGAGCTTAGTGTTAAATATCAATATTCTCATTCAAAGGTGAGAAATGGAAAAAAAAGTTTCCTCACCCAGGAAGAGGAATTTTTGCACTCATTGTCATATGAGTGGACATTGGGTGAAACAATGTTGGAAATTTCAACCATCACTCCATCTTAAAAATAGTAAGAAAAAGATGGAAAATAGGCCTGTTACAAAGGTAAATAAATTTTTTAATCCACCACCAGTTGATGATTCAACCACATATCTACTAAGGAAATAAAACCACTTAAATGGGATAATCTGATGAAATGGGTTGGTAAGCAATTCCTTAGTTTTATGTTTGCATAGCTGAAATTGTAGATATCCAAAAATAAAGATATGAAGGGCGGTTCGACCCATTGACCCTCATCATGCCCCATTTTGGGAGATAAGGCTAAGCAGCTTAAATAAAGCCTTATACATGGGGATGGATAATGAATAAATCCATAATTTTTGGGTTTTGAAAAACTATATAAACCCATGAACCTCATTTGTAAACTCATTCCAAGAGAATTCCAAGAGTACTCCAAGATCTCACTTACATTGTAAGTATTTGAGAAGTAACCTCTCATTTTCATTGCAACTCTTCCATCCCAAGCTTTCTAGAAGAACATTGTATGATACCATGGAAGCTCTGATTCTCTATTATTTGTAAGGTGTTATTAAGCTGAGTATTATAATAATAGATCTATTGGAAGAGTTAGCACTACTTGGAGGCCGTGGAGGAGGATAATTTTATAGAGCTAATGATTGATGCCTATTACAACTTAGCTCTATGTAAAGGATCATGGAGGCCATGCAAAAGAGGAGAAGTCAATAAGAAGATGTGAAGTGGGGAGGTCATACTAGAACATTGTGCAAGCCTTACAAGACTAGTCTAGGTCTATGCAGGATCGATTGGCACTTGAGTTCATGATGGATTCATTATAGTTTTGTAAGTATTAAATTTTTACTTGTAAATATATTTTTATAATGAATCAATTCATCATTTAGAGAACCTAGAGATGTAGGCATCTATCGAACACCATTATCAAATTATGTGCAGTGTTCATTATTAATTGCATTGCATTATTTTCAATTGATTATATTTCTAGAGTTGAATTTCAGCATTTAAAAAAATATACCTATAAATATCCAACAAGTAAAATTTTTAGAGTAAGAAATCTACCTATTTATAGATCAAGTATGAATTAAGAAGCACCAAATAGATAATTTCATAGAGGGGGTTTTATGGATAGATGGTTTACCCCTAGATATGATAGTAGAGGAACCAGAATGTCTACCATAAATTTTGGAATGTGTTAAATAATTTTCATTTAATCCTACCAGTCATAGGGGCAATAAAGGATTTGATGGTAATATATTTGGATTCAAAGCTCATTTCCATAACAACTCTTCCCATTAGTTACAAAATAATCCAAACTAGTTGCCTATTCAATCACCCAATCAAAAAAGAGTCCATGATGTTAATGAACCAACACAGCTAACCAATGAGATAGCCCATGCAAATAATTTAGTGAATCTTACCTTGCCATCTTGTTCTAGTTAGCCTACACCACCTCATAAGATACCTATTACAGAGTGTAAGAAGCTCAGTTAGGAAAATCCTCTTATTGTCATACATCCAACCACTTCCAATAAATTTTCAAATAGTCAAGATGAATCAGATACTCCAACAGAGATCAGAGTTGTGAAATGAGTTAAGATGGAGGTAGATGATTTTGAAATTGATTTGAGAATAAAGTTGGTCTAGTTTCATGTATTTGAAATGGAGTATAATGAATGTTTTAATGAAAGAGTTAAACCTATGATTAAATTCCTATCTAATTCTGATGATTCTTGATTATTAAAAGATACTTTTCATTTCAAAAGTTGAACTTTTAAGTCGATAAGGTTTCCCCTATATGGGCAAGATATAAGCAATGAAGGCAAAAATGATGGTATGCCCAAATATGGACAAAATATAATTGATGTAAGTGCATAAGTATTATGCCCATGTATGGGTGATATGTTGGGTTATTTTAGTTAATTCTAACTCTAATTCTAAAGTCTATTATAATAAGCTAGTGTGTTAGCCCTATCGTTCGATATTTAGGTCTCTCATGCTCAGTGGAAGTGCATAATGAAAGAACAATTCTTGAAGGTTTTATAATGCAGTATTATATATTTGTTCATGCCTTTCTCTTTATGTAGGTTCAAATAAGGATTATATAACAACACAAATATAATACTTTGATCCTTCTAGTTACAAATTTAGTTATTTCCATCCCCTCATCTCTTGGCATGGGTTGCTCCTTATATTTCTTGAGTAATAGTTCAACCAGGGTCTCTAACTTTCAGATTACATCCCCATCTAGAGGTATGTTGTATATAAATGTTGGATCTTCCTTCAAAATTGTTTTAAAAAGGGTTAAAATCCTTACTTTTGCCTTTATGGCCTCTTAGATCATTTTTTTCATTACAACCACTTCCTCAATGAGTGTTTGCTTCTTAGCAAGCACTTTATTATGCATGTCTACCACCTTGGCATACTTTTTCTCTATTATGCATGCATTAGAATTTAATAAAATGTTTTGCCATGATATTTCCATGCCAAGTTTACAAAATACAGTGCTTGCTATCAGTGGGGTGAGATTTTGTGGATCAACCCTCATTGATTCTGACAGCACTAGAGCATCTGAGCTTAAAGAGATGTTGTCCAATGAGAACTCAAACTTGCACTCCTCATTGTACATGTCGAATAGGAAGGACACTTGTTTCTTGGTCTTAGGAGTCACTTCTTTGGGATGGAAGTGTGGCCAAAGATAGAGTATTTTGTCCTCTACATTGAACTGGTAACATTCACACGTAGTGGTCACCATTCTTTTATCTTCCTGCCCTTTTAACTTGATCAATTCCTTTCTTTTATTTGGGTCACATTCAAGTTTGGCCTCCTCATGGCCACTAGTGGACATCTCACTATCTTCCTCACTATCCTCCTCCTCATTATACTTCATTTCAACATCAAGTAGGGAATCATTAGATGTAGCCCTATCCTGTATTGGGGAGGGTGTTTTATCAAAATTTGATCTTGAGCTATGGATCTACACCTAAGGAGACTCTTTTTGGGTGCTTGTCTTAGAGGTTGTTGTGGGGTAACTCTTGTCTTAGTAGCAGTTGGAGGAAATTTTGGTGGGGGTGGATAAGGTGAGGAGGATAAGGTGGTGGTGGAGAAGGTAGAGGAGAAAGGGGAGGAGTAGGCTAAGGGGATGAAGGGTCAATAATAGATGAGTGTGGAAGCATAGAGTGAGAAGGGGATAGAGAAGTATGGGGAGCTAATGGATATGGATGAGGTGGTGAAGGTGAAGGGTGATGTAGAGGTGGAGGAGGTACAAAGGGATGGGAAGAAGTGGGTCTAGAAGGCTACACCTATGCCTCTTTTAGGGGGCCTTCTTCCCACTTGAACTTACACCCACATCTGATCACTTCTTCTTTAGTTGTGGCTCAGAGCGGAGTCTTTCCTTAGGGTCTCCACCCTATGGGTTCTTACAAGGGTGAAGCATGTAGAATATCCTATGAGTTTGCTATGTGCTCAAAGTCTACTTGACCTGTATATTAGTCAAGTCCATCTCCAACCTCTCCATATAGGCCTTCTTGCCTGGATATACATAAAGTTTTTAGAAGGTGTGAAGCTCCATGTCTATGCTCTTAGCCTACAAAATGATAGGCTGTGTTATAAATATAATTAACAATGTTCATTAAGTATCACATGGAGAAGGCATAGGTCAGCTTGAGACATGTTGAAAAGTCTTTGGATGGATTCATATAGATCTATGAGAGGGAGAAATACTTCTTTACAATGAGTTGTGCCTATTTTATAGCTAGTGGGGTAAGTCCTTCAGAATGTGCCATTTATTTTCAAATATCACCTTCATCCCATCAAACTAATATCTCATATTTATCTTGTATGATGGGGTGATATGATAGGGGCAAGTAAATGCCTTGTAGTTCTCGATTGGGGACTTGTGAGTAGGAGGGTACACCCACTTCAATGCACTTAAACTATAGTCTAACACTCTAATCTCATTAAAGACCATCAATGGGAGGATTACTCCCCAAGGGAACCTATTCTTGGGCATTCAATGGCCCTTTCCATTTCTTCAATTATTTTGTGGCCAAAGTATAGGGCCCAATTATACTTTAGTCCCTATGAGACTTGGTGAGAAATATAAAGGTGTGCCATGTCCACCTCCTTTGACTGATCAGTTCCTCTGCTCTTGGTGGAAATGATCGATATCATGACTCAAAGAGCAAGATCTTTCAGGGTCTTAATCTATATTGCATGCCCCTATTTTTGATACATCAGTGTCATAGCAGTCTTTTATATCTCCTCTATGTTGACCAAGTCATCGATCACACTCAACCTTGAGCACTATAGTCCCATGACTTTGTTAATTATCTTGGGGGTGATCTTCAAGCTATGCCTGGTGAAGTAGATATAGTCCTCAAGGATATGTGAGTGGAGGAACTATACTACTTTCATAATTTTACCAAAATATGGTGAGTCAAAGAGTTGTAAGCGTCATGTGTTGTCTAGCTAGTTTTTTATTATTAAATCATAGACCACTTTGTTCCTTGTGTTGGTGGTCTTGACCTGGTAGTCATTCTAGAGCTCAACTTCATTTCTTAGTTGGCGATGGTTTTAATAAAAAATAGTAGTTATTAAGACTTTGAAGACCCAATTCTTCACGTGTAATATCGAGTTTGGGTATTGCATCTCTTCTATTAATATAGATGGAGGTAGAGATATAGATGGATGACATTGAATTTAGCACTGATATCCACTAAAATATCCTTGATTACCCATCCATCGATGGTAGTGTTAACCAATATTTCTCTATCTTCTAGGGGAGTAGATGAACTAGGAGTGTCCTATCATTGAGCATGATTTAAGAAACGGTCTTCACTTTATTGAATGATTTGAGTGTGAGCTTCATTTGGTAGTCAAGATTGAATCTTAAGTCAAGCATTGAGTTGTGGGACAATATTTGCATTTAGCATCCACTTACATAGTTCCTAGAAGTCATCTTGTGCCACAGGTTGAAGTTTAGCTTCCCTTTACATAGTAGCACATTGAGTTACATCTTTATCTTTGAGGAACTAAATCTCACCCTAAATTTCTCATACGAGTGCCATCATTTCCTAGAGGACATCCTTTTGCTACTAAACATTAGGGTGCTTTTTAACTTATGGTTCCTCTTGTTGTGCCTTCTCAATTAGATTAGTTATCGACTGGGTTTATCCCCCATTATGAGTAGTAATATTTACTTATTGAACTATATGGATGGTTGGTCATGCTTTCCATTGTGGTTTATCAATTCAAATCATATTGGCACCCTTTTCATTTCATTCCTTGGTGATAGCTACATATGGATCAGGACACTCTTCCAATCAGTGCTCCTTTTTATAAAAAGTGCATGTCAGGGATTATGGGCAATCTCGTTGATAGTGGTTTGGTGATGTGTTAGGTTGTGGAGCTAAAAGCTTCACCAGGATGCAAACAGGAGAAGTTGTGGTGGATGCAGAGTTGCAGAATCAGTTGCAAGAGAAATGGCATCGGTCTGATCAGCTGACGTCGGCAGCCTGTGCGAGAACAGGCAGTTTGCATGACGAATCTAGGAGAGTCTATTTTTGGACTGCTAGTTTGCATGTTGAAGGCTAGTCGTAGTCTTGAGTTGCGAGTCTAATTATTGTAATTAGGTTAGTCTAATTATTGTAAGCATGAGATCTATATATGGACTCATGGGCTGTATTGTATGTGTGTGCTAGAAAGCCATAGAGATTTTAGAGAGAGCTAGTGTAGCTCCTCCTAGTTCTAAGAGGTGCTGAGTGTGTATGATCAGGGAGAGTTGCAAGGTCTGCAAGGTCAAGGAGCTGATCCACTGGAGTACTGGTTGAAGAATCATAAGAACTTGGTGAGGCAAGGACAAGGGTTCTTCAGGGGTGTAGAGATGTCTACATGGTGAGTAAGGTCTAGTGATTTGCAGGTAGCAGCAGAGAGCAAGAGATCTACTTGGAGTACGGATGTGTACTTGGTGAACTGGCAGTGTGTTACTGACTGGTTGGAGAGGTGAACATCAATTCTGTATTGGAGTTGATTGTTGGGACCGAGAGAGAGAGGGAAGAAGATCTTGAGGTGTGGCGAACCTTTGAGGTGGAGGAAGTGGCATCTTTCTTATTGTATATTCTTCTATGTATATAATACAATTGTGTATTGTCTCTTAATTCCTATGTTGTTTCATATTTCTAGTTACTTATTGATTCTGGTATAATTCCGTGTTTAGTTGCTAATACAAGAAGTAATCACATGTGTTCTAATTGGTAGAGTAAGATCCTGACTGAGTAGGGATTGGAGCATGTTTACTGTTCTGGGGTTTCCCTGACACGTGGTATCAGAGCCTTGGTTGTAGGTTCAAGAGCTGATACCAACACGTGGTATTAGAGCTTCAGGTTGGGTTACTAACAGGTGGTTTCAGATCTGGTAGTGTTTGTTGATTACAGGTTGCTCACAGGGGTTTCTGATTGAGTGGGAGTATAGCAATGGCAGAAGGAAGTAAGCTACGAATGGAGAAACTGAATAGCATGAATGGTCTGATTGATGGAAAGAAAGAGCAGAGAAAAAGAAATTGTTGGTTGGTAGCAGATCAGCATGAAGGAACTGAAGATGCAGATGTTGCAGGTGTTGTTGCACAGGATGTTTTGGGAGGTTTCTTGGATGAAGTTGAATTTTGGATAACAGATTATGTTGCCTCTTTCCATGCAACCCCAGGTTTAGGAGCTGGAGAGCCTTGTCAGATTATTGACAAAGGGGAAGTGAAGCTGAAATTGCAGATGGACGACACACAGTGGTTGAAGGAAGTCATGCAGGTACCAGTCTTGAAGATGAGTCTAATTTCTTTAGGAAATTTTGGTGATGGGAGATACATTATAACTCTCACAGTGGATACACTTGAATTAGATGGTGGTAAGAAAGTAGGTATCCTTTATCTATCTACTTATATTACTGATTCACCTTCTGTTACAGAGATGTGGCCTTGTAGGCTTGGTTACATATGTAGAAGGAGAATGCAAGTTCTAAAGCGAAAGACAGATGTTTTTGACAAGCTAAAGAACTGGAAAGCCTTGGTGTTCATGGAGGAGATGACGGACAGAGGTCAGGTGAGAGAACTAATTTATTCTGAGCAGAGCAGGTTTGATTTGATTAGGATTTTGATCCATGGAGAGCTCGCGGGTAAAAAGTTGTCACTTACAGACGGACATAGGTACCAGCGTCGGTCACACAGTAACTGATGTTGGCAACAGGAAGACCGACGTCGACCATGAGGGAACCGACGTCGGCAGAAAGGACACCGGCATCACCCAGGGAGATGACGTCGGTAGTCAAGTTCAGTACAGGGAACCGACATCGGTCGAGAGCAGACTGGGAGATGGCCGAGATCGGTCACTGGAACGGATATTGGGCGGACAGCAAGTCTCAAACGCTCATGTGGAGGTCAGAAAGGGTAAGTGAACCTCATATTCGTTGTTCACCTTCTTTATATTGCTTACTGATGGTCAAGAACCAGGAGGATGTGAAGAAGCAATGCAGGTAGAGTCCAGATACAGTGGGAGCTTGGCATGGATGAGGAGTGAGTCCTTGGAGAAGAACCAAACAGGTATTTGTTGGTAGAGTTGTCAGCTGGAAGAAAGCACTGAGAGAGATGGATTCCCATTTTAAAGAAGAGAGTGGATGGATACATGAGATAGAAGGCCAAGGCATGTGGTCTTGAAGAAGCTGCAAGATAGTAGTACAGGTTTTGACAGGTGGATGACTAAGCATGGCTTCAGTCAATGTTAGTGTAACTATTGTGTTGTTTTTTATTCTTACCAGGTGGATGATGAATCACGACATTATCCAGTTACTGTATGTGGATGGTTTGCTAGCAGGTTTTGTACATACAGGGATTTGCTGAGCTAAAAGGTAAGGTTAGCTCAGAGGCGTGTCATGAAGAATTTGGAGCAGCGAAATTCTTTGGCATAAGAGACATGGAGATTTTATCTCCAGTGGGAGCTCGTGTGAAGACGGTGTTGGCGGAGTTCATGATGCATGATGCAGAATCAGAAACCACACCAATAGCTGGATAGTTCAAGCTTAGCTTAAAACAGGGTTTGAAATCACATGAGATTTATTTTAGATCTGAGTTTTCCCAATTCAGTGGGAGTTGTCAGAAAGTATAGAGCCAATTCGGGGAAGGAGTACTGGAGGGCAGTTCAGTGGGACTAGCAGCAGGGATTCTTGTTATGCAGGGTCAAGTTCTTCACTACATGGATGTGTAGGTTCGGATGTGGCAGGGTACTTGAATGACAGGTATAGCATCACAGGTTGTGTGGTGGGTGGTCTTCAGGATTCATCTTGAAGAGGGATACAAGCTAGGGAATAATTTAGATGGTGTACAGGTACAAGTGCAGCTATTTATCTCCAAGTGGGAGATTGTTAGGTTGTGGAGCTAAAAGCTTCACCAAGATGCAAACAGGAGAAGTTGCGGTGGATGCAGAGTTACAGAATCAGTTGTAGGAGAAATGGTGTCGGTCTGATCAGCCGACGTCGCTCAGATGGCAAGAGGAAGCAACCGACGTCGGTTACCAGTCGGCCGACATTGGTCATGGAGGTGCCGACGTCGGCAGCCTGTGCTAGAACAGGCAGTTTGCATGACGAATTCGGGAGAGTCTATTTTTGGACTGCTAGTTTGCATGTTGAAGGCTAGTCGTAGTCTTGAGTTGCGAGTCTAATTATTATAATTAGGTTAGTCTAATTATTGTAAGCATGAGATCTATATATGGACTCATGGGTTGTATTGTATGTGTGTGCTAGAAAGCCATAGAGCTTTTAGAGAGAGCTAGTGTAGCTCCTCCTAGTTCCAAGAGGTGCTGAGTGTGTATGATCAGGGAGAGTTGCAAGGTCTGCAAGGTCAAGGAGTTGATCCACTGGAGTACTGGTTGAAGAATCATAAGGACTTGGTGAGGCAAGGACAAGGGTTCTTCAGGGGTGTAGAGATGTCTACATGGTGAGTAAGGTCTAGTGATTTGCAGGTAGCAGCAGAGAGCAGGAGATCTACTTGGAGTACGGATGTGTACTTGGTGAACTAGCAGTGTGTTACTGACTGGTTGGAGAGGTGAACATCAATTCTATATTGGAGTTGATTATTGGGACCGAGAGAGAGAGGGAAGAAGATCTTGAGGTGTGGCGAACCTTTGAGGTGGAGGAAGAAGTGGCATCTTTCTTATTGTATATTCTTCTATGTATATAATACAATTGTGTATTGTCTCTTAATTCCTGTGTTGTTTCATATTTCTAGTTACTTATTGATTCTGGTATAATTCTGTGTTTAGTTGCTAATACAAGAAGTAATCACATGTGTTCTAATTGGTAGAGCAAGATCCTGACTGAGTAGGGAGTGGAGCATGTTTACTGTTCTGGGTTTCCCTGACACGTGGTATCAGAGCCTTGGTTGTAGGTTCAAGAGCTGATACCAACATGATGCACATTTGTAATAGTTCCTTGGTGGGAAATTTCCACCTCCTCATCCATATCCTCTTCCTCATCCATGATAGCCACCATTTTCTTAAGTATTATTGACTTAGGTTTGGTGCATGTGATGCACTCAAGATTCATGGATGTCATTGATCAATCAACAGTCATTAGTGTCATGAGTGTAGGCATCACCAAATTTACAATACTCAAGCACCTTAGTGTGCATATCCCATTGTAAAAGAGTAAAAAAGTGGACATCGTGTTCCTCATGGCAGATTTAAACATTATTGTTTAAGTATTGCATGGATGTTTTTGCACAGGCAATTACTCTGTGTATGTTCTTTAGATTCATAGTATGTACACAAAACACCACTATGTGTTTTAGGTGCATTATTAGTATTAAATTTTCTAACTATGATGTCATTGAGGCTATCTAAGCCTCCATAAAGGGACTAATCTTGATGTCAATGCTTCCAATCACTTCAATGTAGAGAGTAGCTTCCAAGGCCTCGTATAATCCAGTGAAGGTCCATTGTCACAAGGTTCACTAGAAGGGTAGTAACAGTCCTCCCACAAACCATTATGTGTACTAGGTAGTATTAATTTCAAAGGATAGTTTATATAACAAGGTTTTAAACCTTGCATTATACTCATGTACGCTCTTTGTAAGTCCTTGCTTTATGTCCTTTAGCACTACTATACTCTGCTACTCAAATTTAGAAATGTCATACTCCTGAAAGAAGGCTATTTTGAGCTGATCAAAATCAACCACCACTTTTTTAGGGTTAAACTTCTAGTACCACTTATGCATGCACTCTAAGATCATAGTTATAAACTATGTGGCCTTATATTTAGAATATGTGATGCCTCACACCCTCTAAATCAGTTCACACTTGTAGACATGCTCAGTTGCATCATCCACCCCTCGGTATTCAGGTAAGTGTAATGTCATCTCATAGTAGACTATGGTTAGTTGATGTGTTTAGACAGGTGGTTATTAGGAACCTTTATTCCCAATCCCTTGAGGAAGGAGTCCACTTCCTCTTGTGCCACCACTTAGTCCTCCTCTAGCACCTCTAACAGTAGTACCTAGCATGGAATTTGGTTGGTTAACTAAGGTTGGGCCTATATTTTATCTTTAAAGGCTAAGTCCACTAGGCATCCCAAGTTGTGCCATAGAATTACCTTGAAGAGGGAAAGATAGTGTTAAATCTAAATGAGCCTTAAATGGCTCAATTTCAATATTCCTTACTAGTTTAGCTTTTGATTCCAAATTGTTTGTATCCCAATTTTGAATGTGTACTCCTGACTCCAAGGCATGAGCTCGCACAATGTTAGGGGAGTTGGGTTGGTTCAGACTTGGTTCCTTAGTTTCTACCATCCAACTTGTTTCTCCTTCATAAGATAGAAGTGGCATAGAACACAGGTTGAGAGTGATGGGGTCTTCATGTGCTTCTACTTCCCTGTGTCTCTTAACAACACTTTGTGAGTCCTCCTAGTCTCTCCCTGCATCACTAATTCCCATTATTATTTATTGAGCTTCATCATACTTCTATTTCTATAGTGCACATTAGTTGGCTACCATTTTTAAACCAAAATATGCTATCAAACCCTAATCTCCCCTTCCAAATGTGCAACTCATGCATAAGAGGATTTAGCCTTCTATTGGTATAGTTTCTAGTTCAAGATCAACAAATAACTTTTTTATTTCAAAAGCAAAAATCCTGAGATAGTGACCCTGCAGTTCTTGAAAAAATTGTAACTTGGCCTCTTCAAGACATGAGTAGGTAGTGGCAGCGTACTCTAGGATATAATTGTTCAAAAATCCTTTCCACCAAAAGTTAACTGCTCACATCCACATAAATTTGAGTCATGCTAAAACCCTTTGTCATTCTAGCATCCAAGACTACCTTCTTCCAATATTACTTGATTATCCTTGAGCATAGGCTAGTATCCAAGCATGTAAAAGAATTGGGAGCTCTAAAAAAAAGGTTTCATACAAGGGATTGTAGAGATTCTACTCCACCTACTATCATGTAGAGATTCTTGGCTCAAGATACAAAACTACAAAATTATCTTCAACACTAGTAACCCATTCTTCTATATTTTCCAATGTAATATGATCAAACATTTTTCTATGACAGTGATTCAACTGCTTTGAGTCTTGATAATGAAACCAAAATATTGGGTTATTTTAGTTAATTCTAGCTCTATCGCTAAAGTCTATCCCAACAATCTAGCGCATTGGCCCTATCACATGAGATTTAGGTCTTGCACACTCACTCAAAACATGCAATGAAAGACTGATTCCCAAAGGGTTTGTAACACATTATTATATGTTTTTTCATGCCTTTCTCTTTATGCAAGTTCAAACAAGGATTATATAACAACACAAATATACTAATTTGATCCTTTTAGTTCCAAATTTGGTTATTATTATTACTACACAGATCACCATCATTATTGAGCATTAGTGACTTAGAAAAAAAAAAGATACCAATAAAAAATACTAAGGATTAACTCATTTCCAAGTTTAGAACTTGGTGTGTTCCATCATCAAGATATAAATTGGCAAACTTGGATATCTTATATTTGAAGCTTAATGAACCAAAATGTAAAGCTTCATCATATATTATTCAAAAGATCATCATCACAATAGATTAAAATAAGGGTATTTATACTTGTTTTGCCCTGAACCAGTGTTATAATTATTAATGTTATGAGTGAATGGTGCATGAAATCTCAATAGATAGAGTGTTGTGGCACTTATAATAAGTTCTTCCTAAAGACCTAGATCTTCGTGCCCCCTAGATCCTCACTCTATGGTATATACTAGTGGCAATGTGTTTTGTTCCTTATAGATTGGTGCAAAACCTCCTATCAATAAGGTCCAAGTGTCCCATATGAATCACTCTCCCAACTGCTTCCACTTCCCACATGCTCCCCTATTCTTCCACTTTCATTTTGATTCCAATGTTATTGGGTTCTCTGTGACTTGTTATCCTTTGACTAGGTACTTTCATGTTGGTCCCTTCTACATCATTATCCTCTCGTGTTATTGTCATCTTGCACCCAATAGCTCCTACACCATGGTGCTTCTATGATTAGTAGTCACGTGTCATGGTCTTCATGTGCCATGGTCCTTCTGTCCCTTGTCAGTTCTATGCCAAAATACGATAACACTTAGTCAAAATTTTGGGGCCAACATGATATAAAATTAATGTGTTAATATGTTTCCCCCTATATGGGTAAATTATAATTGATGTAAACAACACAATATTGAATTGCTCCTATGTGGGCAAGATATAGTTTATGTAGGCTCATAAGTATCATGTCCCTTAATGGGAAATGTATAATAAATGAAGCATTTGTGTAAGATATGTACATGAATGTGTGGGATATAGTCAATGCATGTGATAAAAAAAGGTCCTTGTCCCAAATATATGGATGATATTGATCATGGAAATTTAGGCAAGGACATAAAACATTTACATGACATGAATCATGGAAAATAAGGGATCTGAGGACATGTGGTGACCAAAAAATAAAGTGAAAGACAATAGGAAAATAAAGAATAAATTTTCAAAGGAAATTATTTGAAAGAAATGACCAAAAGATAAACCCCCTATAAAAGAAAGCAATAATAAAAAATGAGAAACCATAGTTAAATGGAAAATGAAATATGTGAAAATCATTAAGTCAAAGATAATGACAAGTGAATAAAAGGACTAATCAAAATAAATAAAATCTAAAGAAATCTAATAAAAATGATAATAATATGCCCCCAAAATGCCCCTGGATCAAGCATGAAAGTTATCCCCAAACAAAATATGAATCCATGGTCACATGTATATATTGTAAGTCTTTCACCTAACTTTATAATACCAGGTGAATCATCATTATGATGTAAGTAAAATAAGCATGTCCTCAATAGCAAGATCATGATGTCTAGGTACCCATAAGTCCAAAAAAGATCATCATCAGTATCATCAACAATGTAAGTTATTGTGATAGCTTTGGTATCCTCTTGTAAAATAGAATTTTCTATTATACAAATGACAAGTTGAATAATTAGATCTTGGTTGGGGGCTTTATCTTGTATAGGTGTGAGAGGATGTGATAAGATTACCTTTGTACATGGGTGAGTAGATGCTTAAACTTTTGTACATGGGTGAGTAGATGTTTATTTGATGTATTATGATTGGTTGTTTCTTTATTAATTATTTAGGTAATGCCTCATTTTGAGCTTGTGGTAGAGGCACATAGGTAGATAATAATGTCATTGTGCAGAGAGTGATTTTGATAAGGCGATTATAGGTGCATAGTTCATAAAAGAGGCAAACCATTTGGATCATACAACTCTACATCATAACGATATTGTGCCATAATAAATCATAGATATATAATTATTTTCATAAGTCAATGAGCATAAATAATGAGAAATAACAAGATATCGAGAGATAACTATGCATTGAGGCACAAGTTTACACATATTCTTAAGAGACACCTTATTCTTTCCATTTCTTGAAAGTGATTCATTGTAGACTTATTAAAGTGAATATCAAGATGTTGTATTGTCTTGAAAATGCATTGGAAATAATTTTTAATATTGATAACATTGCGAGCACCCAAATATATGTCATTATTATCACATGGTATATCACATGTCATAACATGTGCTTGATCTTTCATAGGTCCATCCTTGGAATCCTTATGTGTCTTTTCATCATTTTTATAACTAATTCCTAATTTATCTATATAAGTAGTTTCAAGAATAGGTTCTATGATACCCTATTTTTTTCCAAGTCATTTATCACTAGCGATGTGGAGCCCCATAAGGGATCCACTCAACAAACAAATTAAATAATATGAGGATCTACACTACCTAGTGTAACAAAAATATCCTTTGATACTTCACACTCAAAACTTAATTAAACTCAAAATAGGAATTACATGCCTTTTTATAGGACTTATTATGTCCTATAATATACAAAAATCCTAATTATCCTTACCTACCGAATTACCGGTATGTGATCCCTAATTAATAGGATGCACATACATAGGAAAGATCAATCCTAACTAACTATGAGAGAATCTAGGAAAGTGGTTAGTGGGAGTGAAAAATAATTAATTATCACTTATTTTTATGATTCCTCATCATTCCTCCTACCCACATAAGGATTGGACTCCAATGCTTTCAACAATGAAGGAAATGTCGGTGTTGTGAAAACCATCTATCTTGTTGTGGATGCAAAATCAAATCTTTTATGTGTACAAGGTATGAAGTAAGTGACCCATGATGGGTTTGTTGTGTATTATTGTTGGAAACTCATTCAACATTTGATGAAAGTTGAGAATCTATAATAATATTGATAGAATTTAAAATGATGATGATCCAACTATTATTTCTACTTCGCTTGAGTCTTTGAAAGAATCAAAACAACTATGGATTGGAGAGACTGCAAATTTTAGATGGAGTAAAACTTAGATTTCTCTTTATGAATGTGTTTGGTTCCAAAAAAAGTCAAGGAGAAAGGTAACTTCATGTGGATCCACAAGCTGAAGACCAAAACAATCCTCAAATGGAGAATGTGTTGTCAAAAGTGGACTTTTCAAATATAATAATGCTCTATGTGAGTTAGGCTCAAACCCCACATAGAAACAATAGGTAGAGAAACACCCATATCAAACTCTTCATTGGAAAGTGTGATGTGGCCACATACTTGATATTTACTCAAGAGGATAAGAATATTTTTTAATTTGTGAGGAAAGTAAAAGAATTATTGCAATTGATGGATTATTTCTTGCTTCCCAAAGTGAAACTAGTGTGTATATAAAACTAGTTCCTTCCTTATAAGATAATGTGACTGAGAGAAATTTGTATTGTACCAAAGCAGATGATTCCTTTGAAACATAGATATGTTTAGAATGAGTTACCACTATATGAGCATGTTGTAGCAATATTATGCCAAGTGCAAGGGGTAATTTAGGAATCATATCAATCATATGAATGATTGGCTTGCTTGGAGAAAGTGTGTTGGGATCTTAAATAATTACTGGAGTTGAGTGAATTAATATATCAATACTTGAAGTTTTAGAATAAATTATTACATGTATTGTTTTTAAATTTGGTTGTATGAACACCAATCCATTTTATAAATTTATTATTGTATGTGCTTCTTTTCAACTTAGTACATGATTGTTATGTGACTTATTTGTTTGCATATTTCATTTGAGTAAGTGTTATATCTTTGTGTAGTGTATAATTTTTATTGAATGCATCATAGTGGACTTTCCTGTCATATTAATAGGGTTTACTGAGTAGTAAACCACACCAATCCATTAAAGTCATATCATAAGTGACCTTGTCCACAAATTTGGGTCCAAACACAAATGGGACTGTACAAGTGTGCATGATATGTGTGTATTAAGAAATATCATTCCTTCCAAGTGGATGCATATGAGGATATAACTCCATTGGTAGGTGAATTTTGTCGACAAGGCTCTTCATAATCAATTTATTTTTTGAACCATATTTTATAATACAATTGACTAAAAAGTCATGCATGAGATGAGTTTTTGTGCCAAAAAAGGTCATGACTCCATTGTGCATTAAGGTGACTTTATTCAGTCGATCCTTAAGTTCATCATATGTTATGTCATCACCTATAGCTTCAATGGGAACATGATGTGTTTCCTCATTGATAGGATTTACAACTAGAGTCTTCTTCTTCTCTAACCAAAAACATGTTAATCAATCATGTCCCTTTAGTTGATACCAGTGATGTGGAATCCTATACGAGATCCACTTAATGAATGAATTAAGGAAGTAATACGAGGATCTACTATACTTGGTGAAACAAAAATCTCCTTCGGTACTTCACACTCCAAAAGTTTTTTAACTAGAAATAGGCATTATATGTCTTTTTATAGGACTCCCTATGTCCTACAATCAAAGAATTTGATATAATTTGGAATGTAATAAATAGATCTAGATATAAAATTAATTATCAAAGATATATAATAAATATACACAAAACAAATATAGGTGTAAAAACCTCAAAATGATGTGAAAAATCCATATTGATTATTCATATAATAGAAACATGGTACCCAGTAAAACTCCTTCCAAGTTCTCACTTCTCTATAATTTCTTCATAGAACCCTTTGAATAATATTTTCGATACACAAATATTACAATAGTCTTACTAATGTTTATCACATCATATAATGTGTGTGAGCGAGTGATAATTACCAAAGGTAGAATGTCTATATATAATGGGTGGAAGGTGGACTGTTGTAACCAAAGGGTCTAACCTCTCCCCGAGAACAATTTAAACCAACAGTATTAAATAAATAAATATGATTTATTATTTATTTAAATAAATTTTTCAACTTGTGTTAATAATTAATAAAACATTATTATTTAATTAATCCTTATGTGTGCCAAGGGTCTATAAGTGGAACCATTTAGACATTCAATGTTCCGACACTCACCCTTAATGCTAAGTGAGGATATATTCCATAGTCACCTTAATAAAGGAATTATACTCTATGACTCAACTATAATAATTTTATGAAGCATGTAAAAAATTGAACGATTCCAAAATCTTCATCATATCAAAATCACCTTTTTGAAATAAAAATAATTATAATTCATAAACTACTAAAAGTAAGTTTAGGTAGCATGATTGTGAGACTGCATCTCACAATTTCTCATAAATAATCAACCAAGCATAATTGGATCTTTTTATAACATAATGACCTCAATTACAAAGTATAATTTTATGTATTGGGTACAAAAATAAAAATTACTCATGAAGTTTACTAAAATCACATAATATGATATATTAAAATGATTTATAATGAGAAGAAGTATAGAGAAGAAAAAATAAACACATGACCATTAGGAAGTGACATTGTCATGCATACTTTCCTTCAATGGCAACTTCGAAAGACCCATCATTACATGAAACTAGCAAAAAATGGTAGCACAAAGTAATTTTATGAAGATATTTATCACTTGTGTATTTGTAGGACAAAACTAAAAATCAATATCATCATTGAGAACTTTCTCTCAAATAAAATGCACATGAACTTCAATAATCCTACGTCTAACTAATTATAACAAAGGAATAAAAATAACCTCTAACAAGACTAACAAAGAATAGCTATGTAGGTAACCATTAAGTCTAATCATCTATTTACCAAAGTAAATAGCTTTATGTAACTAAATGTTACATATTATATACTATTATCTAATTAATCTAACACCCAATCTTAATGACTAAATTATATGAAATAGTCATTATTACAAAAAATGATTAATTTCATACATGAACTCAACCAGGGTGTAGTGTTGTTTCCTTTGAAGTGATGTATTCAAATGTCCCTATTGTTGTCAATGCATTTTACCAAAGTACATGAGTAATGATTCGTTGCAACCGCCAAGTAATATTAGGTTCGTTGGATTCTATTATTCTTTGAATTGTTGTCATGTCTTGGATGTGTCAAGTTTTCTTTGTTTGTTAGAGTGATCAAGTATAAAAAAAAAGTTTAGAATATATATCAAGACTAAACAACATAGCATATATCATAAGAGATATTTCTATGTTGAGTTGTTGAAAACACAACACCTACTACGTTTCATTGTAGAATAATTTCATGGCATTTGCTATTTACAACACTCTTGTGCTTTTTATATATGCCTCTTCCTCTTTCACCAACCTTCATGCAAAATTTACATTTTGGTTTGACCTTGGTCTTTGAACTTGTGTTTGGTTTCAATACATGTGAAACAATATCAAGATGAAAATTTAGCTGCTCTTCACCTTGCATATCCTATTTTTCTAACCTTTTAAATCACACTTCCAACAAGTAAGGCAATTTATCTTTCCTTACATCTTTCATTTTGGTGTGGTACCTCTTAGGCCTTTTTTGTAATACAAAGCTCATAATATTGAAGATGTTTACATTAGACCATGCAAACCCACATGTACCAAATCCAATGCATGTTTAGCTCTCTGTTCCTTACCAATGTCAAATAAAGTTGAAATTGACTTATCTATTTGTCATACTAAAAATACATTATGGCTATTTTGAATAGAAGACATTATAATCACCATGTTAGTCTAACTTAATGTATACAAATTCTCATAACTGAGATGACCATAACTCTTATGTCATACCTTACTAGTGGTTTCAACCGCTGCTAGTGCATGTTCTCCTATTTTGGGATCAATCAACTTATACGATCCATTGTTACCAATACCAATAGCAATTACTTTCTTTATATGAAAATTATTTACCATGCATTTATTTCCCTTAAACTCTACATAAAATTTAGGATTCATAGTTATCTCACTTATAGAAAGAAGATTTTTATTCATATCAAGAATAAATCAAACATTATAAGAAGTGTAACTAATAGAATTCTAATAAATAAGAACATCACCATATCCTTTCACATAGTGAACCCAACCATAAACTAAGAAAATTGATTCATTGCAACTATCATCTTCTACAAAGGTTATATACTAGTATTTGTGGCACATGTAGTGTCTGAATGCACCTGAGTCAAAATATCATATTTTTAACTCTGTTGATTGTTCTTGTATCATCACAAATGTAAACTCATCTGCTGAATTTTTTTCATATTCTTCATACAAATTTATAGTTTGTGACTTATTTCTATGATTTTTCAAATCATGTTTATCACTTATGACAAAATTTCTTCACATGACCAGGATTATTACAATAAATAAAAAATTATTTAGATTTAGAATTACCTTTGTCTTGTGACCATGTGATGAGTGTACTTTCTATAGACTTTGATGTTGAATAATGGATTGTTCCTACTACCTTTCCTCCTGTATGATAAAAGTGGAAAACTTCTCAAAGGCTAATGTATGTGTCTCTACAATCATGTTTAATGACTCTACAAAAGAAACAAATGAAGATGGTAAATTCTGCATAACTAGAGTAATGAGTTTTTGTTCATCTACATGTTTTCACACTACCCTCAACTAATCACAAATGTCATTCAACTGCAATAAATATTCATAAATAGAACTACCATCTTGCATCTTAGTGAAAAATAAAAAGTTTTTCAAGTATAAAATTTTATCAACCTCAAAACCCTGATATTTTGTCATAAGATGTTTCCATAATTCTCATGCATTATTAGCATTTCTAATTTTTGGAATCAAATTATTTACTACATATAGTTTTAGAAGTATCAATGCCTCACGATGATGTTTATCATAGTCATATGGTTGATCAACTAGTCTAGATTCTTTACCAAGGACAATCTGGTCAATGTTCTAATACTCACTAACTATAAGTATCTTATGACTCCACAAGCTAAAGTTTTTATTATTCAATTTCTGAGAATTTAACAACAATAAATATCGTAAACTAGCTATTTTTAATTAGTTTTTATGACAATAATTAAAACAAAAAAAATTATAATGACTTTTAAAAATATTATTTTTGGAAACTGAGTTTAACTTAAAATTGAACAAAGTTACCAATTTTCAACAAAAAATTCTTTACAGTTTATGATATATTTAAGTTTCCATCTTTTACCAAATTACTTAAAAAATACAAAAACAATTAAATGTGTAATTGTATAGCTCTATTTACAAAAACAAAATATGTGGACAAGGACAAAAATTTAGACAATGTGATAAATTTTCAAGAGTTTTGGCTTGACTATTTGCTCCCAATAAAAGTAACTATGATTCTCCAAGCAAGTTTTAGGTAAAAATCAAGTTTTCTAAAGTTTAAAAAAATGATTTTTTCACTTTTGATTTAAATCAAATTCAACTAGCTTGACTGGCTAAGTCTTTCCAGCTGTAGGAGGCTGGTCACGGGTTCTAGTCCCCCCATCCCCATGGTACTGGAGGGTGTGTCATGCCAGTGCCACTGGTCACGTAAAAAAGTTTACCAAGCGCACTGCAGGTTATAGGGGTGACCATGTTGTACCCGATTCCTGTAGCCCAAAAAAAAAATCAAATTCAGTTAAAATTTTGATTGACTGATTTTAGACTTAACATAAAACTTACATAAGAAAAAATAGATCAATGAGTAAACCACTGTAGACACCTAAAATTGGCCATCGATAACCTCCAACCAGGGTTTTGACCAATTTATACCAAAATGCACAATTTGGCCTAAAAACACTAAAACACATTAAATGAGTTGAAATCAATATATTCAATTGCCAATTTTGGCTAGAGTATCACTATTTAATTTATGAAGAAACTAACTTTGATCAGATCATTTTGAGTCAAAATGATATTTTCGCACTTAGGTGCTCTAGATTGCTCTTTTCTATCAATTTTTTTGCACAAGACACGTGTGTTTGTTATTTTGTGTTAACAACATCGTAAATGGGATAACGGATCCAACACATCTAACATCACCTTATAATTCTAATTTAGTAAAATTTTGAGCTAATAATATGACATTCTGATCAATTTAATTAATTTGTGCACCAATTGCCAAGATTTGCACCAAGATTGACAAATCATATTTAAGGCTAATTAGTCTGAATCAAGAGCTTAAGTTAATTTTTCATGTAACTTGTTGAATATTTCATTTTAGAAAATGATATTGAATAACTACATCATCAAATGACATCATTTCTATGAAGTGGCATCCACAAGCCATAAATGAATAAAATATCAAGATTACGCCTTTTCATGCCTCATCAATGCCTCCTATACCTCATAAATGACCCTTCTTTCCAAATTATGATGAGGTTATTTATGGATTTTATTAGCATAATTAGATTAATTCATGGCCACACATCTTCATATTGAGATGGATGGTCATAGTTGATTCAATCTTTTTTGAAAAATCTATAAATAAGAGGCCTCACAACCATAATTTTAAGCTATCTTGGTGTAAACTTATAATGCACAAATAATTCCAAAAACTATTGTAATTAATGTTATAATTCCAAATTGTTGATATAAGCCAAATCCATCACAAAATTGCTAAGGAGAAGAGGAGATAGACAAAACTCCTTTTATGAAGACTCCTTGAGCACAAGTCGAGTAAGCCACTTTAACAAGCTATTTAGAGCATCCAATAAAGGTGAAATATTTTTTTGTCTTTACATTCTAGTCATGTTTCTTATTTAGTTTTGTTAATATGATCCCCTCTTGAAATAGGCTTAGGGTGTTAGCTTAGTGTGTTCTTTGTTTGGATTTGATTTCATTCGCTAACAACATACTAATCTCCCATATTTCAATCTTTATTCACATAATAGCACATTTGATGGGACCACACCCCATGAATTTGATCAAAAAATACTTACAAACAACCTATTAACCACTTCCTTATATGATCTTGGAGTGTAGAAGTAAAGAAGGTGAAAATTTGAACAAAAAATCATTTTTTGTAAGTCATGATTTTGTTCTCAAGATTGCGTAACACGACTCGATTGTGCAACGTGACTCAGTTACCAACCCAACTCAACTGTCAACTCAAATTGGCTACCAACCTAACCTGACTGCTAACCTGTCTCAACTGCCAACCTAACTCAGTTGCCAACATAATTGCCAACTCAACTCAACTACCAAAATGACTCAGCTTTCATCTTGAATTGAATGCTAACCCAACTCGACTACCAACCCAACCCAACCCAACTCGACTATGTAACTCAACCCAACCAAAGAACTCAATTTGCAAAGTTATTTGTTTCACTGGAAAAAATACTTCAAAGCTAAATGAAGTGTTGACCATTTTATTACAAGATTTACTTGAGAAAGTGTTAAAACAAGCTTAATTAGTACTTTCACACTTCTTTTTGGATGTTCTAAAAAGAATTAAGTATTTTCACTTTAGGTTTAAAGAAGAAAATTCCTATGTTTGTATTGAATGTTTTGATTGTTCTTTCAAATTTTATAACTTAAAACCAAGGGGATAAAAGAACACCACCACACATTTCATTTAGTGTTATAAAATTGAATACACTTCAAAGTTTTTACAAGTTGTTTTCATTATTTATTTAGTCTAAACTTGTTTGAGTAAATAGGGAGTTGTGCGTGTATGCTCTCCCATCTATCCCCTTTAAGGAACTTTTGGGATCAAAATCACCAACTTATTTTTAGGTGGTTTGCAATTATTTCAATTTATGTATCTTAAATCCAAGGGGTTAGTAACGAATCTAATCAAACACTTTCAATTTTTTGCAATGAAATTAATCTCACTTCAATTATTTGTAAACTTGTTTGTTGATTGTGTGTTTTAGAAAAAAAATACATGTGTGCATGCTCTCTCATTCGTCCCCTTTAAGAAATTTTTGGGATCAAAAGTGACATCTCATTGCACTTTGAGCCTAGTCTAAGGCATAAAAAGACTGTCATTTAAATCCCTCCCCAAAAACTCACAATAGTATTAGGTGATCTTGAGGTGGCCATAAAATCTCTCTATTGTGTCATGTATTTAATGCATCTTGGCTTATGAGGGGGACTTTATTACCTACCATGAGTTTTTTAAGGAAGCCTTGACCTAAAAATTTATCTCCTGGCATTTTATTTAACCCCTCTCCATGGGGGGTATATAAATTTAGATCATCAGACTGGGATTAAAGGTTTGAATAGATAAACCATCTCTTAGTGTTGGGGCTAAGCTTGGGACGTTGAGCATTGTAGACATCACACTACACTGAGCAAGTGATGAATGGCACTTTATTTAATTGCATTCATTATGACATAGCAGTTAAAGAAGATTAAGGAGGCCAAGAACACATTCATGTATCAGAAGAACACTCTCCTAGTGAAACCTTTTTAAAGGTGTTAGGGGACACAAAGTTCAAAATCAACATCTTTTAGTGAAACTTTTTCAAAAGTGTGAGAAGAAAATCAAATTTAAAATCCAATGTTCATTAGTGACATATTTTTGAAGTTGTTATGGGACAATCAAGACAACTTCATTGGTAGAAAACCTCATCAAAACACTAATAGCTGAGCACAAAAGTTCTTCACTGCTTAATGAAGACATTAGTCAAGATCAAATCAAAATAGCTTTCAATCTATAGTCTAATCAGATGGTAGTTACTCTCAAGATCAAACCAAAAAAAAAATTGGTAGACCTATCAAGAGCATCTTCAGAGGTCTTCGGCCCCACCACATCTAAAGTTAGGTCGAATCTGGCATCAACATTACATGTGACCTAAAAATCTTGATCTTCATTTATTTCCCTGCCATCATTAATTCCATTATCATCTACCATTCAAATTCATAAATAAACCTATCATCCAATATTTATCCATATTTACCAGCCATAGTCACACTTTCCTTTTTAGAGGCTACAAAGATACCTTGTTTCAATGTTTGAAGGAATTAAAATCAATGACCAATGAAGATCACAATAACATTCTTGGCATCCAAATCTGCAACTAGTTCTTAACAGAGTAACTATTCAGATGAGGTGTGGGATAGCAATTAACATGATTGATTATTTTATTTATAACATTTTTTTATTAAGACATGCATCTCCCCTTCCATAGGAACAATAATATCATATACAACAACCATCATAGGCCACAAACATATACCATACCATTTCAAATTGCCATACCCTTTTGTTGTTGTCACATTTTCCTTTTTTCCATTATGACATATCCTAGCCATTCACCCTATCACTTGGGGCAACCCTATTGCCATTTTATCCAATCTATCAAACCATCATTATCCTAGAGCAAGACCATGCCATCCTATTATTCCATTTCTATCTAGACCAAAGCCTATTTTTAGTCATCCTACCCAATCTTGTTTTGATCTTAGTTCATTTGGTTCTTCCCACACCTTTTTGTGAGGGGATTTTGATCAAGTTTCAACTCTTATCAAATTATGCATTTAAATGATAGTCTATGAAATTAGTGTGATAATTGATTTGGCAAGATATCTTTCATTTTTCATCTTGTATCAAGTTTGTTTATGTGAGCCTAATTATAACCGTCTATGAGCAAATTAGTGTTCACTGGTCTTGTTGCTAATTATAACTGCCTATGGACAGATTAGTATCATTGATTTGATCTATTACATCCTAGTTATAATCGCCTATGGGCAAACTAGGGGAAACATTTGTTTATCATGCATTGTTGCATTACCTTAACATCGTTATTTTCATTTGGTTGGCCATTTGTCAGATTTGAGAACTTGTTGGGACCTAGTTGATTTTTTCTTCGCCTTTTGTGTGGACAAATTTACTTTAACTTAAGGTCATTTTGAGACTATGTGGGCCATGCTCAATTCATGTTGAGGTCACTTCAGCCCCCCTTTTCATGCACTCTCACCATTTTATGAGCACCCTAAGCCATGCTCTCATCATTTTACGAGTAGGTATCTTTTCATTCTCTAACGAGTTGAGATACCTCAAAATGCCAAAAACATTCAAATATTTAAAAATCCAAAATCATTTGTCCTATTTAAGCCTAGTTAGTCATCCTTGATCCACCCTACTGGGGCAAAGTCATTATTAGGATGCTTTATTTTGCTTTCATTTTCAAGTTTTTTATTTGTTTGTTTATTTTTAGTTGTTTGTTTGTTTGTGTGCTTTCTATTTGTGTGTTTTTTTATATGCTTGTCTATTTGTTTGCTTTCAGCATTGTTGCCTTGACTCAGTCTATATGTGTCCATTGGGTGATTATTTGTGCACATTATTCTTGAGTCCATCTATATTCATATGTCAACATTGTCATCATAGTTTTTATCATTGATGCATTATTTTTGAGTGTTTATTAGATCAGGCGTCAGTATTTATGCATATTTTGACCAAGTCTTCATGGTGTTATATCATGATGTACATCATCATGTGCTATAACAAAAATCAGCTTCAAGAAGGTCTATAATCAATGGAGCCACAAAAGTTTCTCCCTGACACCTTGGTAAATCCTTACACCCATCTTGAACAAATTAATACAATGACTATTCTAATTATATTATTGTTAATAAGGATGAGCATATCTTCATTGGCAGGTACAACCAAATCATTTCTATTGATAAATCTTCTTCTATTCGTCTCCTTCATCACTTTGCATCCTCATATGCCTAGTTTTTTGTGGCTTCTTTAGTTAATAGACCATCGCATCCATGTTTGTGCCCACTCATATTTAATATGTATTCTAGATTGTATCCTTGACTTATGCTTTCTAATTCACCCTAATAGGGCACAGCCATATCAAACATCATCTTTAACCAATCTAGGTCCTCTTAATGATTATAACTACCTATGGGAAAATCATTATTTTGAATTTTATTCTTGATTATAACCACTTTTGAGCAAATCGGTACTTTTTAAATCAATGCATGCAAGTATTTTTTCATTTGGATTAATCTCAATCGTGGATTAATTCCACCTTTCTTCTTGCTTATTTTTGAGGGACCATCCATCCACATATGTGATGACCGCTCCCTCGAGGGAGCATCATTATAGGCTTTTTGAACACCATTTGGAGTATTTTCTTCAATCATCATCTTCTTTTTGGCATACAGGCATTTATTTATTATTTGAGAATACATTTTTGTGTATACAATTTGTAACACCTTCCCAAACAGGGGCAAACTATAGACACATAAAACTAGCCATCGATAACCTTTAACTTGGCTTTTGACCAGTTTATACCAAAATGCACAATTTGGCCTAAAAACACTAAAACACATTAAATAAGTTGAAATCGATATATTTAATCACCAATTTTGGCTAAAGTATTATTAAATGTGACAATTCAATTTATGAAGCAACTAACTTTGATCATATCATTTCGAGTCAAAATGACATTTTTGCACCTGGGTGCTCTGGATTGCTCTTTTCTATCAAATTTTTTACACACGACATGTGCCTTTATTATTTTGTGTTGACAACATCTTAAATAGGATAATGAATCCAATGCATCTAACATCTCTTTCCAATTCTAATCCATTCAAATTTTGAGCCAATAATATGACATTCTGACTAATTTGATTAATTTGTGCACCAATTGTCAAGATTTGCACCAAAATTGACAAATCATGTTTAAGGCTAATTAATCTGAATCAAGAGCTTAAGTTAATTTTCCATGTAACTTGTTTAATATTTATTTTTTAAAATTGATGTTGAATAACTACATCATCAAATGACATCATTTCTATGAGGTGGCATCTACAAGCCATAAATGCATAAAATATCAGGATTAAGCCCTCCCATGCCTCATCAATACCTCTCATGCCTCATAAATGCCCATTCTTTCTGAATCATGATGAGGGTATTTATGGATTTTATTTACATAATTAGATTAATTCATGGCCACACATCTTCATCTTGAGATGGATGGTCATGGTTGATCCAATCCTTTTTGAAAAATCTATAAATAAGAGGCTTTAGAACCATAATTTTAAGTTATCTTAGTGTAAACTTATAATGCACAAATAATTTCAAAATATATTTCAACTAGTGTTATAATTCTAAATTATTGAGTCAAGCCAAATCCAAAGCCATTAGAAAGGTGACAAGAAGAAGAAGAGATAGCCAAGCTTCCTTTGATAAAGACTCATTGAGCACAAGCTGAGCAAGCTACTTCAACAAGCTATTTGGAACATCCAAGGAAGGTGAAGGATTTCTTTATCTTTGCATTCTAGTTTGTTTTTCATTTGATCTTGTTAATATGCTCCCCCCTTGAGATAGGCTTAGGGTGTTAGTTTAGTGTGTTCTTTGTTTGGATTTGATTTCATTCACTAACATCATACTAATCTCCCATATTGCAATCTTATGTTCATAGCCACTATGTATGCTCATAAAAAATGGTGACCTAGCTTGGCTTTAGTGCCCTCCTCCTCAAAACTCCTTCTTTGATTGAAAACAATAGTATTTTAGTTTGATCAGGTGATTCCTCTTTTGAGAGAGAAACAACAAATTTATTGGCTGAGTTTTGACTAATTTTGAGTTAGAATTTTGATCCTCTACCTCATATAACACCCTCCTAAAGAAAAAAGCCTCCTGCAATAAAGGCACACCTTCTTCCAAGTTTTCTTGAACAAATTTGAATAATAAATAGGTCTAAAATACTAATGAACAAGGCCGATTTATTTATTTTGGTCTCCAAGCTACAAAAACACCTATTTTCACTTTTCCTTGAGATGCCTCTCTCCAAGCAACTCGCCAAAGTGTCCAAACACCAAACAAATGTCTTTATTCCTCACCAAAACTCCTCCCTTTTACAAAAATGCCCTCTATCAAGGCTTGTAATAGCAAAAACACCTTGTTTTAGAATGAAATGCCTTGCCTCCATAGAATGCCTCTCCTGAGTTCTTTCTCTTATTTATTCCTTAACACCTTCCTCCAACTTGGATAATGCTTTCCTGGAACATACAAGAGAAGTTCAAACACAAAAGATAACATCCAACTCTTCTTTCTTCCACCAAAATATTTTCATCGAGCAATTCCTCCAGACAAAATCTCTCTCTTCACTCCCTTACAGGGTCTCCCAAGCTCCCTCAACCATGAACTCTGAAACCATATAAGATTTAATAATCAGAGAATGAGAAGAATCCATAGTATATCATTTATTACATTATGATAGAATCATATAAATATCATGAGTTAGCTATAATCACAAAGTAACAAATAAGCTTTAATAATCCTATGTCTAACTAACTACAACAAAGGCATAAAAATAGCCTCTAACAAGACTAACCAAGAATAACTACGTAGGTAACCACTTATTTACCAAAGTAAATAATTTTATGTAACTAAATTTTGCATATTACATATTATTATCTAATTAATCTAACAATAAATATATATGGCTTTGGCCCATAAAAATTGAGAAACATTTTCAAAATGCAACATTGTTCTAGCTATTACAATAATGGTACGATTTTTCTTTTAACCAAAACTATTTTGCTGTGGAGAATAGGGATTTGTTAATTCTTTTTTGATACCACAAATAATGTAAAAGAAACCAATTTATTTAGTAATATAGTCACCACCATTATCAAATTTTTAAAAATGAGTTAATATGTAGCTTACCACGTAAACATCTCTCATAAGTTTCATGATGAAAAGAAATAGAAGTAAGACCAATAAAAAACTTATAAGAAGACATAACATTTAAGCTTATAAAATTAACATATCATAATCTTTCATGCCATAATTGAGATTCATTCATATTATGTGATGAAAGACAACATGCAAAAGAATAAAAAATTATGTATAAATCATTTTTTTGAACACCTTTAGCAATCAAAAAATCAAATTGATTTCTAAGAGATCAATTATTCTTAAGTAAAATTACAATGAAATTATCATTCGTAAGTTGAAAACATGATAATATATTTTTCTTAGGTTTAAGTACATAAAAACTATCTTTAATAACAATATTTACAAATTTTATTTTTCCCTGCTTAGTAGCTTCTGTAAATGAATTATCTCATAGGTAAATATTTTCATAAATATATTTAGTATTATATAAAATATGAGATAAGTCATATAATGTGATGCAACACTATCTAAACACCATTTATGTTCATTAGAAGCAAACATGACAACTTACAAAGTAATAATGTCAGTATTATGACCCTGATTGTTGTTTTGATTTTAATTTTATTTTTTCTATTATTTTTTATTAGAACATTTTTTCCCTTTGTTATGTTTAGAAGTTTTATTTTTAAAACAATCTTCCCTTCTATGTCTAAATTTACCAAACTGGTTACAATTTTCATTAAGCTTAACTTTATGATTATTATTTTTTTGTTAGGTTAATGGCTTTTGATCGAGGCTATAACCGATCTGGGACATAATCGGAGGCTTAGATCTCTTTTTGATATGAGTACCACAAATATTAAATATTATTAGCTATTACTAACAACTATCGAGCCACAACCAGCCCAAGAATCATACCTAAAGTCAAGGATGGACCAATTTCTAACAGCGGTCATAACCAGCCTGAGAATCACTCCAATGGTAAAGGATGGCCCAAGTTCCAACAATGGCCACAATCAGCTTCATATGCCTTTCCATAGATTTGAACCTAGATGGGGTTTGGAACAACCAAACCACTTAACCAACTCATCCAAATCTCATTGGCTAAATTTTAGGTTTATACATTTTTATAACCAGAATGTCATCAAACCAATGATGAATAGTATCCCTCACCATGAGCTGTGTTGTCTCGTCATATTGAACACAGGTTTCAAGCCATGTGCTGACCCCTATTACATTGAACACCGAGTTGGTAGTCCAGTGCATTTGGATACTTTTCATGAATAGCCCAATGTAACTTAGTGTAGGAATGATGTTAGAGAGTGGGCATCTCAAGGAATGGACCCTAAGACCTCCCACTTATAATACTTAGATCACTCACTACTAGGCTATCATCATCGGGCTAACTTTATAATTATTATTACCAGACTTATTGTTCCTTATTTTTACTTTTTTGTTCTTATTATTTTCAAAAATATGATCGAGAGCAAGAAGTCCCTAAGTGACATTCTCTGTAAAATCAAAATTTGACATCACTTGCTCTTCTTGAATCAAAAGTACAAATAGAGCAGTGAGGTTAGGGATAGCTTGCTCTGTTTGGTATTTTGAGTTAAGGATGAAAATGAAATTGTGAAACTTTTTATGAATATTAAGTTGAATAATTAAATACACAAGCTTATCTTGAATAAAATTACAATTACAACCATCTAACCGAGATTCAATGTTTTTAATTTTAACAAGAAATTTAACAATGTTTTCATCACCTTTCATAGGTGTAGTTAGCAGTTCAAAAATAAATTTAATTATTTTATAGAGATGAGTGCCTTGTGTATAGACTCAAGAAGTTTTTAGGTATCGTTGGGAGACTCCTGATTGTCGATATGGAGTAGGAAATCATCCTTAACACTCAGAATAATTGACATGGTTTTTTACAATTTTTGTTGAAACTCATTTATAAGCGCAAATATAACATGTCATTCTGATGGGTTTTTTTTGTCCCAACAAAAATGTTCCACAATTTTTGGGCCATAAATTATGCTTTAATGCATATTTTATATATATTAGTTAGACCTATTAAACATTCAATATATATCAAGTATGAAGTTAGGTCAAGCCATAACTTCCTTTTAAAATAGATTACGAAACTAAAAAACTTACAAATGATTTTTTTAAATGTAAATTTTTACCCTATTTGATAATAAAATAATTTTTTAGCATAAACAAATAATAATTGTTCAAACATATGTGAAACAATGCAAAAAAATTATAACAAATTACACTAAATTAAGTGTCGCAAGTGTCATACAAAGAATACATCTTTAAACACGTTTATTAAAAAAATTACAAAAATTATAATATGAAGTTTGAAAATAACAAATAGACCACATCAATGTGTTCGGAATGTCTATAAACATAGAAATTGATTGGTCACATGACCATGGTCAACAAAATATTGACTAGATCAAATGTCAAAAGTATCAAAGTTACACAAGGATTTTACACGTGAGTTACTTCCCACGCAAACCAAAAATATTTTTAAACTAATTAATTTGTCAAAAAAATTTAACTAAATCAATTTGACCAAAAAATAATAAAGGTAATAATTTTTGAACCCTTGACCTCCTCTTTTACAAGTTTTGGCAAAAAAATCACTACCAACTCATCTAATAATTTACTTAAAATTTTACATGCATGAATTTAGTTTTAATTTTTTTCAACTGATTTTTAAAATTATATATATAGTGTGTGTAGACTATAAAGTGTGGATCACTTGTAAATGCATGGAAAATAGAGGATTCCTTAAGGTTGGAGGAAGTCTTCTTAGATTCTCAAATTTGTCAAACAACATTTAATCCTCTCTTCAAAGTTGATCCAACACTCAAAGAAATTGCAGCCAAAAAATAGAATTTTTAAAAAATTTAGATCTGATGCAGCTGTACAATGGCACCTAGGGAGCTCAGATCTTCCTAAAAAAATTGTTTGAAGTTTTATCAGGAAGAGTAGGAGCTTTTAGAAGCCAAAAAATAGAGATTTGAACCCTCAAACTAAGATCTAAGGTGTAAAAATAAATAGAATTGATTTTCTAGTTTTTTTTAGCTTCAAAATGCCTCAAAGGCCATACTCACAGACCCCAAACAAATATTTGCTTCAAATTTTATATCTGGTTGATTGTATGGAGGTTTGAATGCTAGAATTAAGTGTTTGTTTGCTCAAACAGGTCAAAGAATGAACCAGAAAAAATTTCAAACTAGATCATATGCTTCTATAGCTGTACCAAGCACCTATCACTACTAGACAAACTAAAATTTGCTTGCAAATTGGTTACTAGTTATTTGAAGGGAGTATTGAGTGCTTGAATTGAGATTTAAGATGCTTAAAATCTAAGAATCGGGCCTCCAAGGTAATAAAAAATAAAAAATCTCTTCTCCTTCTACTTCGCATTAAATTTTGAAAAAAAAAATGAACAAGGTAATTTTGAATGCTCCACAAATCAATAACACAATCCAAATCTTGCCAATTTAATTATGTATCCCATGCTTTCTTACCATGATAGAATTTGAAATGTAATAAATAGATCTAGATACATAATCAATTAGTAAGAATATACAATGAATATCCACAACACATATATTAGTGGAAAAACCCCAAATTGAGGTAAAAACCCACAATGATTATTGATATAAGAGAAATTTGGTACCCAATACAATTCCTTCCAACTTCTTACTTCTTCTCCACAATCTCACTAATGTCTCACACCATGTAATATGCGTGAGCGAGTGATAGTTACCAAAAATAAAATGTATATATATATATATATATATATATATATATATATATATATATATATATATATATATATATATATATATATATATATATATATATATATATATATAACGGAAGAGGTGGACCATTGTAGCCAACATGTCCAACCTCTCCTTGAAAAATATTCAAACCAAGGGTAATAAATAGATAAATATTTTTTATTATTTATTTACACAAGGTTTTCAACCTGTGCTAATAAATAATAAAATATTACTACTTAATTAATTCTTATGTGTACTAAGAATCCATAAGGGGAACTACTTCAACATAAATGTTCCAATAGAATCTCCCAACTATTCCTTACTTACCTGACTAATTACTAGGATGTGATCCTTAATTAATAGGATGCACATAAATCAATCCCAACTAATTGGGAGAGAATATAGGAAAGTGTTTAGTGGGAGTGAAAAACAATTACTTCTCATTTATTACAATGCTCACACGGTGAGAATCAAAATATAAGATAAATTATATGTTATGTTTCCTCACCAATTATAACCCATCTTTATGTACACTTGCATCTAAATCCATATGTTTTCAGGGAGGTTTGAATAAAACTAGAAACTCTATCCTTTCTATTTTTTACATTAAATCATCCTCACTGAATGTTTACCCTTATCATCTATGGATGGCTTTTCTATCGTTATTGAGGATTGAATGGGTCTTCCATAATTTTGTGGGGTGATATAGAGTTGTTAATTATCAAATGTGCTCATATAATCTTTATATTCCCCAAGGCCAACTGGTATAAAAATTTGCTTGAATAACTTTTCATCTATGTTATCAAATTCATAATCATTTTCTTCATTAACTTCTCGAGTATTACTATAGTCACCAAATTGAAATATTTATACTTTGTCCATTGGAATGACTTGTTTAGGTTTCACTGTAGTTGGTTGAGTTTGGTTCAAATGAGGCACACTAATATTTTGAAACTCAATCACTTTAAAATATCTAAATGGTACATCATTTGTAGGACATGTGACTATCGTTCCCTCGAATATGAACTTTAAGAATTTATGTAATGTGGAAGGAAAGTCTCTTATATCATGAATCCATGGTCTCCCAAGTAGAGTTTTTAGTGGGAGTGACAAACAATTACTTCTCATTTATAATGCTCACACTATGAGAATCAAAATATAACTAAATCCATATGTTTTATTCTAGTTGGTAAACATTCAGTGAGGATGATTTAATGTAAAAAATAGAAAGGATAGAGTTTCTAGTTTTATTCAAACCTCCCTGAAAACATATGGATTTAGACACTAGTTAAATGTGCTCACACTAGTTAAATGTGCTCAATTGTGTTGGACTCAAAAAATAATGTTTGTTTTTTGCTACTCTTTCCTTTAGGGTATGATTACATCAATCTTCGCACATCACCTTTTTATGCCTTCTAGTATTTGTTTTCTTTCTCCCTTTTCACTACAAATATAAGGCAACATTTAGATGGCAGAGCCAACCCGAAAACTACTAAGACTTCCATCTGTACACTTTGATTGCAAGTGCATTTTGAGACATTGATAGTCAAGGAATTCTAAAAGTGTCAAACACTCACAATTTTGTCTCACTTTTAAATTTATTTAGTTGGATAGTGTTTTGATTTGCTTGCAATTCATCGATTCTTTTCCTAGACACTTCATTTGAGAAGAGTCCAAGGATCATGAAAGCACTTCAATTGGAAACAATACAAAAATAAGCAAGGCATTTCAACATAGACCCTGAAGGTGCCTTGATTGGGAAGAGCCCTAAATAATTGTGATAGTTGGAGTCACCAAGAAAAAATAAAAAAACACACTTTGTAGAATGGATTCAAAACAAATTACATTATATACACACTTCATTGGGTCCTACAAATCAATTTGCTTTAAATAACATTAAAATAAGTCGCCATCAACACCAGTAATTAAGGTATTCGTCAAAGGACAGTTTCAACTATTAACCTCTAAAATCACAATGTGTAACCTCTATTAACATAAATAATCAAGTATTAAAAAATAGCCCCTCAACCCTAAAAGGAATGAATCCCTTAACCTAATCAATAAATATCATAATATTTATGATTAAGCTTTGAAATCAAATACTAATTAAACATAACATGACATGGATGGATAATAAACATAACATTCACACTTAGTTTTATATAACCAAGGATAGGTCGTGGCCTCAAATCGCCCTGGGTTTCTTCCTTGGTAGTAGGCTTGACCATGGATGTCCTTGTGCCTATACACCCATTGGTATAGGTATATGATGTCCCACAAATCGATTCACACTAATTCACATCAAATGTTTGATACTAAAGAGCTTCACCGAACAACCTTCTTAAATTTTGGTGCTTTATTCTTAATTCTTTATACAAAAAGTTGATTACATTTAACATCCATAAAGGTTTGTACTAATCTTCTCACTCATGCTTTAAACAAATATACATCTTCATGGACTTCAAGCCAAGTAAACTGAAGGTCCAGAAGTAATGTTTGTACTAACCCAAATTTGTCACCATCCACTCATCAATAATTTAGTTTATACAACTTTCGCTCATCATATTTAATGTAATTCTTGAAATCAATTTAATATACATTTTTGCATGAGAGTTATCCCAAGTGATACTTCTGCTTGAATAAAAATACGAGGTTATGTATACCCATGCTTCACTTGCAAAAATTACAAAACAATCCATAACCAAGAGATGAGCAAAACACGCAAGCCATGATTATTTGTGTGTTTTAGAAAAGGCTAGAAAGTAAGAGGGGCTTTAAAAGTGCTTTCATCTTAGGTTGCTGGGCTTTAAAACTGCTTTCATTTAATATAGAATTTAAGATTGAAACTGATTTTGTGATATGCCTCCCATTGTTCAACAACACACAATCAGCCCTACATATCAAAAATACCAATTCAGTTAGAAATATAATAAAAGGCTAACCAATGCATGGCAAAACTCCCAACCCAATGACTAGAAACACCTGCATAATTGCATAGATAACAGATACATGATTTAGTTACTAGAGACAAAGGATATTAGCAATATACAAGACACTGTATTGTCAGTTGATAGAATATTGTTTACCTTCCACCTACAGCAGCATCTGTAATTTCTGCTCTCGTCGGTAGTCCTGACTTAGCAAGACTTTTCAATAGTTGGGTTGCCCAGAGAGCTGGTATATTGGCAGCTTCACAAATTGACAAAATTTCTTCCTGCATCTCTGCTAATCTCTCCCATCCACACTCAACAACCAGATCTCCCCTTGCAATCATCACACCCAGTGGATTTGGAGACTGCATTGCCTGCAATAAAAGAAGTGGGAGTCTTTCAAAGCCTCCTTGGGTTTCAATCTTTAAAACAATTCCCAAGTTTTTGAGTTTCCTATTGTTGAGCTCGTGTTGAAGCATACTGACATCATTGACAAAAGATCCATCAGCTTTGGTCCTGCTAGATCTATCAGCACCCTCCATGGTTGTTCTAACATCTGAGAACAATTTCTTACACTCTTAATTATACGCCTCCATACTTGTGAATTATCATGTGCACAATTTATTCGAATAACATTTACTCCAGATTTAATTAGATTGTAAATAAGGTTCTCACTGTCTGCAGCTTCATTACCAACTGTAACCATAATACGAGTCTTCCTTCCCTCAATAGATGATCCAAAAAGTATTTCTGCATTATAATGTGCATGGTTTTTCATTGCTAAATATGAAATTTCTTCAGACTGTCCGTTAGAACTCAGCAATGAACTTTGCAGGTCACTTATAGGTTTGATTTGAATTGGAACCTCCATTGTGGGAGAGTGTACCTCAGTGTCAATGCTTGTTTCTCTCTTGATTCTGCCAGATAGCTGGGTAAGATTCTCTAGGATTTGGATGATTGACGTTAAACTTGCCATGATGTGTCCATTTATTCCTTCAAGATTTGAAAAACCAAGAATGGAAAGGGCTTCTTGAAGTTGTTGAACATCCATTGACCGCAAAGCTGCATAATGTATGAGATTTGTTGCACTGGCACGATAAAAACTAGAGACAAAATCAGATTCATAAATTCAAAAGGCTCAGGAAAGCTCACAATATACAAGTAATATTTGGAATCTTCTACAGCTATTCAGGAAAGCAAATGAGTGATTGAGAATGAATAAAAAAACTTTCTACAATTAAAAAATCAATATTTAGTAAATTAAATATCTATGTAATTCAAGATATCGAAGGCATTCAATGATTTGAAATTTAATCTTTTAGGCAAATCAATGCAGCTTACAGTTACCTGCCTGCTTGCTGATTTTTTTTTGGTTTGTTATATAATTCCATGTTTATTTCTTTAAAATATGTGTAATATACTTCAAAAAGTATTCGTTTTCATTCTATGGGATCTGTTTTAGCTCTATTTAACTCCATTGTTTTGTAATAAAATAATCTTCCAATCTCAATTCAATGATGCAAGTTTATCTGTTATTTTTGTCAATATATCCGTAGACATGCTATATTAGTTTTGTTGTGGCTAGCAAGAAAACCATAATATCACATGGACGGTGATGACTGAGAAATTGCAGGACTTTGTTTGCATCAATGTTGGTTGGCTATTTAAACAAATGAACTGCCTCAGCATTTGGCAGACAGTTATGAAGAAAGCTGAAATTGAAGTTGATATGCAGTCAATAGAAAAATACATTTGTTTCCTAAAGGATTTGTTCATGTCCATCGAGTCAAAATCCTCTAGGACTAGATTAAAATGTCTGTGAAGGTTAGAAGAGTATTGATTTAGCACTTGGTGCGAGAGACTATTTTGTGCTGACATTTGCAAACAAAGATGACCAGGAAATACTTCTGCAAGGGAGGTCTCGGTTTCTTAATAGGGAGTAAAGCCAATAGAAGATATACCAACAATTGTCCTATCTGAATTTGCCTCTATGCTCTTTGGAATTTTCGAGGGAGGTCACACCGAAGAGAATTGGGAATATGATTTGAGAATACATTAGTGTCTTAGAACTAATCCTAGCTCATCATTCAGTTGTTTATGCACACATCTAGTAAATCCAAATCTTGGGCAACCATCGGCTGGAATACTTTGTTTGCAGCTTTTTAATTATGTCCAAAAGCAACATGTGGCCTATGAAAATATACCATTCATGTATTAGCATTGTCGTGCCTATGCTTATCTTGTTTGTACATGTCAAATTTGTGAGGTGGAGAATTTTACCATCCATTTGCTTCTAGAGGCTTCTACAAATCATACCACAACTCTATAATGTCCTTTTTTTTTAATTAATTAAATCGAAGACCCTGAAGTTTTTTTTTTTTTACTATGGGCTAAGAGGGGATTTAAAAGGATAATAATTTATTAAGTTGTCCAAAAAAGTATTTTAAGTTATAGTTTTTAAAAAACACAGTTTATTATTATTGAATGAGGCCAAAAGTAAATATTGAATACATGATCAGAAAGTAATTAATATTCATAAGTTGAAAAAAAATGAATATTTAATTGGGTGAAAAATGAAAGTATCATTCAAACATCCAAACAAAAACCAACACCCTTATTCTAAGGGCAAAACTTGTAGCTTCAATGCTACATCCAAGGATGAAAACCCTAGGATTTGTTAGTAGGAGGACGAAACATCTCATACCCAATTGAGTATTCCACTCGGGAATCGTGTGTTACAGTTTTAAGAAAGATCAGTTTTAGATCCCTATTCAGCAAGGGTGTCACACTTCAAGAAACAAAAAGAAAAAGAAAAAAAGTGCAGATCCATATGGATCCATACGACGTTCATATTGTTCCAAGGTTTATTCGACAAGAGTTTCAATAAAAGATTCTACCTTTATGCATTTTCAGGTTATGTCAGGTAAGGTTTGATCAAAAATTCAAAAATAATTAGTATATGACTTTATTATGTCGTTGTACTTTTCCAGTATTCAATAAAGATTCAATTTGGTTTTCAGTTATCAGTTTGCTTTATGTTATTATCTATTATTTGGTGAAATTTCAAATTTGAATTGAATAGCAAAATAAGGGTTTGACGACAAATTCAAAATTGTTCATATTTATCCAAAGGGGTTTTTTCAGTGGTATCAAACCCATTTTCTTGCCAACCTATGAACCATGGGGTCACTACATAAGGATATTGTGGCCAGTTTTGATTTATACAAAACTCTTCAAGCAAATATTTGAACTGAAGTCTCTTTTACAAACTTTATCAAGTTGATGGAATCACGGAATGGAAAAGGGCACTATGAAGAACTGTGGTCAAATAAAGGGAAGAGAGATTCAAGGTCTGAACCTCAAAACCCTATTGAAGAGCAAAAGGAACTCCACAAGGTAATTGAAGGTAGAGACTCTTGATAGTAGAAAATAAGTTATTGACTTCTAATGACTACATATATCAACACAGGAATGAGGAAGCCAAGGTAGAAATTGTGAAGGTGAAAGCACCATTCATTGATTTCCCAAAGAGTTTAGTAGAAAAGAAGGGCAGTAATTACATACGTGAGGCAGAATTTAATGATCCACCATCATCAACAAAAGTGGATCCTAGGGTTGAAAGGAAACCAACCACCTTGCAAGCAAGCATGAAAGATGTAATGAGGACCCAACAAAGGTGTGATGAATGGCTAAAAAGAGCTAGGAAAGCTAAGTTGATAGCCGTTCAAGCAAAACAACACTTGCAGGAAATTATGGCAAAGAATTTTTCCTTGATGGTGAGGAAAGATGGAGAAATCATGGAACGTGAACCAAAGAAAGAAGAAAAATCTAATTTGCAAGATGTTGAAGGGAAGCTGGTGGTTCAAGCCAAATTTTCGGATGGTAATGTTGATTTTCAACTGGTTGGAATTTTCATAACAACAACTAATAGTAAGCAAATTGATTATCTTTATAGCAAGGGTTTATTGCATCGACCTCATATTATGCCCTTACAATGTTTTGGTCATTGTGATAAGTATTCTTACAATGTTGAGAAGATGAAGTGTACCAAATGGAAAGAGGATCTTTTCCAAGAAGCCCTTATCCATCTTCTGAGCATTCTTAAGATCGAACCATTACCACATGAGATGCATTTTCAAGACAACAAAGAACTATTTCAGCCTTGCCATCATACAGAGAATGAAAAAAGAGTGAAGGAGACTTCTCATAGGAGGCAAGTCCCATGGGCAGTACATGAGAAGGTAAATCCTATAAGTTTATTTACAAAACAACAGTCATGTCATAAGAATTCTCAGCTCCTAATTGATAAGCATGCTCTTGGGAAAGGTCTTTCCTTGAAGACAGATAGTAAGTTCATAAACTCAGCCACTAAAGGTAAGCAAAATATATATTACCTTGTTGTTCAAGATGTTATAGACCAACATAACATGGTAGCTATAAATGTGGGCAATAAGAACTCTGATCCATAGTTCTTAAAGCGTGCTGTCATGAACTTTTGGACTACTATTTTCCTCATTTCCAGCTCGCCCAACATTTTTATTTGCAGCCATATAGGACTGTTATGTCTCAATGAAAATACATTTCACATATTGTCATTAGTGAAGTGTTTCCAGCTAATAGAAGATGGTTTCCAGCCACTACAATTCTGATATTGGGTAAGAAAATGCAATGCTCCAGCCATGATATGATGCTCTTCCTAGTTTCATGTGTTGGACTGATAATATCTTCAGTAAACAACCATAGATTTGCATATATGGAGGATTTATCTTGGCTTAATGTTAAATGCAAAAGGGTTCGCTTGTTGAGGTCAATTAATGCTAAAATCCCAATATCTTTTGCATTGTTTGGAAAGAGATCCAAGGCAATGCATGACTATTACACTTATGTATTAACAAAAATAGGGTCTGATCTGAACCAATTGTTGAAGAGAATAGCTTGGGGCAGCACGGAAGCAACAATTGGAGTCCATATTCTAATATAATTCACGTGATTGTAAATGTATTATTACATCCAAATAATTCTAAATTTACTAGCTTTGAATAAGACTAAGTCATCTAAATACTAATGAGGTTCCTATCAAGGAAAGTAAGGGGCTTGGATCCCCTAGCAAAAGCGATCTTTCGAGTGGAAAATATTTAAATGTAAGTTGGATGTTATTCTCTTATAGGAGACTAAATTGCATGCTGAATTGGTTTACACGTACATGGCATCATCTCCAAAGCAGATTCAATTTCTCTTGTGCTGTAGTTGCTTCAAGTGGTAGTCATTATTGTTATTTGACAAATCATGCACATGAAACTGTTTAGATGGCACACGAGAGCCTTGAAAATCTATACTTGCATCCACTCCTTTGGATTATTTTATTTGGACTAATTTAATGTTTATGCTCCGGCATCTTACAAGGCTAGGTGATCATATTGGAAATGGTTGTTAAAACGGAGAAAGGATGATCCTGTTGCTAGCTGGATGCTGGGAAAAACTTTCAATCCTAAACATCTCCATGAGAAGAAAGGCCTTAGATGCAAAAACTTTACGGGCATTGTTTGCATAATCGGACTTTGGTAATAATTTAGTGGATCAGAATTTAATACTTAAGTAAATTTTAGTCCATGACAAGGATAATACCGCTGGACCAGCCTTTTATTACAGAGTAGATGAATAGATTTCTCCTTGGTGATCGTTTAATCAAGGTTATCTGCCACTTGACTATTCTCAAGTGAAAATTTTCTGATTATTGATCAATAATTTTGGATACGACTTTATCTCGCCTCTTCCCTATAATTCATTTAAATTTGAAAATTAATGTAGATGCAGTACCCCAAATTTAGAAAAAAAAAAAAAAATTGAAATGAAAAACATTGTGGAGCAGTACTCAACTTGAAATATAACATGAAAAAAGAAAAAGACAGAAAGAACATAGGCATGGAAATATTAAAACAGGAGTTGCAAAATAATAAAAAACATTATTTCTTTACTCAAATAGAAGCTATCATCAAGATAAAAAACTCTGAACGTGTTTTGACCTAATGATTTCATCAGCAAAGTGAGTTTCAAAATGTACATAAAATGCCTTTAAATAGACAACTCGTAGGGGGGAGCTTAACAAAAGTGACTGATGTAGAACAAAAACACCCAGCTCAACCCCTGAAAAAACATAACCCACCCAGTTACAAGGACTATCATGTGGCAATAACATAGAAAATACATTATGTAACTGAAGCATAGTGTGGCAGCAATAGAAGGGTCAGACGAGGAAACAATTTGACTGCCAAAGAATCTCCATAACAAATGAACAGTTATCTGGAGGAAATCCAAAAGTTAGACCGTTGGGTACTACCAAAATCAAAGATTTGAGCAGGGTCCATCAAAATTGGAAACAGCAAGGATCCCAGGATCTGACAAAATTGAGGGTTATACACAACTAAACAGTGTTCAGACAGGCCTAGAAATTTTTGGGGAGCCACAAGGGGTGGTGCCCCCTGACCATGCAGTCAAGCATGAGTGAGCAGTCAAGAAATTCTACTTCTGCATAAGAACAACTTGAGGGATCTATGATTTCACCCACAAAAAAGTCCTCAGTCAATGTGCTTCAGCGCTTTATCCTTCTTCCATTTCTCAAACATAGGAGCTATAACATCATAACCAAGTCTCATACTGAGATTAAACTGCCAATTGTCCAACTTGAGAATAAGTGAGCCTTTCTTAAGCTTCATTCCTCTCCTGTTTGATGCTCTACGAATGACATCAGTGACAAAAGAGGGCATGTTGTTGAACTTAGCTTTATCAAACAGACGAAGAAGAAAGTTGATGTGACAACCATGGGATCTTAAAATCTTAAAGAATTTGTACTTTACTACCATAAATCCCTCTCTGCAACTTTCCTTGACAAGAAAATACTAGAGCTCACTGACAATAAGCTTGGTCTTCCGATCAACCTGACGATGTGACAAAGTAGGAATATACTAATAAGCATTCATCGGTTTCTAAAAATGTTTTGTGCTCAGAACCCCAATCCAAGCAAACACTGGACCTTTGAAAAAGGTAATGTTCACGATAATCACATCTATTTTAGAAACAAAAGACATGATTTTGATGCTTTGGTGTAGAGAACCATAGTTCTGCAAGAAAATATCTAGAACATTTCTAGAGCCAGCAATTTCTAAAGGCAGTATTAATGAATTGTTTATAAAACAAAAGATTGGTGGTGATGAACAAGCTCCAAATCATCAATTCCACATAGCAGCGAACAAGAGGAGGATAGACAACTACAAAGTTATTGCCTATGACAGTACCCCTTCGCTGCCCGTAGAATTTACCGTTGAACTCCAAGAAGTGTTGAGAGAGCACAAACTCAACAACCTTGACAGTAAACTTGGTCTTTTAAGCGCCAAATTAATCGTTGATAAAATGTTCCAGACCAAGAAGCCCACCTATCGTGGGGATTTTGGGGTAGAGGCTCTCAACATCAAAAGTGAAGAGAATGAAATTTTGCGGGGAGGGAATATCGTGCAGGTCCTTGATCAAAGAGATGGAATCCATGAGATCATTATTTTGCTTCAAAAGGATGGAAAGCTGGTTGTTGTGGAGCCATGTAGAGGCTATCTCCAACAAAAAACCACAATAGGAGCATATGGGTCATCATGTGAGGATGGGCTTGTGATTTTTTTGGCAGTAGATAGAGAACACAAACCAAGAGATCCTCGGGTTTAACCTGAAGCATGAATTCTTTGTGATTACAATAAGGTTATCTTATCTGGCAAAGTCTAACAAGCTCTTGGGCCAGTCAAACAAGATATGCCAAGGAACAACCAAAACTCATCATAAACATCTATCTAAAAGTTGTTTGTAACCCTCTACAAGATACCAAGCTTTTGAAAGGACAATAACCTCCAGATTCTTGATGATAGGTTGAATGACAATGGACTCATCATTAGCCAGTGATTGCACAAAGAATTTGAACCTTGGAGGAAAAGTTGGACCAGCTTTTGGTTCAAAACTAGAAAGTTTCGTTTCAAGTTTAATATTGTACCAAATTTAATAATTCTCTCCAAGGGATTGTAGGGTTGAGGTGGATTCCAGTCCGGTTTTGTGACCCTAAACAAGTCAATGTTGCTTGGCTCCCAAGGAAGAGGACACCTTTAGGACCGAAAACTGCCAAAAATGGAGTCTACAGAAAGCCTTCCATTCCTCCTAATTGCTTCTTTAGGAATGGGTGGGGGCTTAGGAAGATATTTCACACTGAGACTCAAACATCAATCTCATCAACATTTAATGACCATAGAAAAATTACAAGATCAGAGCACAAGAGGGGTTCCTCAAGACTACCTTCTCATTGCGGTACTCTTGTCAGCTTGTGGTCACTTGCTAAATTTTTGCACCACCTTTGCATCATTCTAATAGCACGGTCGTGTAAGTGTCAACACCATATGCTACCATGCGCATAACCTCTGCACAACATTGGCCATCCACACAACACCACACCTTCAAACATACCACACAACACAGCGTTTGTGCATTCTATACAAAGCCACATAGCATCTATGCCCTCTGTGCAGCATGCACGGTACTGAATCAATCCAAGTTGACCTGCACCATCTGAATGGTTTACCCTAGATAGGTGGCATCATCGTCAACATTTTTTATTTGATGTTTCAATAATGGGAAACCTTAAGGTAGCGCACAACACAAAGGACTTACACATAGGTTGATCTTCACAACAACTTCTATGCCATCATTCCAACATATTGGCACTTATCCTAGGCATTTCTCAGCTTGATTGGAACACCCTTAGATGAGGTAAATAACTGAGGAAAGATTGTGCTTACCGCACAATGTTGTGCATGTTCACAAGTCCCATGCAGCATGTGCATCACCATGACATTGCATGCTACCCATACAACCTCTGCATCACCCTTGTGCGCTTGCACAATGCTAATATGCATACTGCACAATACTTAGGTTCTCTACATAACTTAGCAAAGACATGGAAACTCTGCACCATGTCACGCAATGACAAGTGACACAATGTCGCACATGATTGCATGTCTCATTCACCCTACGCATCATTGTGGCAATGTGCACCACCCATGCAACTTTTGCAACACCCTTGCGGGTTTACGTAGCACCAAGATATATACCACACAACACTAAAGTTTTGTGCATGACTCAGTTGCCACATGGACACTTTGTGTCACATCACACCTTGCCATGGGACACATCTAGAGCCTACACCATGTCAAAGCACCTGTTAGCATACTGAGCACTAGAAGACCAGCCATCACTCATGTAGAAGATAAACCGTTCTTGTAACTGTCATTTTTTGTAACTACTGTCTTGTAATATTGTATGTTTAGCATCCATTCAACCTTATGGGAGAACAAATGGACATGGTCATCTCTCTCACATGTTAGCATTCTTCGAGTATCTAACATCTATTGATCCTTGTAATCATGTTCCAGTCCAAGCAAATCAATTAAGAAGTGTCTTTTCCCTCTCCGATCATAGGGATCCTCATTCTCGACCTTGTTGATCATCCATAGTCTAGAAAATTCAGTAAGTGTTCCCCCTTTCTGATCATGGGAATTCTCATTTTTGGTCTTATTGTGTATTATACGCATATGTACATGTACCCTATTATTTCCATTGAATAGAAGTAGCATTGTTCTACTAGTATCTTTGCAATTTGAATGTGTAATGGTTGTTTTGCATCTTTTTTCAATTCCATTGCAAGTTATACAGTTCTACAAATTTGTTTGAACAAATCCATCTTGTTTAAATAGTTGTACTTTGTCCTTCATAGTTCTGTCATTAGTTGTCCACTCTAAAGCTGAGAATCAGTGTCAAACATTGTTGCAAACATCGATAAAGCAAGCAAGAAGGCAAACAACCCCTAGATAAAGGCATCTCTTTTGAAAGCTTTGGATGTTAATAAACACTTACTCAAGGAGATCCAACATCTCAAGCACTAGGAAAAATAGTTGCAAGATGCTCTCCAGTCCAAGGAGAAAAGCTTCAATCTTGTCATGGAGCAACTTACAGATCTCATGGCTCATAACATCTGTGTTGTAGACTCTATCCTAGATGATCTTGTTCAAGTTGAGGATAGATGTACTCAAGCATGCAAAAGCTACAACAAGAACTTGCTTATGGACCCTTAGCTTTGTTTTGTTCCCACAAGACTAAGGGAAAGAAAGAGAAGGGAACTATGAGGGAGCTATTCAAAGAGCAAAAAGGTGAAAAGTACTTGAATATTCTAATTTTCAGTTAAGTTATGTAAAAAATGTTTTTGATCTAATTTTCACTTAAGCAGGGGCCCTTTAAAAGTCATGAGAGCCTAAACCCTCAAAAAGAAGTTATATAGAATAATCCAACCATCTGTTCCTATTTTAAGGTGAGAGATGATCCTACATATAATTAATCTCAAAATAAAAGGATTGGGTGCACCATGTATAACATAAATTAAAAAAAACTTTTAATAATATTGAAAGTACATATAATCATAGAAAGATGTCATCATGAAAGCTCGTCGATAACTCAATACTAATATGCCGAAGTAGATACAATATAAGTAATGGAATGGAATAAGGATGAGAAAGTAATATGCATTGATGTACCAATATGACCCAATAAGGACAAGATATATTAATGAAACACAAAAAAATCATGGCCCAATGTGAATAAGACATGGAAAATGCTTTCCCCGAATATAATAATGTATGATTTATAGTCAAAAGAGTGAAGTATGCATGAAATGCAAAAATATAAGTGATGAAACATAATAATAGTATGCTCTCAATGGATGTATGGTAGAAACCATGGCAACATGGGTAATAAGCATATAATCCTACAAGTAATAGCGTGCATGACATAAATAATGGCACCAAACATATAGTATCACATATTATATTAAAGCAATGAAAACACACACAATCACTTAACTATGTATAACAAGTGTATCAAATGAGAAAAAAAAAGTGATCAAAAGAAAACAAATCAATCAATCACACATACATGACACTGTAACCATTTTTACATACCATTAATAAGATGTATGCACACTGTTGATGGTGTGGATTGCACCCTTGACAAGAGGCTGAGCTCCTATCTTCCACACAGCACAATGGAGACTCCTCTCTTGCCTGTGGGTCTGGCAAAATTGAGGGGAGAATCTCTAGATAAGGGATAGCTCCCTTTCATGCATCTCTGAGTTATTCTAGTAATATTGCTAATATATATATAATGGGTTGCGGTGGGGGGGGAGGCGAGGGGAGTTGAAAAGAGAGAAGGATACGAAAAATAGAAACTAATCTTAAAGCAGTGATACACCAAAATGGTTGATCTACTTAGCTTGAGCCTACACTTTCCACCAAGAACAAGCTATCATACACTTCATTTGATATGAAAAACTCTTCTACATCAGTGAGCTAGGGGTCCTTTGGAGATACAGGGAGGAAGAACTACCAAGGGTGTTCTAAGACACACTATGGCAGCCTGTTCACATATGCCTATACTCTATTGTAGACACTTCTGGCAGACTTGCAAAAGAAGAACTTCACAATACACTAGACATGTTGGAATCATTTTGTGAAAGCATAAAAGAAAAATGACTTAACACAAAACAAATTCATAGACATATGCAAAAGTGTAAGCTCAAATGGAGGTAAAAATGCTATGTCTTGATTCAAGGTAAAATCTGGCAGAGCTCCACCTTACAAGCCAAGAGATGCCTTCTCAAATGAGAGATTACAATATATATAGAGAAAGAGGAAGTAAATGGCTCCCCTTTTGGAAAATATTTTGGCACCCTTTTACAAGTGGCCCATGTGCGCTAAGAGCGTTGGGAAGAGGAAGCCGCTAAAAGAGAATGTTGTGTTGGCTCCAATTTTGACTTTAAGCATTTAAAAATATATTAAATGTCATGTGTGAAAACATGGGCCACGCCATTTGTTTGCAAATAAGACCTATTTTTCAAGACATTCAAGCAGTTGTCTGACCATTTAATGCAAAATGAGAAAAAAATAGGCCACGCCGTCCACTGTTCGTGTTCCTTGATGACCACTTGGCGGAGACTATTTCAACCACTAGAATAACTCCCTGTGCTGACAGCTTCTTTTGCCACCTAAAAAATTTTGTTTGTTTCCACACTTGGCTCCTTAGGCTCCTTTACCAGCAGGTCGCTAACTTCATTATTGACTTTTGTCTTTTCCCAGCTTTGTCCTCTCCTGGCTTTGTCTTTTGTCATCTCTTTTGTCTTTTCCTAGTCCTTTTTGGCTCCTTCCTCAGTGGTCTCTTCCCTTTAGTCTTAACCGCGTTGAATTTCCTCAGGTTCATGCTCAAGCATTCAAAGATCAATGACTATTCCATTGCCCTAAATTTGATGTCTACAAGGACGTCATTGGACGTTTGGATTCCAATGGCTAGTTTGCGATGCTCATTTTGACATCTTCAAGCCCGTCACCCCCCTGGAAATTCCTTCGGCTTCACTTTCCTTCGGCTTTCTTAGCTCTGTGTTCCTTTGATCGGTCTTAGTCTTTGAACCCTCCCAAAGGGAAGGTGTCCCTTCAAGCCTTGAGAAAGGACCCTTTCACGGTCGCCAAGAGTCCCCTGCAAGGGCACCTTCCCTTTGGGGTCCTTCGGAAGGCCTTGGCCTCCCAATTCCTTCAGACAAAATGTCTGAAGGAATTCCTTTGGACATTTTGTCTGAAGGAATGTTCCCTTCAAAGTCTGGCTCTTTATTTCAGGCAAATTCCTTCAGACTTTTTGTCTGAAAGAATTCATCTTGTTTGCTTTACCATTTTCCACAGGATTTTCTTCCGAAGGAAATTCTTTGTTTGGCGACTTGCCTTGTGAATTTCTTCGGACAAAATGTCCAAAGGAATTCCTTCAGACATTTTGTCCAAAGAAATTCAGCCTTTGTTTTATCTTTTGCCTTGGCTTTTCTGAAGGGAAACTCACCCTTTTTGCCTTGTCTTTTGATTCCTCCACAAGGGTTCCCTGCCCTTTGTAAGGGCATTTGGGCCCCAAGATATCCTTCAAAAAAGTTGCAAAGGCCCTTTTTTGTTGCCTGAGTACCCCTCACAAGGGCTACTACCCTTTGATCCTTTGGCCATTTCTTTCCTTCCTAAAAAAACCTCCGACAAATACCTTCGGACATAAAGTTTGAAGGAATTCATCCCTTGAATTCCCTTGGATTTCTTTTGTCTTATTCCCTTTTTTCAAAGGAAAACTCTGACCCTTTCAAGCATTTTCTACCCTCTGAACTTGGTCCATTTTGCCAATAAAAAGTCCTCCAAAATAGTTTATTTGCTCTGTCAGACCTGAGAACACAACATGGAGCTCCTTAGACATTTGAGACACAGAACTTACACTCAACTTTGGGAACTCTTATGAAGCTAGCACCTTTTGCAAACTCCTGTATAATCACTCCTTCCAACCCTACCTATTCTAGCAAATGCTTGAAGTTAAGCCTTTTGCATGCCAAGAAAAAAATGAGTTGTAGAAGTATAATTTTGCATTATCCTTCATGTCTGAGTGTGGAAATGGAAGGAGAAGAAAAGGGAGACTGATTTTGGTCTGCAAGACCAAAAATGGTCAACATTTTGGCAATTCCCAGGGGAAGCATGCCTTCTATGCTTAGAAGCCAGCAGCCTCAAAAACCATTGGGCACAGAGTCAAGATGCAGCTTTAAAAGAGTTAGTAACCACCTTGAGATATCCAAGAATCAATCATGAAGTTCTTACCCCAAACACAAAGGAAAATACACACAATAAAGGCTAAAACAACACTACCTATGCAAATAGCACTTAGGGAAAATAGGGAAAGAAAAATTGAAAACAACTATTATGTACAGCTAACCAGGTATATTTGCCTTCCTCCTAGGTCAAAGGGAAACTTCTTAAGCCTCCTTCATGGTAAGAAAATTTATGATGCCAGACAAGTGGCTGAATGGAATGGAGACTTGGTGACTTGCTCTTCATGCCTGCCACCTTGGTTGGCTCATATCCAAATGAATTGGGTGAAAACATGCTTCCAACATATATGTATTCTTCTTGTTCTTGGAAGTTTTCCTCTTGGTAGTTCTTCATGATGGTGTATCTCATCAAAAGATCAATGGTTGTTAGCTTGTCACCATAAGCCCTTTGATATGCATCATGGATTGGCTTGTCCCCTTCTGCTTCATTGAATACCCTGTCAAACTGATCCTCTACTTCATCATGGCTTTCTTGAAGAAGGGTGACTATTGTGATGTCTAAAATTAGATCATAGACTGATTTCTCATCCCATAGAACATCGCCTTCTTGCTCAAGGCTCTCTTCTTCAAAGCTTTCCTCAAAATGGACAAGCCTCTCCTTTTCTTGCTCACAGACCAGAGTCTCTAGTTGTTCCCAGTCACGCTTTTGATCCTTCTCCAACTCAAGTACCATGGCATGGTCATATTCCTCATCAAAGCAACAAGAAAGTTCATCAAACAAGGGAGGAGAGAGCTCACCTTGCTTACTTTCCTCTTCATATTGTTGGAACATCCGCATGTATGCATGACCTATGTCTTCTCCATTGTTGATGATGTCTTCAGAAAGAGCATCCATGATGATTTCATCTTCATTGTCGCTCATGGTAACCTCCTAGGCATTTGTAATTAGATCCTCTCTTCTTCACTTGCCTCTTTCAAAATAGGTTCTTCTTTGAGAAGGGATGAAGTGGAACGCTGATGGTTAAACTCATGTGGAAGAGGAGGCAATCCTTGAGCTAGAATCGAAAGATTCTCCTCCTTCCATTTGGCCAACACTTCATCTATATTAGATGTGGCTTGATAGCTATCTTGGAGGGGTGTAGATGGGGTGTGTTCAGACATGAAATCTGTTGTTTGGTCTAAACTGTCCATCACATCCTAGATGAGGGATCTCATTCTGGATTCCAACTCTACAATTTTCCTGGCTATATTCTCTTGGGAGAGCCTTTCTTGGAGGTCACAAGCATCATCATGATGAGTAGGATCAGCTTTATCTTCTTCAAGGTTTTGAGCAAAACCTTTCTCCTCCTCCTTCCTGCCCCATGATTCCATTGTTTGCTTCCAACTCATGACCTTGGGATTGGAACTTTTCCCTTGTGAACAAGCAGCAACTTTATCTTCTTCAAGGTCCCGAGTTGGTTCATGATAGGCACTCCTCCAACTTGGAATCTTGACATCATGTTGAGAGACTTGAGGATTGGTAGAAGGGGTGTCTTTTGGCATAGGCTCCTCTCTAAGGTCTGAAACCTCCATCTCTCCTTCACTAAGCAATCTCACCTTTGCCTCTAATTCCTCAATTTCCTTAGCTAGATTTTATTGACAGAGTCTTTCTTGGAGCTCATAGGAATCATCATGGAAATGGTGACTACATGAAGGTTGCCATGGAGTACAAGAAGATTCTTGAGGAAGGGTGGGAGGGACTTGAAAAGGACTAGCCTCATTTTGTACCTCACACTCTTGGACAATGTATTTCTCCTCCTTGTTGTTCCATGACTCAACTACTTTACTCCAGCTCATGATATTAAGACTGGACATCTCCTTTTGGGGTGATGGGGTTGCAATGTGAGAGGGTAGTGAGGGTTTGGATTCCACTTCCCTTGCTGCCAACATAGACTGCTACATTTTAAGATTTGCCAATTCAATCTGCTTATCAAGATTGGCCTTAAAAATAAGATTTATTGTTTTAGTACTATCCTCAACATGATTGGGGAAAGCACTTTGATAGGCTTGACTTGGCTCATGAGCAGGGGCTGCGTATGTCTGATATGAAACTTGGGGCAGTGGGTATGCAGGTTGATAGACTTGGTAAGGCTACCTCTCATGAATACTCAGCTTCCCTTCCAATGATGCAATCAAACCACTCACATCTAGCATCTCATTTGTAAGCCTTTGCCAATTGGCTCTTTCAATAGGAGTCCATTCACTCTTAACCAAATCTAGTGCATTTCTCACTTGATGGATGACATGATCAGGGATTTCTTGGCCACATCTCCTTCTGGTGTCAAGCTCCACTACATACTTTTCATATCCCAGCAGTGCTTGTTTGAAGGTGGAAAGGGGCTGATTAGCAAAAATATTAGGTTGAGTAAGAGAAGTGACACATTGAGAAGACTGGGCATAAGACTGATATAGCTCATGATAAGGCTGAGACTGGTCATATTGGACCTACAGAGGGAAAAACTCATAACTGTATGCATCCTTGTTGCTTGAGGTGATTCCAAGAATAACCTGACCTTGATCAAAACTATATGAAGGAACACAAGACCCATGGTTCTGAGCAATGGAATTATACATACCAAAACACGATTTCTTGATGGCACCAGGACTGCTTAACTAGATGATTCAACTCAGAGTCGCTATTGGTATTGATGAAAAAGCCTCCAAAGGCTGGTTGGTTGAAGAACACACCAAAATTCTTCAACTCTCTGGATAAAACTTGTCTCACAATCCCCTGATTAAAGGTCAGATGCTGGATTAATGGTTCATTCTTACTATAACAGGACCAGCACCAATCTTGGAACTTTTTTGAGTGTTAAAACATGGTCCCATCGGGTGTGCCAAAAACTATTGATGGTGTGGATTGCACCCTTGACAAGAGATTGAGCTCCTATCTTCCACGCGGCATAATAGAGATTCCTCTCTTGCCTATGGGCCTGGCAAAACTAAGGGGAGAATCTCTAGATAAGGGCTAGCTCCCTTTGATGCATCTCTGAGTTATTCTAGTAATATTGCTAATATATATATAATGGGGGGGTTAAAAATAGAGATATGGAAAATAGAAACTAATCCTAAAGCAGTGATAACCAAAATGGTTGATCTACTTAGCTTGAGCCTACACTTTCCACCAAGAACAAGCTGGCATACACTTCATTTGATATGAGAAACTCTTATACATTAGTGAGCTAGGGGTCCTCTAGAGATACAGGGAGAAAGAACTACCAAGGGTGTTCTAAGACACACTATGACAGCTTGTTCACATACGCCTATACTCTATTGTAGACACTTCTAGCAGACCTGTAAAAGAAGAACTTCACAATACACTAGACATGTTGGAATCATTCTGTGAAAGCATAAAAGAAAAATGACTTAACACAAAACAAATCCATAGACATATGCAAAAGTGTAAGCTCAAATGAAGGTAAAAATGTTATGTTTTGATTCAAGGTAAAATCTGGCAGAGCTCTGCCTTACAAGCCAAGAGATGCCTTCTCAAATGAGAGATTACAATATATAGAGAGAAAGAGGAAGCAAATGGTGCCCCTTTTGGAAAAGACTTTGGCACCCTTTTATAAGTGGCCCATGTGCACTGAGAGCATTGGGAAGAGGAAGCCACTAAAAAAGAATGCTATGTCAGCTCCAGTTTTGACTTTAAGCGTTTAAAAATATATTAAACGTCATGTGTGAAAACATGGGCTACACCATTTGTTTGCAAACAAGACCTCTTTTTCAAGACATTCAAGTAGTTTTCTGACCATTTAATGCAAAATGAGGGAAAAATAGGCTGCATCATCCACTGTTCGTGCTCTTTGATGACCACTTGGTGGAGACTGTTTCAACCGGTAGAATAACTCCTTGTGTCGACACCTTCTTTTGCCACCTAAATAATTTTGTTTGTTTTTATACTTAGCTCCTCGGGCTCCTTTACCAGAAGGTCACTAAGTTTGTTCTTGACTTTTTTCTTTTCCTAGCTTTGTCCTCTCCTGGCTTTGTCTTTTGTCATCTCTTTTGTCTTTTCCTAGTCCTTTTTGGCTCCTTCCTCGGTAGTCTCTTCCCTTTAGTCTTAACCCCATTGAATTTCCTCAGGTTCGTGCTCAAGCAGCCCTGAATTTGACATCTGCAGGGACGTCATTGGATGTCTGGATTCCAATGACTAGTTTGTGATGCTCAATTTTGACGTCTTCGGCCCTGTCCCCCCATGGCAATTCCTTTAGCTTGACTTTCCTTCGGCTTTCTTAGCTCTATGTTCCTTTGACTAGTCTTAGTCTTTGAACCCTCCTGAAGGGAAGGTGTCCCTTCGGGCCTTGAGAAAGGGGCCTTTCACGGTCACCGAGAGTCCCTCGCAAGGGCACCTACCCTTTGGGGTCCTTCGGACGGCCTTGGCCTCCCAATTCCTTCGAACAAAATGTTTGAAGGAATTCCTTTAGACATTTTGTCTGAATGAATGTTCCCTTCAAAGTCTAGATCTTTCTTTAGGGTGAATTCCTTCAGACTTTTTTTCTGAAAGAATTCATCTTGTTCGCTTTACCATTTTCCATGGGATTTTCTTCCAAAGTAAATTCTTTGTTCAGTGACTTGCCTTGTGATTTTCCTCAGATAAAATGTCTGAAGGAATTCCTTCAGACATTTTATTCAAAGAAATTTGGCCTTTGTTTTATCTTTTGCCTTGGATTTTTTGAAGGGAAACTCACCCTTTTTGCCTTGTCTTTTGATTCCTCTACAAGGGTTCCCTGCCCTCTACAAGGGCATTTGGGCCCCAAGATATCCTTTAAAAAAGTCACAAAGGCCCTTTTTTGTTCCCTGAGTGCCCCTCGCAAGGGTTGCTACCCTTTAATCCTTTGGCCATTTCTTTCCTTCAAAAAAAAACCTCCAATGAATACCTTAAAAAAAAAATGTCTGAAGGAATTCATCCCTTGAATTCCCTTGGATTTCTTTTGTCTAGTCCCTTTTTCCAAAGAAAAACTCTGACCCTTTCAAGCATTTTCTGCCCTCTGAACTTGGTCCATTTTGCCAATAAAAGTCCTCCAAAATAGTTTATTTGCTTTGTCAGACCTAAGAACACAACATGGAGCTCCTTGAACGTTTGAGACATAGAACTTACACTCAACTTTGGGAACTCTCATAAAGCTAGCACCTTTTGAAAACTCTTGTATAATCACTCCTTCCAACCCTACTTGTTCTTGCAAATGCTTGAAGTTAAGCCTTTTACATGCCAAGTAAAAAATGAGTTGCAGAAGTAAACTTCTGCATTATCCTTCATGTCTGAGTGTGAAAATGAAAAGAGAAGAAAAGGGAGACCAATTTTGGTCTATAGGACCAAAAATGGTCAACACACACATCAATACATTGTGTGCTTTTCAGTATTATCTTCTACTAATAGTGGTATCAAATCCACCACTTGAAGAAGCTGGAAAGGTACGAGTTTTTATTGTTCAAGGAAACCTTTGTTCTAGGGTATGAATAGGAGAAGAAGGAGAGACAGTCCCGATGACTATTATTCACACAGTCTATCGACCATCAACTCCAGTTGAAGGATTTTCATGCAAGGAGACAACAATCAAGGTCATCAAGGATTTTCACGCAGAAGCCACGAAAGGTATGTAGGAAGAATAGGAAACTCACACAGAGTCGAGTTCATTGTTGAAGTTTGCAGTCGTGAAAGGGCACACAAAGTCAAAGTTATAGTTGCGGAAGGGCACATAGAGTTCGTAGTCAAATTTGTAGGAAGGGTTTTTAGGGGGGCAACACAGTCCCTAGGAATAACGTGTCACCAAGACAAGGACAAAAGATAAGGATGGTCACAAAAATGATTAATGAGGAAGGGCACAAAAATAGTGAACGATGCGACAATGATAACTCTGGTGGAAATGGTAGAACCAATTCATGGAAGGGCAGAACTAGTGAGTTCATAATTTTCAAAAAAAACTAATTTTTTTTGTACTATAAATTTTTTGGGTGGTTGATCTTGAATTGTTATCAAATATATTTCTGTTGAAGTTTAAAATCAAAATGATCATAATAGTTCAACTTTTTTGGATTTTTTTAGTATTTTATTGGTTAGAAAATAATTTTTTGGAGTGAAAAATGGCCAATATCTAGAATCTTGTTCTTCTCGAGGCCTTAAAATTAACTGGGCATAATTATAATGTGTGGAGTCATAAAATCTTGACAATTGTGAAATTCCATGATTGTGACAAGATTATACTTAACGCTGAACAAAAATCGACAACAAACTTTGCCAATTATGACAAACATCATAAAGAAGCCCTTCTTTTGTTGAAACTTTATGTGTCAAATGATATGATTCTGGAGGTCCAAAATGCTACACAAGTGCACTATGGACCAATCTCAAGAACAAGTACCAAACTTTGAAAAAGAGTCGAGTACTTTATTTGAAATTTTTGTTATTTTTCACAAAAATGACAGAAAGTGGGTCTTTGTCAGAACATTTATTGTGGATGAAAGATCTCTGTGACCAATTGTCAGCAATCAACAAAAAGGTGGATGACGATGATATGGTGACTCTTGTTCTAAATAGCTTGACACCTTATGAATCGTTCATGAAAGCTTTGCACTAATGACAGAGTAACACTCTCACTTTTGATCAGGGGAATTCATATTTTCTACAAAAAAAACCCAGGCAGACATACTTCAGTTAGCCCAATTCTGGCCAATCAGAAAGTGCATTTGCTGCCCAATAATATCTATATAGGTGGTAGGGGCATTTCAATTTCTTTATGCACTCAACTGGTAGGGACTCTCCTTAGCCCCTTATCCTCTCCCGATAATCGAGTGGGTCGATATAAAATATAGAGAGAGACAAGGACCCAACTGACTATAGATTCCCCTTCAAGCTCCCCATCTATATAAATAAGAGTCGACCATATCTCTATATAGGGGGGAAATATAGATATTAATTATGGGGCCCTCAATTTTTGCTTATCAACATTGACTATCTAATTAATAGAGGGGGCCTATATTGAATAGGCATATAGGGAAAGTAGGAACATAAATCAAATATCGAGCATCCATCCTATCCAAACAATAGTAGGTCCCTTAGCCTCCCTCTCCCTCTCCCTATCCCTAGTTAATAGAGGTCAAGGTTGACCCTGATATCCATATCTAGCAGCCCTCAACCTTTCTATCTATCTGGCTCGACCTCTCAAAGAACTATAGACCTCACTACGAACTATACTATAGTCTATAGAAATTTATGTTGATCTAGTTGCCCCAATATCTATATATATCTCCTAAGTAGAGCATATTATGTAGTATTGACCACTCCCGTATGAACCGATAGGCCAATAAGTAATGGATTGAGGAAAACTAGCTTAGCTAGTCAACACCCCCTATATCTATATAGGCCAACAAGAGAGGACAAAATTGATAGATAGGATTGGGTCCCTAATCCATACTCATCCTCATCCTATATATATATGGGTTGGGTCCCATCCAATTAGCTATAGGTGTAGGTGTAGGTGACTCACTCAACTGGGACAACCGACTTTAGGCCAATGGCCTATATATATATGATCTAAGATCTAAGATAGATAGAGGGAAACTATAAGATCGAAGACAGATAGTGGTGAATGGCCAAAAGTTCTCATCATTAGTCCAATCATCAATTGACATATCCATCCATCCAGGGATATAAGATAGGGGCCGACAACCCTTTCAATTTATAGGGGATGCTCGAGAGGCTAAGGGTTGTTAGACCTAGTATGGGCTGCTTCAAGGGCCCCAAAGATATGATAGATGGCATCTATCATAGATGTTGGCCCAACTAGCCTAGCTATGATTAGGAGAAAGATAGATCTATCAAAACTCTAGATAGGCGGTAGGGGAATTTCCATTTCTTTATGTGCTCAACTAGTAAGGACTCTCCTTGGCCCTTTCCTCCTCTCACAATGATCAAGTGGGTCGATATAAAATATATAGAGAGACAAGGACCCAACTGAATATAGATTCCCCCTCAGCCTCCCCATCTATAACAATAGGAGTCGATCATATCTCTATATAAGGGGGAAATCTAGATATTAATTATAGAGCCCTCATTTTTTGCTTATCAAAACTGAACATTTAATTAATAGAGGGGGGCCTCAACCGATAGGCATATAGGGAAAGTAGGAACATAAATCCAATGTCGGGCATCCATACTATTTGAACTATAGTAGGTCCCTTGGCCTCCCTCTCCCTCTCCCTATCCCTAGTTAATAGAGGTCGAGGTTGGCCCCTATACCCATATCTAATATCCCTCAACCTTCTTATCTATTTATTTGGCTCGACCTCCCAAATAACTATAGATCCCACTATGAACTATACTATAGTTTATAGAAATTTATGTTGATCTAGTTGCCCCCACCCCAATATCTATATATATCTCCTGAGCAGAGCATATTATGTAGTATTGGCTAAGTGCTTGAAAGGTTAGTGACTTGCTTTTGGAAGAGGCTAATTTCTTGGAAGATTCGCAGTCTGGTCTAGGAGGTTGGCAACTAGGGTTTGGAGACCCTAATTTTGTTTTATGCATTTGAAGACCCCTAATTTTAGGGTTGTATTGGATGTATTGCTGGAAACATCAATTTCCACCTAGGGTGACTTGATTGAAGTATTTGAGAGGGTTTGATAGGATATTTTAAGCCTATTTAATATTATAAATTTTCCTATATTTATTTTTGATTTTATCCTTATTTTTAAAGGTAATTTTCAGCATTTTCAATTTGGAAAAAGCACCAAAAATCAGCATTTAATTCATTGGAATTTCTTGCATGTTTGACGTCAATGTGGCTGAGTTTATTGAGTGGTTTGATGCCCTAAAAATTATTACAACATTCAGTAAAATTTATACCAGGATTTCATAATTTATTTCCAACATTTTGTGAGTTTTGGCATTTAGGATTTCACAAGAAAAATAAAGAAATATATTCTTTCGCTAGGGTTTGGTAGGAATTCCAGAATTAAAGGTTTTATCTTATTTTAGAATGTTTTAGTGATATCAGAGCCAATTTCTTGGTCAATTGTAAGGTTTGAGTGACTCAATGGATTGGCAACCTAGGTTTTTGCCAAAAAAATAATATAAAGATCCCATTCAAAATGTGGGAATGAAAAAGAGGACAATGGATAAAATCATGGATGATGTGTTCCAAGCTATGCAAAATTATCAGAAAGAACTAAGGGCAATACGTCTCAAGGCTTTGAAAAAGGTTATAGGGTCAAGCCCTAGGGATCAAAAGCCCCCCTTAGAAGAAAAATCAGATTTGAATGGGGTTAATGAGCCACAGAGAATTGGTACCTTGAAGCCTTTTGAGCATCCAAAGGACAACACTTTGGGGCAGCTAGGTATTGAAAACCCTGAGTTACAAAAATTAGAAATTTTAGGGTAACAAGATGAGGGTTTCCGACAAGTTAATGAACAACAAAAAGAGTTGCAAGTAAAATACAAAGGGATGGTTGAACCAAGAGAGGTAATTCCAGGTTGCACCCAGGAAGAGGAATCAAGTGGGGCAGCCACTTGTAAAAGAGAACAAATCATGCATGAAGAAGGAATAGAGGGAAGGACAAACCCTCATGAGGGTTCCAATGAAAGAATTAGAAAACATGAGAATTCAGATTTGAATAAGGAAGGTGCACAACTCGTGGAGACATCCTCCATGCCAAGGAAAAATGGGCAAAATACTCCAAGCCAAGAGGAAGAAAAATCTGCCCTTATAGCAAGGACCCAAGGGAGATGTGATGAGTGGCTAAGGAGGGAACATGAGGCAAAATTGATAGCCTTTAAAGCTAGACAACACCTAAGGGAGTTTAAAAGGGAAGGTGATTTCTTAAAACATCACTATGATAGTTTTAATAATGAAGAAAAATCAATTTGCATATTGGTGAGGAGAAAATGATAGACAAGGTCAAAATTCTAAAACATCATTTAAAGGCAAGCAATTTGATTATTTTCATAACAATAATTTGTTACATCACCCTCCTACCATGTTCCTACAACATTTTAGTCATCATGAAGATCATGCCAAGAATGAAGACAAGATGAAGGGCACTAAATGGAGAAAGGAAGTTCTCCAAGAGAGTCTAGGGATGGGGAATTGAAAATTCCCAAAATGGATGCGGGATCCAGGTGAAACTTATAAGCTTGGTTTTGTTGTCATATCACTTCTACATTCTTTGACATCCATGCATAGAGGTTGGCAAGGCCTTGCGATCAAGAAAAGGGAAATAAGGTGAAGAGTATATGGAAGAGCATGCAAGCCACTCCAAATCTTAGTAAGCACCACAATTTATTTGTTGAATTTCATATGCTACATAGAGTGGTTTTAACTAGAGGAAGCATGCAAGACGAGGATGTCCTCCCAATGGCCAAGATTGAGGTATGCATTTTTGTAAATGAATCAATTCCAACACTTGTAATTCAAATGGCATACATAAAAATGCACTCCAACAAGCATGACATGATAAAGAATGCATTGTTTAATGTTGGGGATGTTAAGGCTTGTTATGTGGGGTAACAAGGTGCAAGCTATGCAATATGTATATATGGCTGTTTTGGAGGGGGAAATGATTAAAACATGGTTATTACAGCTATACAGCCCACTTACATTATGTTTTATGTGGGTTTACCAAAGGTTTAGCTTAGGTAATTAAGGAACTGATCCTACATGGCTTGAATGATAAGGCACCCCTGAAGGTGACTCCAAAAGTGATGGAAGGCATCTTCCATGAGAGGATTTTGGTAGGGGCAGCAAGAAGGAATGTGTTTTCTGAGTTGGAGCAGCCACCTTTACTTATGATATCTGGTCATTCATATGGTTTGGTGAAGGAATAAAAATTGGGGAAATGTTGTCCTTCAAAAGAGGTCAACCAAGCGACCAAGGGACAGTCATCAAGGTATGTAAAAAATCAATTAATTCTTTGTTTCATAAGCTTAATGAATTCTGAAGATGAGGTAACCAAGCAAAAGGAGGAAGGGATTAATTTCTAGATTGTAAAGGAGTAAAGTCTGAATTTCTCATAAGAGATGGGCCTAGATTTGACTTAGAGAATTCTGAATTTTTCATGCCAATTCCGAATGTGGCACACTCAGAAAATTATGTAAAAAGTGACATGTCACATCACCTAGCAAGTTTTGGAAATACAAAGAAGAGCTGGCCCTTTCCTTGTGATAGGAAGTTAAAGAATGCAAAAGAGGAACAGCCCTTCCAATGGCTTACAACAGAAGGGAGAATTTAGAAATGTGAAGGGAGGAGTGACAGATGGGTTACAAATAATCTTCAATCCATAAGACAAGGAAGACTTGAATGGGGCAGCATTATGGAAGGAGAAATCCTTCAAACTTTATGCACTTGTGATTCATATTGGAGGCCTAATTGGAGGGGGTAGCATGGGGTTAAGCAATGGACTTTCATGTGGGCATCATGGCAAGGTTATTCACTTCACCACGTTGTCTACACAAAAGGTATGTGTCCAATGTTGTTCCAAGTTGTTCTCTTAACTCAAATTAGTGAGCCATACCTTTGGTATGATGAAGAAGTATCAAATCATGTTGAGAGCCCTAAAGGGCATTGGGTTGCATTCCTAGGGAGCCCACGTTCCAAGGTACATGTGCAAAGGAGAAAGACCATAAGGTGCAACCTGTGTATGTTCTATTGACGCAGTGGATTGCACCCTTGAGAGAAGGTTGAGCTTCTCTCTTCCACGCGGCACAATGGAAACTCCTCTCTTGCCTATGGGTCTGGAAAAACTAAGGGGAGAGTCTCTAAATAAGGGCTAGCTCCCTTTGATGCATCTCTAAATTATTCCAATAATATTGCTAATACATATATATAATGGGGGGGTTGAAAAGAGAGAAGGATTGCTGAAACAAAACCTAAACTAAGAAGGTGATGCACCAAAAGTTTGATCTACTCATTACTCACACTTCAAAACATAAGAGCACATACATACACTTTATCTGTTGGGAAGACTAGACTATAGGGAACTTAACAGAAAGACTAAATGAAGACACACAGAAGATGAACTTACCACAGGCGCTATAGGAAAACACATTGTTTGGCAACCTTCTCCTATCTCTGTGCTCTAGATACAGCTCTTTTTACTACCTTCAAGAATGATGCTTGTCTATACTAGGTGTGTTGGTATCAAGCTTGTGAAAGCATCATGAAAATCACTGAAGACAAGGTTAATACTTAGGCACACTCAGAGATTATCCAACCAAATAGAGGTAAAAATGCTTTTTATTGATTCAAGGTGAAAATTGGCAAGGCTGCGCCATACAAAAATGAGAGATGTCTTTCTCAAATGAGAAGTTACAAATATATAGCCTTTTGGAAAAAACTTTGGCACTTTTTGGAAAATAAATGACCCATGTTGCATTAAGAGCATTGGGAAGAGGAAGCCGCTTGAAAGAGAATGTTGTGTTGGCTCCAGTTTTGATATTAGGCATTTAAAATATAATAAACGCCATATGTGAAATCATGGGCCGCACCATTTGTCTGCAAAAAGACTACTCCTTCAAGAAATTCACATAGTTTGTCTGCTCATGAATGCAAAGTGAAGAAAATGGGTCACGCCATTCACTGTTTGTGCTCCTTGATGACCACTTGGCAGAGACTGTCAACCACTGGAATAACTCCTTGTGTCAACACCTTCTTTTGCCACTTAGACTATTTTGTCTATTTCTACACTTGGCTCTTTTGGGCTCCTTTCTTGGTGGTCACTGAGTTCACTCTTGACTTTTGTCCTTTCCCAACTTTGTCTTTTCCTAGTTTTATCTTTTCTTGGTTTTGTCTTTTCCTAATTTTGTCTTTTGTCATCTCTTGGCTCTTTCTGGAAAACTCAGCCCTCAGGGCTATCTTCTATCAATCTTTGGCTCTTTGTGATCCCTTCTCAGTGGTCTCTTCCTTTTTGGTCTTAAGGCCTTTGAATTCCTTCGGGCTCATGCTCAAGCAATTAAAGGTCAACGGCTATTTCATTACCGTAAAGTTGAAGTTTGCATGCCCGTCACCATTTGAAAGCCAACGGCTATTCTATTGTCCTCAATTTGTCATCTTCAAGGACGTCATCTGACATCCAGATTCCAATGGCTAGTTCATGATGCCCAATTTGACATCTGTGGGCCCGTCACCCCTTTGAATTCCTTTGGCTTTTTCCTTTGGTCAGGATTTTGTCTTTAAAACCTCCCAAAGGGAAGGTGTCCCTTCGGGACTTGAGAAAGGTCCCTTTTGTGGTCACCGAGAGTCCCTCGCAAGGGCACCTGCCCTTCGGGGTCCTTCAAATGACCTTGGCTTCTGAATTCCTTCGAACAAACAAGGAATTCTTTCAAAAAAATTCCTGTGGCAAAGTGAACAGAGCAAATTATTTTAGACAAAAATTCCAAAGGAATTCCTTTAGACATTTTGTCCGAAGGAATTCACCCGATGGAAAAGTTGACAGAAAATAAGTGAAAAAACATGAAGGTTTCCTTCAGACAAAATGTCTGAAGGAATTCTTTTGAACATTTTGTCTGAAGAAAATCTTCATGTTTTTTCGCTTGTTTTCTGTTGGCTTTTCCATCGAGTGAATTCCTTAGACAAAATGTCTGAAGGAATTCCTTCAGACTTTTTGTCCAAAAGAATTTGCTCTGTTTACTTTGCCGTGGGAATTTTTTTGAAAGAATTCCTTATTTTTTCTTTACCTTGTGAATTTCTTCAGACAAAATGTCCGAAGGAATTTCTTCAGACATTTTTCCCAAAGAAATTCAACCTTGTCTTATCTTTTTCCTTAGCATTTCCGAAGGAAAACTCACCCTTTTGACTCCTCTGCAAGGGTTCCCTGCCCTCCGCAAGGGCACCTTTGGATCCAAAATTGCCCTTCACAGCCTGCTGGAATGGTCCATTTTGTGCTTGACTACCCGCCACAAGGGCTATTTAACCTTTGAGATTTGTAAGAGACTCTTATTTGTCTAAGGCATTTGCTCAAAGTGAAAAGCTCCATACTAAACCGAACCCTGCAGGGCCTTAGATTTTTCAGTGTTTTATAAGAATAGGGCTTATTGCAAAGAAAGGGAGATTTTGTAGAAGGTGGGTGCATGACTAGACTGAGGGTTCAGAGTGGTAGGGAAGGAAGGAGACTAATTTTGGCCTGCAGGACCAAAATGGTCAACAAATTGGTGATTCCTAGGGGAAGCATGCCTGCTATGCTTAGAAACCAGTAGCCTCAAAGTCCATTGGGCATGGAGTCAGAATGCAGATTGAAAAAGTTAGCAACAACCTTGAGATATCCAAGAATCAATCATGAAGGTTTTACCTCAAAAGAAAATAAAAACACACACAAGATTAAGAAAACTACTAACATGTGCAAAAGCACTTAAGGAAAACAGGGAAAAAATAAGAAAAATATATACATGATGGGAGAAGGGCTCAGTGATAATGCTTAAGATGTATCCCATTAATTGGGATACACAGTTCTTCACCATCCAACCTGGAGAGTTGGAACGCATTGTGTTGCTTACACTAAGTGATGACATATGGACCACTCCATAGGTCATCGAATTTTGTGTACTTTCCAAGCTTAGCTCAGTCCTCATCCCATTTCAAGATGATGTCTCCTTCAGATAAAATTTTTGACAAGGATTTCTTGTCAAAGTGCTTCTTCGTCTACTATTGATGGCTGGTCATAGAAACCATAGTTTGGTCGCTTGTTTCTTGAAGCTCCATCAGTTCACATAACCTAACCTCTATGTTGTTGCCTTCCTCTAATTGTAGCTGGTGAGAAAAGTCCAAGGCTGGTAATTTAATTGAAATAGTAAGTCTAGCTTCCCTTCCATACATGAGCATGTATGGCGAATTGCCAATTGCCCTCTTTGGAGTGACCCTATCTGCCCACAGGATTGTTTTCAACTTGGCTGGCCAAGTCCTCTGATTCTCCATTTTTCTTTTGATAATCCTAATCAAATTCTTATTTGTGGACTTAGCCAGCCCATTCTCTTGTGGGTATTAGTTGGAAGAAGTACTAAAATAAATGTCATATCTCAATGCCCATTCACTCATTTTGGTTCACAGAAAAGCTAAAGTGTTATCTGAGATGATGGTAGCTAGAACTCTGAAACTTGTCACCAGGTCTTTGTAAAAATCAAAGACTACACTTTCATTGGCCTCCTTTAAAGTGACAGCCTCTACCCATCTCGTGAAGTAGTCTATAGCGGTTAGGACCCACTTGTGTCCATCACAGGAGGGAGGGTTAATCATCCCTATAAAGTCAAGGCCCCATTGCATGAATGGCTATTCAACTTGAATAGGCTATAGAGGCATAGCAGCTAGCTATTATTTTCTATCAAAGAGTGCATACTTCTGGCACTTTCATATCCAGGCATGGGTGTCTCTAAATAGAGTGGGCCAAAAGCAACCACCTCTCATTATTCTTGTAGTTGTAGGCCTAGGAACAAAGTGACCACCAACTGGCCCATCATGAAACTCAGACAGCACCCTGTCAGCCTGATCTGGGTCTATGCACCTTAAAAGAACTCCTGATAAATCCTTTTAGAACAACACTCCATTGATCAGGACATAAGGGAGAGATTAGAGTCTAAAATATCTCCTCTTGGTCCTATCAAGGCCCTGCAAGTACTCACCAGTGAGAAGCAAACGCCTCATGTCTAATGTCCAATCCTTCATGACTATTGGTTCTTCTGTTGTGGCTTCATCATGAATGAGCGAACTATTTTCTCTCTGCTATTTAAAGTCCACAACAAGGTGTTCACATAGGCCTTTTCCTCTTACCAGCTTGGTGATCTTGATATGCATGTCATATTTCATTACTTTAGTGATCCATCTCGCTCTCTTTTCATTCAAGTCATGGTTGGTCAAGAAATTTTTGATGCTGGGATGTGGAACCATGAGGTGAATCCTATTGTTAGACAGCATATGTCTAAATTTATTTAAGCTCCATATGATTGCAATGGCTTGCTTCTCCACATATGTATACCTAACCTCAAAACCCTCTAGACCTTGGCTAAAAAATGCAAGCAGTTGTTCAAGGTCATCACCATTCGCTTGGGTAAGCATAGTGGATATTACCTCTTCATTTTTGAAGGTGTAGAGGTTGAAATCTTTGGTGAAGTTAGGACTGATCAAGGTAGGAGCCTGGGCAATAGCCTACTTGATCTCTTCAAAGTTATCCTTCCTTTTTGCTGTCCACAAGAACTTCTCATCTTTCTTCAACATAGAGGTCAATGGCTTGACTACCTCCACAAAATTTGGAATAAATCTCTTGATGAAATTTATTTTGCCAAAGAAGCTCTACAGACCCTTCTTATGTTTAGGCAAAGATAGCTCTAGGATGGAATGAACTCTTTCTAGATCAATGGTCAAGCCCTCTTTAGAGACAACATAGCCAAGGAGTTTACCCTCATGGACAATGAACATGCATTTCTTTGGGTTGAGAGAGATACCAAACTCTCTACACCTCTCAAAGATTTGTCTGAGGTGTTTCATGTGTTGGCTCACCTCCTTAGAGAATATTGTCACATCATCAAGAAACACCAGTACAATGTTATTTATCAGGCCTTGAAAATCCATGTCCATGGCTTGCTATAAAGTGGCACTAGCATTGGATAGTCTAAATGGCATTTTTCTATAAGCAAACATCCCCCATTTGGTAGTGAAGGTTGTCTTGTACTGGTCATAGTCTTGCACCAAAATCTGATTGTATCCTAAATACCCATCCATGAGGGAGAAATGCTCGCTGCTTGTCACCATTCAGAGGATCTATTCCATACTTGGGAGAAGATAATGGTCCTTCAAAGAGACTCTATTAAGCTCTCTGAAATCTACACATAACTTGATCTCCCCATTCTTTTTTCAGACAGGAACAAGATTGGCCATCCAAGAAGAGTGTTTGACCAAAAATATGATTCTAGACTCAATCAGCTTGGTGAGTTCCTTACACATGAGAGGCTCAATATTTGGATTGATAGGCCATTGTTTTTGCTTGATCAACTTAGTACCTTCCTCTAGTTCAATGGTGTGTTGGGCCAAACTTGGGTCAAAACCCTTCAAGTCACTATACTCCCAAGCGAAGACATCAGCAAACTCCTAGCATAACAAGATGAAGGCCTACCTTTCATGATCTGTACACACTTTCCCAAGTGTAAGCAGCTTATCCTTGAATATTTCAACTTTTTCATAGTTTTCCTTCTTCGTGGTGATGCTTGCTTTATCGATTTTCAATTGGTCATCCTCGTTGAAGATACTTTCGAGAGTGACCAAGCCTTTGGGAAGTTTATTATTCTTCAGTTGAACAATTTGGTTGCCATATTGCTGTTGTAGCTTAGCCTAGTTTCTAGTAGCAAACATAGCTTCCTCCTATAAGAAGAGTGATATCTGTTGATTGCTATCAAACACCTACCAGTTATGATGTTGTTAGGCATAGAGGGTCTGATTACCACTTTCAAATGATGTGGACTACGGTCTCAGCCTATCTCCTTAGGGATGTCAAACTGATGCTAGTCCGTCAGCTTGCTTATTCTGCTCTCTAAGAATGGAAGTAACATTGAAAGCAAAGAAACTCTCCACTAAGTCCCATACCCTGTGTTTGTAGGACTTAAGCAAAGAATTCTTTATCAAATGCTGGCCCCTTACTTGATTTATGATCATCTCACTGTCCCCAAAAACCTACAACTCCTTAATTCCTCTTTTCCTTGCCCACTCCAAACCATGGATGAGGGATCCATACTCTGCAACATTGTACGTGCAAAAAAATTGAAACTTGAAAGCTGAAAAGTATTTCTCCTGTGAAGGAGAAACTAGCACCACTCCCCCACCAGCTCCCAACATACTTCTTGAGCCATCAAAGAACAACTGCCATAAACTTGAGCTTTCTCTGCTTGCTTTCATCAAATTTGGTACAAAAGTACCCTCTTCATGCATGCAATAAATCCCAAGGCCTACCTCTTCTATGAACTTGTAAGGGTCATGTTCAAACTTGTCACTTCCCCATTCATCTAAGAGCAGGTCAGCAACTCCTTCAAGGGCAGAGGATGGAGATTGATCTACTTGAAATTATTCTTGATCAATAATGGCATAACTGACATTTGTTGCCTTGAGTGAGTATGGTTCCAAATGATCTCGGTGAAGTGGCTCTGACTCAATCTTAACGTTGGTCCCATATTTGGTTCTAAAAACTAAGTAGGACCAGTTTGCTGCTAGGTACCCGCCTATTTTAGATGTGAAATCCATGGACAAGCAAATAGCAAAGTAAGGAGGAACATCTACCACTACCACATCATGGGGAACTGAGAAGGTCAGGTAGGCATGTAGCATCAATTTCAAACCTTTCACCACTCTAACTATCTTTGTTGGTGATCCATTCAGTCGCAGGACTCCTTTAGTCATTTCTTCATATTTGAGCCCTAGTTTATCCACTATGCATTTAGGCATTACTGAGGTGTTTGCTCCACTGTCAATGATGCAATTATGAACCAAGAAATCTCTTATAACCAAGGAAAAATAAAAAGGGGGAACCTTTTCTTCTTTCTTAACTTGGCTTGATGTGGAAGGCTTCCCAGTCATCATCAGAACATTATCGACTTTTACTAGGACAACTTGTTCATTCAGCCCATGCAATTTTTTTTGCAGCATGTCCTTTTGTTCCAGTATTGATAATGAATCCCACAAGGAGATATTCATGTGCAACTTCTTCATCTGGTCTACCACATTGACCTGAGGGTTGACTCCTTTCAAATTTTCTTTGGGGTTACTTATAGCTTGAGGCGTAGGCTGAGGAGCTGAGGGGGTAATCGGTGGTTTGAAATTTGGAATTTTTTGGTTTACGTGTGATAAAGAAGGTGGTGTTGATGTTTGAGCAGCTACTTGAGCTTCTTCCATTGCTCTTTTTATGGACCTTGTGTTGGCTGTGACATAGTCACCTTGATTTTCTGCACTACCCATGTAATTGACTGCATAGAATTCACCTTCCAACTTATTCATGAGAGTGGAATCAGGCTGAGTCTAATTGTTGCCCATGCTGGGCTGCACTGAAGCCTCAAAGCTTGGGAATTGGGTGGCTACCTGATTATCTTGTGCATTTATATAATAACTCAGCATTTCATTTATATAAACAGCCTGATCTTGACCATATCCCATGGTTGAGCAACTGGGTTATTCTTGTACCATATTGTTTTAAGCAAGTGCTAGAGCCTTAGATGATGAACCCCTTGATTATAGCCTTGATAAGGTCTGATTTACACACCCTGACCTTGTCTTTGATTTTAATTCTAGAAAGGGGTCCTATTTGTTTGCCCAAACTGCTGATATCCTTGATTTGGCTGATAGCCTTGAACTTGCTGCCTTTTGAGAGCCACTAGCTCATTTGTCATTCTTTGTAACAGGCTTTTAACTTTATGGAGGTCATTGGACAAAGTAGTAGCCAGCTTTTCTATGCCAGGTAGAAGAGCCAAGGTGGGTGTAATAGTCTAGATTGGAGGCAGCAATTTAGGAAAGAGTGGCATATGAGGCCTAGGGGCTATCTTTCCCGCTTGCACCAAGCAATTCTTAGCTGCTATGTCTATATCGTAGGTAGCGAGTAGCACATGTCCTCCCATAGACTGTATCATAACAGCAATGTCACTATTCAACACTTTCAAATAAGAGAGAAAAGAATAACTTGGAGTTGGCCTTACCAAAATGGGGATTATATCCCATGTCTTCTAAAACTGAGTATTGAAATCTTGCATGAATTCATGTGGAACTCTTTTCATAGTGGTCAGTTGCTCGACAAGTAAGAGGTGGTCACTCTTCTCCCCAAATCTATTTGTTAAGAGGGTGCCCAATTCATTCCAAAAATTGATTGAATTCATGGGCAAAGTCCCATACCAGTCTAGAACCTTGCCCTTGAAAGACAATGCCAACAATTTGATAGCAATGTTTTCCTCAATGACATTGTGAATGTTGCAGAGGTTAGCAATATTTCTGATGTGTTCAATGGTAGTTATGGGCCCTTCTCCATTAAATGGAGGCACACTTTTAAGGACTGCCCCTGGGATCGAGTCATAATGCATGAGATTCAAAGGACTCTAACCATGAAAGGCCACAAAAGGTAAAGCCATAGCTATGACAGGATTCAACTGAGGCCTTCTTGCGTAGGTGTATCTTATAGCAGGTCTAGGAAAACAATTTGCTGAATAAGGATGAGTTCTTGCAAACCTCAGTCATCTTGTTGAGTTTAAAGGTAGTTTAATAAATTCAAAAGGGACACCCTTAGTAGCAGATCATGTGGTGACTTTAGGCATAGGATGTCAGGCTGACCTTTGACCAGAGATTGATATTCTTAATAGTGGAGTCACCAGATGCTAGAAAATGGTTGATTTTGTTGTAGCAAGACCAACATCAATCCTAAAACTTTGTTGAGTATTAAAAATGGTGTTGAAAAAAATGGTCCCACCTGGCGTGCCAAAAACTGTTAACACAGTGGATTGCACCCTTGAGAGAAGGTTGAGTTTCTCTCTTCCACGCAGCACAATGGAAACTCCTCTCTTGCCTATGGGTCTAGCAAAACTAAGGGGAGAGTCTCTAGATAAGGTCTAGCTTCCTTTGATGCATCTCTGAGTTATTCCAGTAATATTGTTAATACATATATATAATGGGGGGGTTGAAAAGAGAGAAGGATTATTGAAACAGAACCTAAACTAATAAGGTGATGCACTAAAAGTTTCACCTACTCATTACTCACACTTCAAAACATAAGAGCACATACATACACTTTATCTGCTAGGAAGACCAGACTTTAGGGAACTTAACAGAAAGGCTAAATGAAGACACATAGAAGATGAACTTACCACAGGGGTTGTAGAAAAACACACAATCTAGTAATCTTCTCCTATCTCTGCGCTCTAAATACAGCTCTTTTTGCTACCTTCAAGAATGGTGCTTGTCTATACTAGGTGTGTTAGTATCAAGCTTGTGAAAGCATCATGGAAAATGATTGAACACAAGGTTAATACTCAAGCACACTCAGAGATATATCCAACCAAATAGAGGTAAATATGCTTTTTATTTATTCAAGGTGAAAATTGGTAGGGTTGCGCCATACAAAAATGAGAGATTTATTTCTCAAATGAGAAGTTACAAATATATATCCTTTTGGAAAAGACTTTGGTGTTTTCTAGAAAATAAATGACCCATGCTGCATTAAGAGCATTCGAAAGAGGAAGCAGCTTGAAAGAGAATTATGTGTCAGCTCCAGTTTTGACTTTAGGCATTTAAAATATATTAAATTCCATATGTGAAATCATGGGCCACACCGTTTGTCTACAAACAAGATTGCTCCTTCAAGACATTCACACAGTTTGTCTGCTCATCAATGTGAAGTGAAGAAAAATAGGGCACATCATTCACTGTTTGTGCTCCTTGATGACCACTTAGCAGAGACTATGTCAACTGCTGGAATAACTCCTTGTGTTGACACCTTCTTTTTCCACTTGGACTATTTTGTTCATTTCTACACTTGGCTCTTTTGGGCTCCTTTCTTGGCGGTCACTAAGTTCACTCTTGAATTTTGTCCTTTCCCAGCTTTGTCTTTTCTTGGTTTTGTTTTTTCTTGGTTTTGTCTTTTGTTGGTTTTGTCTTTTGTCATCTCTTGGCTCTTTTTAGAAAACTGAGCCCTCAGGGCTATCTTCTATCAATCTTTGGCTCTTTGGGATCCCTTCTCGATGGTCTCTTCCTTTTGTCCTTAAGGCCTTTGAATTCCTTTAGGCTCATGCTCAAGCATTTAAAGGTCAACGACTATTTCATTGCCATAAAGTTGACGTTCACGCGCCTATCGCCATTTGAAAGCCAATGGCTATTCTATTATCCTAAATTTGATGTCTTCGAGGATGTCATCTAACGTCTAGTTTTCAACGGCTAGTTCATGATGCCCAATTTGATGTTTGTGGGCCCGTCACCCCTTTAAATTCCTTTGGCTTTCCTTTTCTTTGGATTTTTCCTTTGGTCGGGCTTTTGTCTTTGAAACCTCCCGAAGCGAAGGTGTCCCTTCACGCCTTGAGAAAGGTCCCTTTCGCGGTCGCTAGGAGTCCCCTGCAAGGGCACCTACCCTTCAAGGTCCTTCAAACGGCCTTGGCTTCTAAATTCCTTCAAACATTTTGTTTGAAGGAAATCTTCATGTTTTTTCACTTGTTTTTTGTCAGCTTTTCCATCAGGTGAATTCCTTTAAACAAAATGTCTGAAGGAATTCCTTCAGACTCTTTGTCTAAAAGAATTTGCTCTGTTCACTTTGCCATAGGAATTTTTCTGAAATAATTCCTTGTTTGTTCTTTACCTTGTGAATTTCTTCTGATAAAATGTTCGAAGGAATTCCTTCGAACATTTTGCTCTGAAGAAATTCAACCTTTGTCTTATCTTTTGCCTTAGCATTTATGAAGGAAAACTCACCCTTTTTATTCCTCTGCAAGGGTTCCCTGCCCTCCGCAAGGGTACCTTTGGATCCATAATTTCCCTCTGCAGCCTTCTAGAATGGTCCATTTTGTGCCTGACTGCTCTCTGCAAGGACTGTTTAACCTTCAAGCTTTGTAAGAGACTCTTATTTATCTAAGGCATTTGCTCAAAGCGAAAATCTCCATACTGAACTGAACCCTGTAGGGCCTTAGACTTTTCAATGTTTTATAAGAACAAGGCTTATTGCAAAGAAAAGGAGATTTTGTAGAAGGTGGGTACATGACTAGACTGAGGGTTCAGAGTGGTAGGGAAGGAAGGAGACTGATTTTGGCCTGCAAGACCAAAATGGTCAACATGTTCCTCCAGCTCTTCAAAGGTGGTTCATAGTTTCACTTTGACTCTTGGAATTGTAAATATGATGGGTTCATCAAGAAGCAAGTTGGTAGTGAAAAGTTTGATTTTTTGGGGCACTTGCAAGGCTGTAATGTACAAACATAGCCCTCAAAACATAAGGTACAAGTTTCCTTTTGAAGTGATTCCCTCTAAGGTAAGGGAACATGTGACCTTGAAGTCCAAGGTTTGGACTATAACCCTATTAAGGAAGTTTTCAGTCCATGGGAGTCATGAAATAGTGAGTTTTAAGGTTTTCAAAAGTTTGGGGAAAATTGATTGCATGATGTCACCTTCTAAGGGTGAGTTGTGGAGGAATGAATTCATATTTTGGAGTCATAAGAGGTCTGAAGTTTGCACACATAGCCAACTAATCAAGAGGGAAGTGGATGGTTCTACCTTTCTTTTGGAATATATGGACATATGTTGGTGTTTTTTTGGCTAAGGGTGGATTTCAAGCATGATGAGGAGACTTCCAACGCCTCTAGTAGGAAGATTTATAATTTTTTAGGCTATTTTTGGGTGTATAGACAACATAGATATCACTTCTATGTTCTCAAGGGCATCCACACACATGTTTCCAACCCCTTCACACATAGAGGGCATTATCAAATATGCAAACATTGAAGGGAAGCAGAGAACTCTTGTTTTGACTGATGTGTTTATGTCTTGTGTAGATGCTCATATGGGGCAATCAAGGCCCAAAACATCTCAAGATATCTTTGCAAGAATACATTTTTCCAGCCACCACAATATTACCATTTCAGAGGAGTTGTTCCTTTTTAACATCTTTTTGGTACATCCGAGGTATAGAGCCTCCATGAGTTAGGAAAGGAAAGTTGGAAGTTGTTATTTTATTTCCAAATTGTATAAGCAACTAAAAATCTTCATTTACAGCAGTAAAGAGCTTCATCAAGAAGTCTTCTCCCCATGGGAAGAGTCAAGGATCGAGAATTGTATAAGGCCCATGGTTAGGACAACGCATTGGTTGTTACAATTGCTTGAGGACAAGAAATTTTGTGTGGGGGGATTGTTATGTCCCCTTTTGGGCATGACACTATTGAAGACCTTTAACCTTGCTTAGTTTCCCAAGGGCTAAATGAAAAAAGAAAAAAAAAAGTGGGGAAGCATTTGGTTTTCTTAAGAATACTTGTAAAAGCACTTTATTGTTATAATTTCACTTAAGTTGGGGCCTTTTTGAGGGTCATGGGTACCAATCCACTTAAGTGTATTATAAGAGGTGTTCTTTTTATAAATTGAAAAAAAATCACAAAAAGGTATTTCCCTCCTATTTGGGTGCTTCACTTGGGGGAGGAGTATAAAAGCATTTGAGAGTTCATTTGAAAGGGCATCTTGAATCATATTTTGAAATTACAGTTTTGAGCTTGAAAAAACTTGTGCTATTGACTTGGAGATGAAAACCTTCAAGCCAAGGAGTGGGGATGCAAACCCTCATTTCTCATCTAGGGAAGCTTCATCTTGAGGTTGCAATTAGGCATAATATTCAAAAATGATAAAAAGAATTGTTTGGAAGGTTGGTGACTTGCTTTTTGAGGAGACTAAGTGCTTAGAAGCTTGGAGACTTGCTTTTGGAGGCGACTAAGTTCTTGGAAGGTAGGTGATCTGCTCTAGGAGGTTGGCGACTAGGGTTTGGAAACCCTAATTCTATTTTATTTGTTTGAAGACCCTTTATTTTAGGGCTGTGTTGGATGTATTGTTGGAAACATCAATTTCCTACTAGGGTAACTTGATTGGAGAAGTATTTGAGAGGGTTTGATAAGCTATTTCAAGCCTATTTAATATTCTAAATTTTCCTATATTTATTTTTGTATTTATCCCTATTTTTTAGGGTAATTTCCAATATTTTAAGTTTGAAAAAGCACCAAAAATCAACATTTAATTCATTGTAATTTCTTCCCTATTTGGTGCCAATGTGGCTGAATTTATTGAGTGGTTTGATGCCCTAAAAATTATTACAACATTTAGTAAATTTTATACTAGGGTTTCATAATTTATTTCCATCAATTTGCGAGTTTGGGCATCTAAGGCTTGAATAGAAAAATTAGGAAATATATTATTTGGCTAGGGTTTGGCATGAATTCCAAAATTCAAGGTTTTATCCTATTTTGGGAAATTTCACCGAATCAGTACAATAGGTACCCTGGCTTATGTTTTGAAAATTACTAAAACTGAGTCTTTGTTGGCCTCTTTGGGCAAAGGGGATGAGTTATCTCTGGCTTCCATGGTCAAGGGTTGTGAGCTCATTTCTAATCAATCTTTGGCTATTAAATCTCTCCTTCCAAAGTCCTCTTTGTCTAAAGTCGCTTCGTACCCTACCTCTTTGTTGGATCAACTGATCAATAAGATGCTTGATGGGGTCAAGGATGCTATGGGCCTATTTGATGTTGATGAGTCTCAGTCAAAACAAGAGTTAAACTCTCGAGAAGTGCTACGAATCCCCCAATCCCAAAGTGAGACTTCCCAACCTAATTGGGGCTCTTCAAAAAGAGAGGGTACGAAATCTTTAAATCTCATGTAGAAGTTGAAGTGTTGGATGGTAAGCAAGGTAGATCAAAGCAATTTTTTGAGTCTGGATTACAGGGGTGGGAATTCCCCTCTCTAGGGAAATGAAGCTTATTTCCTAGAATGTTAGGGGCTTGAATGCCCCTAATAAGTGGTGTGAATCATCTATGTGGTGAGAAGAAACCAGATATTCTTTTAATTCAAGAGTCCAAGCTAAGTTTATTAGAAGCAAAAAGTTTTTTGAAATTTAGCATAAAGTTTTGGGAAGGTAATTTTATCGAAGCAGTGGGTGCCTTTGGGGGCCTAGGCATGGTGTGGTCTCCCTTTCCGATCCAAGTGACTTGCATTGGAGCTGATTGGAATTAGCAACTATGTCGAGTGGTAAGTTTCACTTCTGATTTAGAATTTCTCTTGGTGAATGTCCATGGTCTCTTTGTGCCAGATCTCAAGAAGCTTCTCTAGACTGAGATTTTGTTGTGATGACTCCCTTCATGCAGAAAAAGTGGTTTTTGGGAGTGATTTCAATGCTTTTCTTTCAACAGATGAAAAGCAAGGGGGCCTGGGGCATACATTTAAGTCTCAATTGGATTTCCATAACTTTGTTGAGATCAGTGATTTTCTCGATTAGGCTCCCAAGCAAGGGGAGTATACATGGTTCAATAAAAAATTAGGTGATAATAGTATAGCAGAAAGGCTGGACCACTTTCTTGTTTCAACAGATTGGTTCTCTCAAAATTGGTCTTCAAAAAACTCAATTTTACCCTTTTGAAGTTCGGATCAATTTTTGATGGAATTATTGATCTCTGTTGGTTGTGTTCTAGCATGTTGTCCTTTAAAATTTGAACTCATGTGGCTTCATGACCCAACGCTCTCTTGTTTGATTGAGGTCTAGTGGCAAAACCAGCGAATGAGGTTTGGATCCAAGATCTTTATCATAGGCAAGAAGCTTTAATTCATCAAGAAATGTCTCAAGCAGTGGAATGCAACTAGTTTCAAAAACATCTCTCAAGAGAAAGTTAGGGTTGAGGCTGAGTTGGCAGAAGTCAATAAGATAGTAATGGCTTATGGGATGAATGCCTATTCCTTTGAAGTAGAAAAGTGACTTTCTCTAGAATATGAGTAATTGTAACTAAGGGAAGAAATCTATTGGAAATAGAAATCGTGGGAGGGTTGGCTCAAAGATGAGGACAAGAATATGACTTTTTTTGACAATTACTCTAGGATTAAATAAAGAATCTCTTGGATTTCTAGTATCTTGAACTCTAATGGGGAATTGTTGGAGTCCAACTCAACCATCAGTAATGAAGGAGTGCTTTTTTCCATCACTTGCTCTCTGAAGAGGAAGGGTCTAACCTCATTGCTCAGGAAGAAAATATGGCCTTCATACAAAAAGTGATTTCGGCAGCCCATAATGAAAAGCTTCTCGCTTGTTGGGGATCAAACAACAATTTGATTACACTTATGAAAGCAATAAAACGTGAAATTGAATTAGAAAGATAAGTAACTAGAATCAGATAAATAGCAAAGAACAAGAGATACAAAAAACCACCCTAAAAACTTGTATTAAAATCTTTACAGAAGGAATACAATTGAAGAAACTTCTTTCTTCCACACCTCTCTCAGATGTACAGATCTCTCTCTAGATCTCTTTCCCTCAAGAGCTCTCTCTCTCAAGTACAATCAACTCCAACAACCTGGAATGATTTACCTATACAATTCTGTACTGTTCTTTCTCAACACTCTACAATACAATAAGCTAAGAAGATCTTTCCTACTGTATAATAATTAGGAAACTTGAGCATGCATTTACAACCAACAGTTATGCCTCTTAAACAAGGGCTCTAAAATAGTCTTACTAATAATAGAGACGCAGACTTAAAACTATGACTTAATCTCATCATGCAAACACTCGGTTCTGTCCACAGAAATAGCTCTCTGGACGCACAGGTAACCGACATTGGTTCCTGCCTGCTTGCCTGTGACCGATGTCAGCCAATCCCTGTCGATGCCAACATCTTCTAACTGACTGCTCCTGACCGATGCCGATGACTGTGTAACTGCTGTAACCTTGCAAAGCACTCCTTGGTGAAGCTTTTAGGCTCCACACCTTAACAATCTCCCACTTGGAGATAAACAGCTGCACCAGTACCTGTACAACATCTTCTAGCTCCTCCATCTTCAACTCAATCATGAAGACCAACAGAAGTTGAATGAAAATTTAACTTCTCCTTTGTAACCGGCTTGGTTAACATATTAGCAGGATTCTTATCTGTATGGATCTTCTCCAGCTTCAACTCACCATCCTCCAATACCTATCTTATGAAGTGGTACCTAAGTTGTATGTGCTTTGTTCTTGAATGAAGGCTGAATTCTTAGCCAAATGAATTGCACTCTAACTATCACTGTATAATCTACAACTCTCTTGCTCCTTTCCTAGCTCTTCCATGAACCGTGTCATCCATATCATCTCTTTGCTAGCCACTATGACTACAATATACTCTGCTTCTGTAGTTGACAAGGCAACAACTTTCTGCAACTTTGATATCCAGCTAACCATCATTCCACCAACAGTGAAAACATAACCTGTGGTGCTCCTCCTGCCATCCAAATCACCTGCCATATTTGAATCTACATAACCATGTAGAGAAGTATCTGAACCTCCATAGCACAAATGCCTACTACTGGTTCCTCTCAGATATCTAAGGATCCACTGAACTGCTCTCCAGTGTTCCTTCCCTAGATTGGCCATATACTTACTTACAACTCCCACTGCTTGGGCAATATCCGATCTAGTACACACCATTGCATACATTAAACTCCCTACTGCGAAATAATATGGAACTCTGCTCATGTACTCTACCTCATCATGTGAATTAGGACATTGTTCTTTACTCAACTTAAAATGTCCAGCCAAAGGTGTGCTTACCGATTTTACATCCTGCATATTGAACCGTTTCAACACCTTGTTCACATAATCCTCTGGAGACAAAATCAACCTGTGATTTTTCCTGTCTCTCTTAAAGCTCATGCCAAGGATTTTCTTTGCTGCTCCCAAATCCTTCATGGCAAATGTTTGAGCTAATTTCACCTTAAGCTCGGAGATATCCTGCATGTGTGATCCTGCAACCAGCATATCATCTACATACAACAATAGAATAATATATCTACCATTATTCAATCTCTTAAAATACACACAATGGTCAGATTGACACCTACTATAGCCATGCTCAGTCATAAACCTGTCAAATCTCAAATACCACTGTCTAAGAGCTTGCTTGAGGCCGTACAAGCTTTTCTTCAATCTGCACACTAACTTCTCCTTACCTTTGACCTCAAATCCTTTCGGTTGTTCCATATATATTTCCTCATCCAAATCTCCATGAAGAAACAATGTCTTAACATCAAGTTTCTCAAGATGCAAATCCTCAATAGCAACTAAAGACAGTACAGTCCGTATAGAAATCATTTTAACAACAGGAGAAAAAATCTCACCAAAATCAATACCTGGCTTTTGTGCAAATCCTTTCACTACCAACCTGGCCTTATATCTCATCTATCCATTCTCACCTTCTTTTAACCTGTAGGTCCATCTGTTCTTCAGTGTCCTCTTACCAGCTGGCAACTCAACCAAATCCCATGTTTGGTTCTCTCTCAAGGACTCCATCTCCTCAACCATGCCACGCTCCCACTGACTCTTGGACTCCACCTATATTGCTTCTTCAAAACTCTCTGGTTCTCCACCATCAGTTAGCAATAAATAGAATAATGAAGGGGAATATCGAATTGGAGGCTTACTTACCCTTTCTGACCTCCTGATGGGTGTTTGAGACTCGTTCACAACACGCTGTCCACCCAAATTCTCTGGCAGTGACCGACCTCGGTCACTTCCAGGCCTGTTACTGGCCGACGTCAGTTCTGCCTGATCGACGTCGGTTTCTGTCCTGCCGACGTCGATCACTGTTTGACCGACATCGGTTTCTGTTCTGTCGATGCCGATTCCTGCTTGGCCAACGTCGGTCTCTGTGTTTTCCTTTCTGTGATTAAATTTTCTCGCGAGCTCATTTTGGACCATCACCTCATCCAATTATCCATTGCTCTGCCCAGATTGATTCAGCTTCTTCAACTGATCACTATACATCACTTTTTTATTGAAAACAACATCACGGCTCCTAGTTATCTTGTTAGTTCCTAGATTCTAAAATTTGAAACAAAATTATCAGAGCCATAGCCAATAAATGTGCACCTCGTAGACTTAGCATCCAGCTTCTTTCTATTTTCCTTATCAACGTGCACAAAGGCTTCACAACCAAAATTTTTGAGAAATGATAGATCTACCTTTTTACCTGTCCATTCCTCTTTTGGAATTCCACCATCCAAAGCTGTAGAGGGTCCTCTTGTTAATCAAGTACACTGCAATATCAATAGCTTCTACCCAAAACTCTAAGGGCAAACCAGCATGCAATCTCATACACCTTACACACTCCATTATTGTTCTGTTCATCCTTTCATCAACTCCATTTTGCTGAGGTGTCCTTGGAACCATCCTTTGCCTACGGATTCCATGCATATAACAATACCAATTGAACTTATAGCTGCAGAACTCACCACCATTGTCAGATCTCAGGCACTTCAATCTTCTGCTTGTTTCATTCTCAACCATAGCTTTCCAAATCTTCAAAGTCTCAAATACATCAGATTTCTTCTTAATACAATAGATCCATACCTTTCTTGTAGCATCATCTATGAACGAAACATAGTACTATGATCCTCCAATAGAAGCAACCTGAGCCGGTCCCCCAACGTCTGTGTGAACAAGCTACAACTTATGCTTCTTCTTTGTTAACCCAGTCTTGAGAAAACTCACTCTCTTTTGTTTCCCAAAAACACAGTGCTCACAAAAATCCAGATCTATGCTTTTCAAATCTAAAAGCTTACCTTTAGACTTAAGAATAGACATTCCCTTCTCACTCATATGGCCAAGCCTTGAGTGCCACAATTTTGCATCCACATCTGAAGTAGATGATACAGAAGGAGAATTGTTAGTAACACAATTACATAAATAGAGAGTACCTACTCTCTTACCTCTGGCCATTACAAGTGCACCCTTGGTCACCTTCCAAGATTCAGCTGTGAGAGTTACTGTACAACCCTCATCCCCTAACTTTCCTGTAGAAATCAAATTCCTCTTCAAGCTAGGAACATGCATAACATCTCTCAACACCCATGTGTTTCCATTCTACATTTTCAGCTGCACTTTACCTTTGCCAATAATTTTACAAGGCTCATCATCCCCTAGATACACTATTCCAAAATCTCCATGGATATAGTCACTAAAATATTCTCTATTAGGGGTAGCATGAAAAGATGCACCAGAGTCTAACACCCAAGATTCTATATTATTATGCAAAGAGAATATTAAAGCATCTTGTGCAATACCTGCAACCTTTTCTTCTTCTTTTCCTTCGTGTTGATTGTCCTCCTTAGGCTTTGACCAGCAATCTCTGCTTATGTGCCCCATCTTTCCACAATTCCAGCATTGTGGCTTCTTGCCATTTTTGGATTTGGATCTACCTCTCACCTTTGACTTAGATCTTGATCTCCCTTTCTTGCTCTTCTCTTTTTGCCTTCCCATGCTCTCAAAACTTAAAGCATTCGTTAATGTTTCTTTTGTGCTTTTCCTGCAAATTTCCTCATTCAATATAACACTAACAACATCCTCTACTTTTAAAATATTTGAAGTAGATGCAGTATTACTAACTACCATTACTAAGCTATGCCAGCTTTCAGGCAAAGAACATAATATTAAAAGAGCTTTAATTTCATCATCAAACACAATATTGACTGAACTTAATTGATTTACAATTCCATGGAAATCATTCAGATGATTAGATACAGATCCACCTTCCTGCATACGCAAATTAAATAACTGCTTCATAAGATATACCTTATTAGAAGCTGAGGGTTTTTTATACAAATTTGCTAAAGTAGTCATCAACTCTACCGTAGACTTTGCCTGTGATAAATTAGATATCACAGTAGATGCTAGACTCAGTCTTATAGACCCCAGAGCCTTTCTATCAAGAACTTCCCATTCTTCATCATCCATGTCTGTGGGCTTCTTTGCAATCCCACCTAACGGCAAGTATAGATCTTTCTGATACAGATAATCCTCTATCTGCATTCTCCAATGTTGATAATTTTTTCCATTGAACTTTTCCATTCTCAGTTTACTTTCTTCTGCCATTGCTTCTCCCACTCAAACAAAAATCCCTGTAGAAACCCCTGTAAGTAACCTGTAATCAATACACACTACACAGATCTGAACCACCTGTTAGTGAACCTGAGCTCTGATACCACTTGTTGGATATCAAGCTCTGAACCTACAACCAAGGCTCTGATGCCACTTTTTGGGGATCAACCAACAATTTGATTACACTTATGAAAGCAATAAAACATGGAATTGAATCAAAAAGATAAGTAACTAGAATCAGATAAATAGCAAAGAACAAGAGATACAAGAAACCACCTTGAAAACTTGTATTAAACTCTTTACAGAATGAATACAATTGAAGAAACTTCTTTCTTCCACACCTCTCTCAGATGTACAGATCTCTCTCTAGATCTCTTTCCCTCAAGAGCTCTCTCTCTCAAGTACAATCAACTCCAACAACCTGGAATGATTTACCTATACAATTATGTACTGTTCTTTCTCAACACTCTACAATACAATAAGCTAAGAAGATCTTTCCTACTATATAATAATTAGGAAACTTGAGCATGCATTTACAACCAACAGTTATGCCTCTTAAACAAGGGCTCTAAAATAGTCTTACTAATAATAGAGACGCAAACTTAAGACTATGACTTAATCTCATCATGCAAACACTTGGTTCTATCCACAGAAATAGCTCTCTGGATGCACAAGTAACCAACATCGGTTCCTGCCTGCTTGCCTGTGACTGACGTCGGCCGATCCCTGCCGACACCGGCATCTTTTGAACTGCTCCTGTCCGACGTCGATCGCTCCTGACCGATGCTGGTGACTGTGTAACTGCTGCAACCTTACAAAGCACTCCTTGGTGAAGCTTTTAGGCTCCACACCTTAACATCGCTCCCTTTTCTTTGGAGGAGGTTCATGTAGTGGTTTTTTCAATGGCCAAGGACAATAGACCCCGACCCTGATGGCTTCCTTGCATATTTCTTTTAATCTTTTTGGGAGATTGTGGGTCATGATGTCTAGAAATGGTTGAGGAATCATGCTATAAAAGAAGGCTTCTCCCAGATTTGAATGTTACCTTCATTTCCTTGTTCCCTAAAGGCGAGTCTCAAACAAGTTTCAAGGAATTTAAACCTATCTCACTCTACAATACCATCTAAAAGATTATCTCGATGGCCATGTGAGGCATCTGAAGCCTTTTCTCAACTTATTGATTTTGAAAGAACAAGTTGGTTTGTGCTAGGAAGAAACATTCAGGAAGGTATCATTATAGCTCATAAAAATGTTCATTATCTATCTCATAATCAAAAGAAAGGCATGTTGATCAAGTTGAATATTAGCAAAGCATACAACAAGGTTAATTGGCATTTCTTAATCAAAGATTTGAAAAAGTTTGGCCTCAACAAAGATTGGTGTGATTGGGTGTTCAACTGTATCTCTAGCCCAAGGTTCTTGGCTCTGGTCAATGCTAGTCCAGTTGGTTTCTTTGAAGCCTATCAAGGTCTCTAACATGGGAATCCTTTGTATCCCTTTCTCATCATCATAATGGTTGGATCCCTATGAAGGGCAATCAATTAGGGTCTCTTGGATCACTCTTTGTTAGGCTTGAAGGTGGTGGAGGGTCTAGAACAAGTTTCCCACCAATAATTCATTGATGACACATTCTTGTTCGGCCAAGCTTTGGTCAAGGAGGTTAGGGCATTCAAATCCATTTTATCCAACTATGAAAAAACTTCCTTCTAGTTGATAAATGAAGCAAAATCTAAGATGTATTTTGTCAATTGCTTTATCCACCTTCAACAAGAAATCTTTGGGTTTTTGGGTTTCAAAATTGGTAAGTTGCCTAATAAGTACATGGGAGTGCCTCTCTTTGCTGGTCAAGGTAACAACTCTCTGTGGAATAACTTGATTGGTTCTTTTAGGTCTTGCTTATCCTTCTAGAAAGGTAAGTTGCTTTCTTTTGCACATCACGTAACTCCCATCAAGTTTGTTCTCAGTTCCCTCCTAGTTTATTGTTGCTCGGTGCTTTAGCCTCTAGTTTGGGTGTTCAAAATCCTGAATTGAATTATGAAATACTCTCTGGCAAAGCTCGGGTGACCAAAATAATATTCCTTTTCTTAAATGGGAGGTGTGTAGAGCTAAAGAAAGAGGGGGGGTTGGGGTGAAGATTTTAGATTTGCAGAACTTGGATCTTGGAGCAAAGCCAGTTTGGGGAATGATTCAGAACCCTGATTCTCTATGGAGTAAGCTCCTGTTGGCCAATTTTTGGCCCACATAAGAAGCTCTTGCATGGTTTGATGAAGAAGTCGATCTAAGGCTCAGAAAGGGATCCAAGATTGCAAATTAAAATAGACCGTGTAATTTCTCATGTGTTTTTTGGCATTTGGGACATTATCCAGAGTTGCAAAGCCCCGAAAAGGTGTCAAAAGTGCTTGGAATAGATTTGGAAGTGCATGCAGTTCATCTTGTCCTTCATTGTATTCAACTTGACATTTTAGGACCAGTGGTAAAAAGTGCAACTAAGCATCTTCACGAAGCCATATTTCTCATGTGTAATAGTTGTAGAGGAAGGTGACTATATGGGTTTGTTCACCTTGGTCCTAAGTTGCTATGCACCAAGTCCAAGGTCCTTTGATGAAGCGCAGAGTTATCCATGTGAAAAGTTGGGCTCCAAAGGATTTCTTCTAGGTTTCCCATACTTAGTCATTTGAGCTCGGTCGTCACCAAGACATCATGCAAGTGCAAGTGGAAAAACCAACTTGTGCATTTAGTATCTCACTCAGGCAATCCCACACAACCAGTGGATCAAGTGCAAATGCAAATTTACATGCTAGGATCATCTTCAAAAAAAATTAGACCCGTCTAAGCTTTATGGCTATAAATATTTGAAGATGGACCTATGTAATAATACATTTGCATGAACATCAAGTTTAAGCTCAAATAAACTAAGTCCTTTTGAGCTTAAATTTGATGGTCACGCTAACGTCAAAAGACTTCCTACAAACTGTCAATTTTAAGACCATGGACTAGTCATTGGCTTTCAAATAATGGGTCTCAGCAAGATTAACGGTCTTTGCTCAATCATACATCTCAATCCAACGATGTGAGACGAGTCAAAAAGTCAAAGAGATCGAGGGTTCGACACATAGCACAAGCACATGAAGCTACAAATTGACAAGATTCTGAGGATCAATGTGGGATTGCCAAATGGCACCAACAGAGACAGAGTTGACATTTCAAAGATAAATCTAAGGGCTTGTGCTTAATTGCTCATCAAGATTGAATGAAGTGAGGCAAATTCAAACTAGTAAGCAAATCCAAGAAAAAAATACATGGATGCCAAATATCAATAACACATTAGCTCAAGCATAAGATCCATGGCTCTCACTCAATCGTACAGATATGGATCAATGGAGTGAGATGAGTCAAAAGGGTCAATGATCTGAGTTATCTTTGACAACCAATGGAAAAGGATCAAGCTAGGACATTTTTGACTAGGGTCTATGGACCAACTTGACTCGAGCAAAGCAAATAAATTGACCTGAGATGGTGAAAATATTTACAAATGAGCTCAAATACAATCTGAGTTGGACCAAAATGCATAGATAGGGACCAGGCATTGATTAGAGTGCCATCTATATAGACTATAAGAAAACCAATAATCTTATATTGGTTTTCCTCTATAGTAGACCGAGCTCTAGTTCTCAAAGTAAGGAGCAGCTATGTGTAATCAATGAAGAAACGTCCCAAGCCATACTCCCAATAGATAGTCGCTCAAAGCAAACATAACCAAATCTCAGTCAGGATCATAGATGTAAATATTTTGTCCTTATACATAAGCAGTTAAGTAGATGGCGTGAAGATCAAAGATAGAGATCTGATTGTTTTGTTCATGATGGATTATGTCGTGTTTGGACCAAAGCATGGTGGAGCATTCCCTTGAAAGCTGGAAGCTCATTAATTGTTCTCGAAGCATGTTTCCTCTTCTCTCTGCTCCCCTTCTCTTATATTATCCCATTCTCTTCCCCTAAAAAAAGGGTTCTCATATTTTAGATTTTTTATCTTTCTAAGAGATAGGGATACTCTTTGAGATACTGCAAAGTATGCTCAGCTTGATTAGGCTCGACCCTATCAAGCATTTGTAAGAACTACCTCTTGATGTAATGAGACTTTCTTTGCCTATATCTTGCCTTAGATATGGTTTGGTGAGTTGTGCATGATGGCATTCTATGAAGGAGAATATTCTTCATCCATTATCCTCCTTTTTGACCTTATTTAGGGAGTTTCCAATATTGTTTGCAGGTTTAGATTAGTGTTCTACTCTGATCCTCTTCTATGAAATACTTATGCAAATTAGTTTGATCTTGAGGTTGTGTGAGCTAATATTATCTTTAACACATCTAGTGTGGGTTCAAGCTCATGGGAGTTTCCCCTTTAAAATTGGTGCATCGCCTGGTTAACCTTCTTAGTAGCCCTTATTCTCTTTATAACCCTTTTCTCTGTGAAGCATTAACTTAGCATTAGTTTAGGTGAGCATCAAAGAGGAAGCCGGCCTGCTCTAGAGGTTCAACCCCAACATAAGTTACCCACAACCTGGGGTTGTCCCAATATTATAGCTTAGTTGGAGAGAGCCTAAAGAACCCTCTCTAAAGGTGCAAATTAAGCCTATAACAATTTATGGCATGCCCAGTGGGACCAAGTCCAAAGTAGTGGAAGGATTTTTGGTGTTGTTCTTCTACATATCTACCTTTGGAGGTAGGTTTTCAAACATCAATGGCAACTTCGAGAATTTTATCAGCTAGTTAAATAGCCTAACTAAATGTCTAATCATCATAATATGGGATGTACAATCAGTATCTTTTGATCAATATGTTTATCCTCTACCTCAACATCACACTTATCACAAATAATGTTTACATGTTACCCCCAAGTGGCCCTCAAGCAACCTATCAATCCTATTAGGGCCTTTGTCGTCCTTCCCCTGTATATGACCAAGGTCAACCTCCTTTGCATTTAAACCAGTCCTCTAATTCCCCTTATCAAGACCAGGTGTAGACATTGAAATCGTGTCTAACCCTTGGTCATCCTCCCCTTTGGTCCCTTTCCACTTCAACATGCCCCCTATGTCTTATTAATTTAAAATAATTATCTATTTTGAATTAATAATTCCCTCTCTCTCCCCTTGACACCTCACCCCACCTTGGATACCTCTCCTTGGATCCCTTCATCACCCCATGCCAAGTCTTAAATGCCTAGACCCCATTTCCTTTATCCCACTCAGCCTCTTGCGTCTATTTTAATCCACCTTCGACCATTTTCCCATGACCAATTGACCCTGGTAGTTGGAAGAATGGGAAAAGGCTAATTTTAGCCCTTTTTCCATTATTCTAGCTGTCGACATCGGTTCGAGTCGGCCGACGCCGGCGGGATTGCCGACGTCGGTTGCTTAAAACCAACTTGCAGGCCAGATCAATGGACCCTCTTCCCCTAAATGCAAAAATCCTCTTGCGCCTGGACTTCAACCTCTCCCTCTCTCTCTCCCAGAAGCACATCAAGCATCACAGGCTACAGGGACTCTGCATCAGGCACTCTACCTCTTTGTAGGGAGTTTTCTACATCAGCAACAAGTCTCTTACACCTCTGGGGTTCCTCCAGGCAGAGCTAAGTATCCCTCTTCTATTTTATTTCAATTATTTAGACTATATCAGTAATCAGTTTTCTGTTTATTACTTCTAAACAATATTATCAACCAGACCCGGCCATCAACCAGACCTGACTTGACTTCTTCCCAGAAAGGTTGAGAGGCCTTCCCCACATCTTTATCCCATTTTCAACCACACTCTCTACCCTGCAAGCCTAGCACAAACCCTGCACAGACTCTCAGACCATCCAAACAAACTCTCAGACCATTTTGCAGACCATAAACCCGTCCAGACCCTGTCCAAGGCCATTGCCCCGACCGACACCGGCCACCAGGCCCATTGCCCCCATTGACATCGGCAGACTAACTGACATCGGTTCCCTTTGACCAACCGACACCGGCAGACTAACCGATGTCGGTGACTGTGGCAAACCGATAGCAGACAACAGGTACGCATTATCTGATTTCCTCTTTGCTTGTCATTTGTCATTTCTTTATTTCTGACACTTTTATTTATTAACAGTGGACTGTCATCCTACAAGGAAGTCTTTGCACTTCTGGGACTGAGCTTTTGCTTGGCAGTCCACCTTATCTCTATCTAACAATCTCTTTGTTTGAGTCTCTTTCTTCTACAGGTGTCATCCTCCACAGCCAAAGAGGAGTCCCTACAATGTCTGGATAATGGTGCGCAGACCTCATCCGGGTAACATCTAACCCTGACCACTTATTTTAGTTTCTTATTCCTTTTGAATGTGGAAAAGCAAAAATAGTTAGAAACACCAGGCTTACCTTGTTGCATCCTTGTTAGAGGTCAAGCAAGCATTAGAAGCTTATATCGAGTTCATAAGAGAGATTGGTAAAGGTTTGGAGTCTTCTCTAGTTATCCCTATCCATGTTTTTCAAAAATCAAAGAGTGCTCTTCAATTAGTCAAGAACAAATAGTCAATTTGTAAGGGAGCACAATGGTCACCTTGTAAGAATGAGGATATAGCAATGATAAAAAAACATGGTCAAAAATGCATACAGTATGCTAATATTTTATGAAGGGCAGCAGACTCCAACTAGCCTTATGTGCCCTCCCCCTCCAAGAGCCTCAATTTAAACCTTCAAGAGTCCCTGATCAACCCCCTAGTCAACCTTGTCAAAGTCCATCCTTGTCAAAACTCAGAAAGGCAATATTGGACCAAGGAAGAAAAATCATGGAGATCAAAGAGGGGGTTCAGCTCAAACAAGAATTCTCTTTTCAAGCCATGGAAGGGATAAAAATCTTCTTGCAAGAGTTCTAAAATGTATGGACATCCATTAAAGCTGACTACCTACATGTTGAGAAGCAAGAAGTGAAAACGTGGTTATTATCCATTGAAAAAGTGTTTGAGAAGTGGGAGAAAGATTATGTCAAGCCTAAGCCAATCAATTTGCCCTCTCCTACCCCTATGCCCATTCTCACTCGAGAATGAAGATATTCCATCATGGATCCTCTCCTATGACCCTAACTATTTCATACCTCTCCCACACCCATTCTGGAAAAGGAGAAGGTGACCAAATCTTACACATTCCTCTTGTGGAAATCAATCAAGAGGGCACAAAGAAGGAAAAGGAGGTGTTAGTTGAGGCAGTCCAAGAACCAGTCCTAGTAGAGGAAGGGTTAGTTGTGCGAGAAATGAATCAATCAACTATAGCTCAGCTCAATGAGCTTGGTGTACAAGAGTTCCAAGACTCTCTCTCCTCAGTTCAAGAGACACCTAAAAGAGCATTCAAAGTACATAGCTAGAAGGATACCCTCCTAAACTAAAAGCAAGGTGAACTTATTCACCCTCCCACCATCTCTTTTATAAAATAAGAGCCTATTCTACAAAGGATAGAGGAGGAGCTTGTAGTCATAGGTGAACCTAAAGAAGACAATGCAAGTGTCTATGATGAGGAGATCATGATAGGCAGCACAATTCATAGGGAGGAGCATGTTTCAACATTCAAGTTGTAGGACCCTGATGAGAAGCAAGAGAACAACCTTCATGAACCTAGTATGAAGGTCAAAATCAGCTCAAGCAGTTCAAAATATCAATGGCAGCATTTGTGCTTGGATTTCTTGAGTGAAATGGAGCAGCGTAATGTTGTAAACTTGCCTGAAGAGGACAATCCACAAGCTGAACATGGGGTAGACCCTAAATGGACTACTGAAGGTCCATTCTATATAGATGAAGAAGAGGATCAAAACCAAGTGCCTGAGGTTGGTCCATTTCAAGATGAGGTGTCAGTTGAGGTTAGCCCTGATATGTTGGAGTTAGAGGAAATAGATCAAACCTTGAACAAGAAAAATATGATGTTTTAGACTTGGGATGGTCAAATCAACCCTCATTTGCAGTTGAAGAGCAAGATGAAATCTTGAGTGAGGTTGATGAAGGGGACATCTCAAGTGCTCAAGTGATTCAATTTGATGAAAACACTAGTGAAGACCCTGAAGAGTTATGGCAGTAGTTCAATGCCATAACCAAATAATTTGAAGAGGCCAAGGGGCATGTCCCTCCAAAAAATTGTGAACATGTTGCTCTAAGCATGATCAATGCTAATTTACATAAAGACAAGGTAGAAGAACATGGTCTTTTTGAACCATCAATTGAACCAAGTATAGTTGCTCGCAAGAGCCCAAATGAAGCCTTCATGCAAGACTTTCTCAAGAGTGGAGAGCGACATCAAACAAGTGTTCCTACAGTCCAACATGAACTAGGTTTGGAAGACTTGGACTAGTATGTCTACATTGGAGACATGTTTGTTCCACTCCATCCACTGGGGAGCACATCAAAAGGATTGGCCATCAAGGTGCCTGATTCACCAATTCTTGTACCTCTAATGTAAAGTATCTTCCATCCTGATTTGTTGCAAGAAAATGATTCTAGAGGTTTTCCTTTTGATCCAGGAGGCCCATTTTTGAAAACGACTTGTATATATTCGAGTAGGTTCATGCTTTTCTCTAATTGTCTTTGTGCACATTTTTTTAGTGCGATAGTTTTTCTTTCTTTCCTGCAAGTGCATGCATGCATTTGCCTTTGTTGGTTTTTTTGGTCCATGTTAATTCAAGAGGAAGTTCTAAAAAGGGTCAACCTTGTATCTAGTTTCAGACCAGCTCAGTTGTAAAGGCTAATGACTCCATGCCCAATGGCCTAGACAAGGTACATGGTTTAGGTTCTCTTGCATAGACAGGCATGTAACCCCTGTGAGTCACCAAAGATGTTGGCCAATCTTTGGCCCGCATAAGAAAATCTTGCATGGTTTGATGAAGAATTAGATCTAAGGCTCGAAAAGGGGTCCAAGCTTGCAAAGTAGAAGGGACCATGCATGTTCTCTTGTCTTTTTTGACATTTGGAACATGGTTCAGAGTTGTAGAGCCCCTACAAGGTGTCAAAAATGCTTGGAATAGCTTTGGAAGTACATGGAGTTCATCTGGTCCTTCACTGTATTCATCTTAACATTTTGGGTCCAGTGGTAAAATGTGCAAATAGGCATCTTCATGAATCCATATCTCACACTTGTGGCAGTTGCAAAGGAAGGTGACCATATGGGTTTGTTTACCTTGGTACTAAGTTACTATGCGCCAAGTATGAGGTCCTTTGTCAAAGCGCAAACAAATTTATCCACATGCAAAGTTGGACTCCAAGGCATTTCTGCTAGGTTTCCCATACTTAGTCATTTGAGCTCGACCATCACCAGTGCGTCATGAAACAAGTGGAACAGCCAACTTGTGCATTTAGTATCTCGCTTAGGAAATCACGCACGACCAATGGATCAAGTGAAAATGTAGATTTACATGCCAAAATCATCCTCAAAAAATTTAGATTCACACGAGCTTTCTAGATCAAGATATAAATCCTCAAAGATGGACCTGTGCAGTAAGATGTTCGTGTGAACGTCAAGTTTAATCTCAAACAAACTAAGTCCTTTTGAGCTTAAATTTGATGGTCACACGAACATCAAAAGATGTCCCACAGACTGTCAATTTTAAGACCATGGACTAGCCATTGGCTTTCAAACAATGGGTCCCAACAAGATCAATAGTCCTTGCTCGATCATACATCTCAATCCAATGGTGCGAGATGAGTCAAAAAGTTAGAGATCTCAAGGGGTCGACACATGGCACAAGCACGTGAAGCTATAGACTGACAAGACCCTAAGGATCAATGTGGGATTGCCAAATGGCTCTAGTGGAGACAGAGTTAACATTTAAAGATAGATCGAGTGCTCACGCTTAATCGTTCATCAAGATTGAATAGAGTGAGGCAAAGTCAAATTGGTAAGCAAATACATAGATGCCAAGTGCCAATACCACATTAGCTCAGGCACAGGATCCATGGCTCTCGCTCAAACGATCGTATAAAGATGGATCAACAGAGTGAGTTAGTCAAAAGGGTCAATTATCTGAGTTAGCTTTGACAGCCAATGGAAAAGGATCAAGATGGGACATTTTTGATGAGGGTCGATGGACCAACTCAACTCAGACAAAGCAAATAAATCAACCAGAACTGGAAAAAAAAATTGAACCAAGCTCAAATATGATCTGAGTTGGACCAGAATGCATAAATAGGGACCAGGCATCAAGCAAAGTGCCATCTATACAGACTATAGGAAAACCAATAATCTTATATTGGTTTTCCTCTATAGTAGACCCAGGTCTAGTTCTCAAATCAAGGAGCAGCTATGTGTAATCAATGAAGGAATGTCTCGAGCCATGCTTCGAATAGATAGTCATCCAAAGTAGACATAACCAAAGCTCAATCAGGTTCATCGATGTAAGGATTTTGTCCATATACATAAGCAGTTAAGTAGAAGATGGCATGAAGATCAAAGATAGAGAGTTGAATGTCTTTTTCATGATGGATTACGTCCTGTTTGGACCAAAGCATGGTGGAGCATTCCCTTGAAAGCTGGCAGCTCATTAATTGTTCTCGAAGCATGTTCCCTCTTCTCTCTTCTCCCCTTCTCTTATTTTATCCCATTCTCTTCCCCTAAAAAAAGGGTTCTCAGATTTTAGATTTTTTATCTTTCTGGGAGATAATAATATTCTTTGAGATACTACAGAGTATGCTCAGCTTGATTAAGCTCGACCCTGTCAAGCATTTGTAAGAACTACCTCTTGATGCAATGAGACTTTCTTTGCCTATCTTTTGCCTTGGATCTGGTTTGGTGAGTTGTGCATGATGACATTGTGAGAAAGAGAATCCCCCTTCGTCCATTGTCCTCCTTTTTGACCTTGTTTAGGGAGTTTTCAATGTTGTTTGCAAGTCTAGATTCGTGTTCTACTCTGAACCTCTTTTATGAAATACTTATGCAAATTAGTTTGATCTTGAGGTTGTGTGAGTTAGTCTTGTCTTTAGCAGATCTAGTGTGGGTTCAAGCTCATGGGAGTTTTCCCTTTAAATTTGGTACATCACCTGGTTAACCTTGTTAGGAGCCCTTATTCTCTTTTTAACCCTTTTTCCCCATGAAGCATTAGCTTAGCATTAGTTTAGGTGAGTATCAAAGAGGAATCCAACCTACTCCAGAGGTTTTGCCCCAACATAGGTTACCCACAACTTGGGGTTGTCCCAATATTATGGCTTATTTAGAGAGACCTTGAAGAATCCTCCCCAAAGGTGTAAATTAAACCTATAACATCTCCTATGCTATAAATATTCGAATCAAGAACATCCTCTTAGCATTGTGATCATTGTTAACCCATCACATGGTTATCACATTTGGAATTTCATGCTCAAATGTCATCTGATTATTTTGAATCATCTCTTGTGGACATTGAACAATGGTAGATGTGTTGATTTCTAGCAAGACTCTTAGAATGGTCACAAACTATTGATATAAACGCAAGAACTAGGTGAGTTTGGGGCGATTCTCTAGTTGGCTTAGGGGAATAAGGTGGGAGATTATGTGGAATAGTTGGACACCTTTGGCCTAGTTGGTTGGAAATGAAAAAATTGAAATCATTTGTTGTTGGAGCCTCAAAGTCCATTACTTTCTTCAATCCTCAATTAAAGAAAAATCTTTCTTAATCAAAAAGAGGATGAGATTTTTTGGTCTGGGGCTAAATCTAGTTGTTACTCTATAAATATCGACTATAAAATGGGGGTTGATATGGATATGACCGTGGCCTAGGCTCAAAATATTTGTTAGACTAAAGAATGATTACAATAGGCAGGGGACTTTGCTTGGTTGGTGACTCAAAATAGCATTCTAACCTTTGATCGGCTATCTAAAATTGGCTTTCAAGGTCCATCTCGATGTAGTTTGTGCAAAAATGTAGAGTAATCAGTGAATCATCTCATGTTTGATTTCCCTTTCGCGTATTGGTGTTGGGTGTGGTTGCGTATTAGATTGGATTGGTCTTGGGCTTGGCCTGCATCTCTTTGGGACACCTCTTCCTAGCTAATAGGTGAAGAAAAAAATGCTATATTTTGTCTTTGGAGAGTTAGCCCAGCGATTGTGATCTGGTCCATCTAGAAAGAAAGGAACAAATGGATCTTCAAAGGTGTGGAATGCCCTTTGTATTTTGTTATTAATAAGGTTGAAATCTTCATCTCTAAAGTAGTTTCGGCTCGGTTTAAGAAAAGGAAAGGTAATCTGTCCACCTAGGATATGAGAATTGGAGCTAAAAATAAAATGATAAAATTTGACCCTGTTAATGGGTCGATGGTAATCAGTAGTGGCAAGCTTAGAAAGGATAATCCCAATTAGGTGCCTCCCCCCTGGGCTAGTTCAAATTGAATTTAGAAGGAGCTTTACGAGGCAATTCTAGGGCCTTTGGGGTAGGCTGTATTATCCAAGATTGTAACAGTTTTTTGATCCATGCAGCCTTGATCAAATTGGTTGACAAAACCAATAATGAATCTGTAGCAGTTCTATAAGTCTAAAAAGATGGCCTTTTGTAGGGAAGGTATCTTGAGGATGATTTTTGAATTTTTTTTGGGTGCAGTCTGGAGAAACTCTTAGGGCCGTTCAAACACTAATCAAGGATAAGTTTCTCTATCATAGCAAAATGGTGAAGGTAAATTCAGTAATGGCATCTCTTTTTGCCAGTAACATTTTATTTTTGGCCTCAGATAAGTACAATGTAAAGGCATTAGAGGAGTTTTTTATGAATCTGGCTTTTCGATTGGGGTTAGATCAAGCTTTAGAGGAAGCCGAGGTTGGACAAGTTGATTTTTTTCATTTTTGAGAAAATACTTTCTAGGGATGGTGCCTATGGCTACTTTCAGGGAGCTAGAGTCAAAATTCACAGTTCTGAGTAACTATCTCCATGTTCTTAGGCAAATGTGCGAGCGGCTCAAACGGTTGGGACATGGATACCCCCTCCGCCTTTAGAGGAGGCATTGTCTCGTATGTCAGCCTTGGCATCAATGCATTCAACCAGGCACTCTCAGGTGCAGATTAATGTTGTTAAGCTTCTGACATGACTAGTTTTTTGTGGTATCACACATCCTCGCCCGTGGTTGGTCAAGCAGCCTAAGGTAGTGATTTATAACACTATGCGATCTCGATTGGAGGTAGGCAAATGCAAAGCAATGATGGTTGGTTTTTCAGATGCTTGGGAAACACCTAATTCTCATTGTGTGACAATAAGGCATGCCCCAGATAAGCATCAGGCGATGGCTACTTCTTCAAGGTCTCTTTCCATTGTCACTTTTAAGGATGAAATCATTGTGGATTAGGTTAATTATTTGTGTAGTAGGATCAATTTTTGCTATGTTTTTCCTTGGTTTTTTTGCTTGGCCACTTCTGTCGAAGCTTTTTGGTACTAGGCCAAGCTAGGATGTTGAATGTTGTATGAAAGCCTTCTAGTTGTTTGACGAAATGGTTTAATTTTCGTCTATTTTTTGATAACTCCTTTTACCTTGGGTAAGGGTCCTATAAACCCTATATCTATGTAAAAAATCTCGTTGGTTGAGGGGATCTCTCTATACATAATATATGAATAGCCAAGCAGGGCAGCTATATAGATAGTTGGCTCTAGCGCCTTGTGGTTATCCTAGACCCTAACTGTAGAGACCAATCATATCCTAAAACACAATTTTTTTTTTTGGTTTAATTAATGTTTGTCTTTGAATATAACTCAGGTATAATTTATCCTATTAGATATCCTTTGCCAATCGGATAAACATCTAACCATACGGGTTAGGCATCTATTATTTTTTTGTCAAATAAGCAATCATTCTAACCATACGGGTTAAGCATTCCTTTGTCAAATGGAAAAACATCTAACCATACGGGTTAGGCATCTACACATTTGTAAGTTATGCTTTGGCCAGAGACTTGACACATCGGGATCAACTGGATCATGATCGCTCACTGTTCACTTTTCATCTTTACTGGATAAGCACCAAGGTCATCATGAAAGGAGTATCAAACATATAACAAATAGTTGCATTCCACCTCAAAATTTGGCCTAAAGCCTCGAGAACTATGATGATCCAACTGGGATCCTTTTGAGTATATCACAGAATTCTTATCTTTGTTTTGTTTATCTAAACTAGGGTCTTATTATAATGGTCTTATTTTTTAGTTAACTTTAATCTTGTATAGCATACAACCCCAAACCCATCCTAATCCCCTGCGTATTGGAAGCATCATTCACTTCCCAGACTGTCTACATACCTGCTTTTGAATAGGATCAAGGTGTAGTATGCATGTACTTCTGTTTCCTATTCTATGTTTCATATGAACTGTAGATCTAGATATGCAGCCCTTTCTAAAGCCCAGTTTCTCATACAATTCCTCTGTGATTGCTACCCAAATGAGACCGTAAAAGTATCTTATTAAGTGATTGAATACTTGTTTAATTAAACTAGCCCTAAATCTTAACAAGAAATAGAAATGAGCATTTGCAATCTACATCCCCACTTTTTACTTTTTATTTACATCAATAATGTTTTTGATTTTTGCTTTAAACAACCTAATCCATACAATTTTTGTTACCAAATTTTCATTATCTGAGAGCCATATGGTTGGTAGTTTCTTGATAATAATTGGTTTAACTTTCTCAATCCTAGTTTTTATTGCTCTTTTTTAGTGGTACCAAGTTTTGAGTAAGAAATGTACTTTCTCCATTTCCGTTTCATAAGATCACAAATCAAAATCATTTAAGGTAGTTCAAGTTGTTTTCTTATCTTAATTAGTGTAGTTGACCAAGAGAGATTATCCCACCCCTTGGTCTTAATGACACGACATGATCCTTATTTCTCCCTGATAGTTTATAGGGACGATGCCCAGATGTCGTTGTTGCAGTTGTTTTAGGCTATGGATGTAGTAACTCAAACGTGACGGCATTACCCGTAAACATGAACCAGAGGCACCATTTAATAACGAACGCTGCGTAGTTTTATTTAACCTTAAATCCTTGGTCTAAATTGAGATTTTAAAGTATATAATACATGAAATAAATTAATGCATTATATTTCAAAATCAAATTCTTGAGTAAGAAGATAGAAAACAAATCTGTAACATAATCTCCTAGTTTATTCATCATGTCGATTTACAACATTATTTTTCTTTGACAATTATACCTTTAGTCTACTTAAGTAACATATTTTAAAAAATAACTTATACACATGGAGTTTAAGAATGTTATTTTGAACTTGAATTTAATATCAAATAAATCATTTATACGCTTGAAATGAGGGTTCTGAAATTAAGGGTTTTGAAATTAAGGGTTCAACCCTAGAATGAAGAAAACTTATTTTCATTCTATTCTTATTGATAATAAAATTCATCATCAAAGCTCCACAACAATCAAAGTATGGGTCCACTCAGAACATTTTTTTATGACAACTTAAATTGTTTTATGGTAATTCATGTATCTAATCAATATTCTCACAATCTAGGTTTACGCATGTAACTTTACAGACTAGATCAAATGTATTTCATAAATTCATAAACTAGGTACATAGAAAACAAAACTCATTTATTTAATGCTATATTCTACTCTTTTCATCGAACCGGGTATAGAGATCATGTTAATGCTTGTAAATAGATACATAATGTAAAATTGTATGTACAACTAATATTAAATGAGCTCATATTGTTATATGTTATATGTCTTTAGAATCTCTGATTACTTTTTTTTCACGTTATTGTGTTTTACTTTCCCTTACAGCGAGTAGCATTATCATTTTGTTTCTAATAATGCAAAATTCATTCTATTTTAGTTTTCTACAAATAAATACATTATATTTTTCTTACAATTTAAATAAAATATTATACTTATTCGATGCCCGTTGAAATCCTTGACTGAAATGGAATGTGGTTCCGCTTGAATTGAAACAGCTGAGATAAAGTATGGTGGCAGTGTTGATCTTAGGTTGAGTTAAAGAAGAGAAAGGAACAAAACTTGATATGGCAACAACGTTAATTTCAAGGATTGCGTGGAGGCAAAAGGCGTTAATCTTCTTTCCCCAAAGCATCGACTCTCTCCTCCCAAAGCGTCGACTCATTGCCCTCTCAGGGGTCAATTCCCTGTTGCCTTCAAAGCGTTGATGCCTTTTTATTTTTCTTATTCTTATGAAAGCGTTGCCTCTCCCCCCTTCCAGCATCGATGTTGCTCACACATTTGTCATCTTCTTCATGCAAATTTTCCTCCAACGTGGATCCTCTTCCTTTTCCTCCTCATTGGGAATATATTTATAACTTTCTTTTCCTTCATTTAAGGTTTTTAACTATTACTACGTGGCAGGTGATGTGGCAGTCTCTTTTTACTTAGAATGAGTTAAAGTGGGCGAAGGCTATTAGAGAGGTAGAGTGTTTAAATTCAAACTGAAAGAATAGATATTTTATAACTGAAAGTTTATAATTGTTTCCCCTCCCCGTGTGGCGTGGTAAAAGGGTCAGTTAACATGTGTTATCAAATTTGCATGCGTGGTGGATTTAGTACGTAGGGTGTAGGCTTTAGGTTAGATTAGTTTTATTTTACTATTTGTTAGGTTTAAACTAAATATAATTAAAAATCTTAAATTATTTACGAAATATAGTTTATTTGAAAGTTCTAAAATTAAAATAATTAAATAAAAGAAAAGTTCCTTCTATTAATTTTTTTAAAAAAAAATTTGACGTATCTATCCAATATTATCGAACTGATAAAATTTTTGTCTAAGATTAATCCATTCATCTCATTAAATTTTCCCTTGTTCATGATAACATTGCATATATAAATTTCTACGATAGAAAATAACTTTAATTAAATTGTATCTTGCTTTCACGATTTATTGTTGATACCATGATAGACCTTTGAAATCAACACAAAAGTTAACTTAAAAATCAACTCATCCTGACATAAATACTAAATGAGGTCCAAAACAACTTAAAGTATGAGCACGAGTCCACAGTGCCGGGAAAAGAGGTCGTGACACCAACTCCATCTACTGAGATTTGCAAAGGGTAGAGTTCAAAGATTCGAGTAGGGTAGAGTCACCATATATAGAGGAAGCTAACTGGACTATAGATAGATAGTGGCACTCGGACTCATACCGTGATGGCTTTCCTTTCTTGCAGAGCCCAACTATAAGCTATGAGCTAGTTTCTATATATAGTAAGGTATAACATCGGGACCTATCTAGTTATAGTTATAGTTTTGACTAGCTAGATAAAGAGGCCCTTGGCCTCAACCTTGACCTCAAGGCATAGGCAGTCAAGTGCCCCCAACCCCATATAATACAGATAGGGGCCCTTTGTTGCAAGAGTGCCTGCCCCTTGAAGTGGTGGGAGTGCTAGTGCTTTCTAGTGGTTTGAGCCCAACTGTATAGATAAATAGCCACCCCACATAGATCTAGAGGGTAGGAGAGGGTGGTTATATACTATATATTAGTTGGCCCAAGATCAAATAGTACATTGTAGTGCGAATAGAGCAATCAACAACATGCCACTATCATATGCAGCATGCATGGACTAATTAGAACATAACATAACAAAGTACCACTGTGGTGAACAATGGTATGTAGTTGTAAGTAAGAATGACCAAGTGGGGGGGAGTGTGGTAATCAATAACCCCAAATGAAAGGATAAGCCCAATTGTAATCAACTTACTATGGGGTGGAGAGGAGGTTGGGAGGCAAATTGTTGAAGGAAGTATTGGAGAAGCCTTATCTTATCTATATAGGCAATAAAACTAGAATTTGTCTACACCATTCTATGTGTTACCGCTAAACTACATTTCAGCTCTCCACTCCCTTGTCTATTTATGGGTGATGGGTGGTGGTCGAACATAATGACAATGACCCTATATATGTTACGATGCCCCTATATATCTATATGGAAACAACCCTATCCACAACACTCAACCAAAAACCCTTTCTATATATGGCACTCGATTGACCCACCCTATATAAATGGGGGATAGAAAAATAAATCGAGGTGTACAGATGGAGTAGAAGGTGTCGACCGCATTTCTAGATTTTGAGTCTCAACCATACGATATGGAAAGCACTTGATTAACAAACGTACTAGTTTTGAGCTGAGTTGGCTAGACTTAGGCCACTTATATATAGATTAGATGGGAAGTGAACACTTGACCAACCCCTTCATATAGAAGATGAGGGTGACTTAATAATATCTAGTTGGCACTTGACCCATAAGGAGCAATATATAGAGTCAACACCCTATATATTAGTTAAGGCCGATCACTTATCTTCCTCTCTTTAGAACCTAACTCCCCCATTTAATCTTGGGCATTGTCCTATACAAATCATATGCCTACAACCATCCCCATTTTGAGGTTCAATTGGATTAATCCCCATCTACCACTCCCATATATAGATATGGCCAATCCTCTCTATCATTAGAGGAGCACCTATATGGCTTTATGATAAAGGCAAACATTGATCGGTTGGATGGGGACATTTAGGACAATTGTATGATAAAGATACCTATATGCCTATATTATAAAGATACCATTCACGTTGAGGTTAATATGTTCAAACCTTAGATCGTGGTGGAAGCTCAAGGGTTGGACAATCTCATGGAAGATGAGATCACAACACAACGTCATTTTTTAAATTTTGTTGCCTCCAAACATTTTACATCATAACAGCCTATAAAAAACCAACCTCCAAAAGTGATCCCCATTAAATGCCTTACAAGACGGAAATGCACACTCATCAAGAAAATGGGTTGTGTTACATAAATGATGAAACATTCACCCAAGGCCACAAATGCATTGAACAAAATTGTATTTGCTAGATATCAAGTCACCTTGAGATATTGTGGAATGGGATGATGCCCAAGATTCACACAATGAAGAACTAGAATTCGAAAAGCCCAACCTCACGAAGTCACAACCAAAAAAATTGTGCATTCTCTAGCAAGGTAAGCACTCCTCAAATTATGAGAGTAAATGGTATAACTTAAGGAAACAACCCCTCACTATTTGAATTGAATTTGGCAGTAAATTTGTATGCTAACATGGAGAAATGATCATTTTCCATGCAGGAGATATAATATCTACAATACATTATAGATGCACAAGGAGTTCATGTGGCCCTAATCAAGATCTGCACCATTTGAGAATGGCCTACACCAAAGAATCTCGCAAAGGTTCGTACCATCTTGGGATTAGCAAATTTATACAAGGGATTTGTTCTTGGTTTTTCTCATGTAACTAGGCCTCTAAATGCAGTCACTAAAGGTGTCACCAAAGAAACTTTCACATGGTCAACCGTATAACATAAAGCATTCGAAGAATTTAATTTGCAGACTCCATTATGCACCATTACTTACATTCCCTAATCTTCAAAAACCATTTGAGACAGAGACATGAATCTAACTATGCACTTGGAGCAATCCTCACTAAGCAGGGTGATTTAGTTGCTTGCCACAATGAAACAATCACTACCACGGTAAGAAAATGATTGAAATATGACCAAGAGCTTTATTTCATTGTTCAAGCATACATGTATTAGAAGCATTACATATTTGGAAAGGAGACCATTGTCCACACAGATCACAAGCCACTACAATTCTTGAAAACATAGGACCAGTTGCAACAAGAATGAAATCAAAAATGGTCTTCATATCTTCAACATATCCACCTAAACATCAAGCATAAGAAGGAAAGTGTCGATCTAGAACCAAATTGTTTGATTCAACCTCTAATTTAAGCCTTCCTCATTATGCTAGACTCATGTGGACATGATACTAACACTTGGTTAGAAATGTACTTATTTGATTCAAACTTTGTAAAATTCTAACATAAATTGCATAACAATATTCAATCCTAAATTTATACTTTCAAGATGGATGCCTATGTCACCTTGGACACTTGTGTGTACCATACAAGGAGCAATAAAAACTAATGTGGGAGAGTCCGTTCATCAAGGTTGCAAGCAATTTGAAGTTGAAAAGACCACAACGGTATTAAAAAAGTATTTCTTTTGGCCACACCTCACATCAAATGTTTCCAAATACATCAACCGGTCAACAAGAAGAAAGGTATGTATACCTCTTTACAAGTTCCATCAAAACTATGGAACTGCTTTTCCATGGATTTCCTCTCAAGCTACCCTACTATCAAACATGGTAACAATTGTCTTTATGTAGTGGTTGATATATTCTCAAAGGTGGAAATTCTCACACCTTGTAAGAAATCAATCTCAACTCTAGAAACAACTCAACTATATTTTCAACATGTTTGGATCCAATCTGGATTACCATCTACTATCATTTTTATAAGGATGCAATATTTTTGAGTAATTTCTTGAAAGCACTTTGGTCTATGTTGGACATAAAGTTAAACAAGTCTACCACATTCCATACTCAAGCTGATAGATGCATACAGGTGGTAAACATGATCATTTTGCATTTTCTTGGAATGTACAATTCATTGAAGCAACGCACATGGGATGAACGTATTCATTTCATTCAACATAGCTACATCAAACCTCTACACAATTTTATACGCAAGATCCTTTCAAGTTTGCTTGGGTTTCCAACCTTGGCCTTGGCCTTTGATTTGAAACCTCATTCTCCATACAGGCACCCAATGATATAGCTTATCATAAACCACCATCAACAATGGTAACTCCTTCAACTCAAAATGAATGAGGTTGGGTTTGAGTCCCAGAAAATTTTGGCAAAATGAATACCCCTCACTGCTTGGCACTATACTAAAGAAGGTTGATTATTCATGAACCCAATACCAATAGAAGCTAACATACTCCAAATAATTAGGATGTTTATCCTTCAATTTAAAAAACATAAAATAAAACACCGAGAGATATCAATCTTGAAGTACCCATCTTGGATTTTTCACATACCACATCAAATAATTACTCCATCACCTTCTCAACAAATTTCCCATTGTATGGTGACAAATGGCCTCAGTCAAGCTATATCAATGTGGCAAGCTCAACATGTTTCCAAGAAAAGAATCAAGCTCCAAACTCCACTATATGCCCAAGATATTACGATTTTTCAATCAGCTTCTCCAAGAAAAAAGAAAATGAATTCCATATGATGGTCAAATAGGCATCATATTTAAGATCAACCAGTAATTTTTAACATCTTATGGACATTACAATCCAGTACCACCCCCAGAGTCTATTGTAAGATGCCTATCAATGTAATAATTATAAGTTAGTCATTGTTTGTTTGGGTGAGGGGAAAGCGGAGGGTTGTTTTGGGTTGTAACATGTCCGTTGGATTTTATTCAATTGGAAGACTCCCCCATAGTTTTTGGGTTGGTACACCACATCCGTGAGGTGTAGAGCTTCCCCTCTATTAGCCGAGTAGAGTGTAAAGGTGGTTTTATGTCTCTCCTTGCTTTATATGTAGACGTGTAGGGAGATAATCCTTTATTATGTGAGGTGTTACAAATGGGTGGGTGTGTAAGCATCCCTTGCTGCATAGAGTATGTCTTTGGGGTCATGCCAACTATATAAGCATTAGGCCTTTTACCTTTTGGGGTTACACCCTTTACATTTAAGCATCAAATGTTTGTGGACATCTGTGTAGAGGGTTTGTCTCCTCCATCCTGGTCAAGGAGAGGATTGATATATGAGTATAGGTGTCGAGGAATGCTGGAGTGAGTACTTGCGTGGTTGGGAAGTGCCTACTCCACCTGGTTTATGAGTAGAGGCATTGGTGGGGTCAATCCTTGTTCCTAGAGCATAATGGACAAGAGTGGTTCATGTTGGTGAAGTGGCTTGTTTTGGGGAGTGGCCCTCCCCCTCTTCATCCCTAGAGACATTTTTTGGCCTACTATTCTTCCATTGCCAACCATTTACATAGACGACCCTATTTCTGAGGAAAGGGATCAGGGGAGTTCCAACTATATATAGTTGCCCTATGTCAACCAAGGTAGATACTAGGAATGAACTAACCTTCATCGGGGGCGTGAACTATATATAGTTAAGCAGCACTTTTTAGTAACATGTTTAAAGTAGTCCCCTCCCCCTCTAGCCTGACCCAACCAAACCTTGCAGCAGGGGTCCCCCATGTATGTAATCCTCTATCATTTTTTGATTCTTCATCATCCCCAATTTATCAATTAAGTGTTATCTATAGATGGTCTCCCACTATTTATGTATAACTGATGCAGGAGCATCAGCTATACATTGTAAATATTGTACAAAATTGTCAAAAGTCAAATAAAGCTCTATGGTAAAAGACAGGGAAGAATGTCAAAGTGTCTTATTAGATCTTGTAAGCCTTATAAGGCATGGAAAGTTCTATTTGAGTTATGAAAAAAATGTTAATGGAATTAGAAGTCTCACTATAAACTTCCTTAGTCATGTTTTAGGTTTTCCATCCAAAATATTTCATTCAAATATTTGAAAAATGCTAAAAAAGCTTATAAACCTTGTGATCTTTTGTAAAGGCTAAGACCCATTAAGAAGGGGTGTGAACCTTTTAAAAGAGGACCTAAAAGTTATTACCATGAAGTAAACCCTCTTTAACCTATTGTAAAGGTGAAACCATTCTAATAATCCACAAGGTGAAAAGTCTATGTTACTTAGAATTTTGCTATGATAAGGTTGAGGAGTAGAGACATTCCTTGAAATAAACATGCCTAAGGTTGGATCTCCTCCGTGGGTATGAAAATGAGTGGAGTCTATAAAAGCAATGGTACGTAGAGAATAAATTGCATAGGAAGTCTGCATAAAAGGGTGTGAGGCCTTTTTAGGCTTGTGTAAATATAAAGGTTTGTATACAGGGAAGTGTGAAGATTTCTTAATAAAAGAAGGTTTCTTTTGATGTGAAGGTATGTTTTAGTGCTTATTCATATGTTTCTATATTCACTTATATGTTACAAGGTCTTTTAGGTTAAATTGAACTAAGAAAGCATAAGACTAGATTTTGTGACAGTCAGCGATTACTGCTAGAAATTTGTATATATAATTGTTATTATCTTGCATGAATAGAGAGGAATATGACTTTGGTCACTTGATTCCATTGATTTATAAGTTTAAGAACGTGGTTTCATGGTTTTAAGAAGGATTTGGTGAAAGGTTATGATGAGTATCATCCTAATGTGAAGTTGTCGGCTCAAAAAAATGCATGACACGGATTACCTAATGAGGAATTCATGAATGAGCTTGTGTTATAATTGTTTCTTGAATATGAAGTATGCTAAAATACCATCTGAGGTATGATTTTGAGAAGTATAATACCTTGTTTCAGTATCATACTACTTTATAAATAAGTTGCAGGGTTTAAAAATACAGAAAACAAGTATTTACAGTCTGAATCACGCTTGTTTCACATTAGTTTGGTCTTAGTTTGGAGTTTTAATGATTGAGAAAAATCTTTGGAGGTTCTTTGTATAAGTTCCAATCCTTAAGAACCCTTAAAAATCTTTAAAAATGAATTCTATTCATTAATTTAAACTCTCAGCTTTATACATACTTTAAAACCCCTGATCTAGGGCATGACTAGAAAATCAATCATATCTTGAAAATTAACCACTGAAAAATTATGAAATTTGGACAGCTGAAGCGCCTTAGATAGAGGAATCCAACAAATCTGGTCTTGAGTTTATTGGATTAGTATTGAGGGAAATGTCATCAAAATACAGTTGGCTACTAAAGAGGAATTAAAGCTGAAATCTTGTATAATTTATTTTCAAGCATTTGAAGATCTTTTAAAAAGGTAAAATCAGTTAGTTTAAGTTCAAGAACACATATAAGGATGGATATAACCTCCTTGATGAATGGAGGATGTATAAAGGATGAATTTCATACACTGAAAGCCAATTAGGCCTACTAGGCCTTAAACCCTCAAAACCCTATTCTGATACATAAAGTGGATTCAAGCTTTCAAAAAGGAGTTTTGGCATTGATTCACCTTGTTTATGTTATTAAAAGCCTAATCAAGAGATTTGAAGATTTGAATTGGTGTAAAAGCAAGGAAACTTGAGTATGGGTTTGAAAACTCGGAAGTAACTTTTAAGATCTACAAACTGGTTTTAGCTTAAAAAAACTATTAGAAGGCACTATAAAAATTAAATTCATGATTTGTAAGTATGATAAGATCATCTCAAGGTAATGAAGCTATTGAGTTCTCCATAGATGGATCAATAACCCTTCGGTTGAGTTCTTCAACCCTAATCCCCCCATACCCTAGAGGCAGGTTGTCATATAGTTCCCAATGGTTTCCCCTATATATAGTATAGCTGCCCTAGCCTCTTGGACATCCTTTTGTTGATAGAGAATTGTTTGCAAGAGTGTCTAGAATTGTCTCCTATGCAAAGAATTCCATGAATGAGAGCATTTTTGTTTGGTTAGTTCCATTAATTTTCAATCAAGATGTCATTTGTGAACCAAACTAAGATGTTGTTAACTTGTTTGTTAACCCACCTGATATTTTCATTGCTAAACAAAACCGAGATGTCGGTTGTCGAAATAGTTCCTACTATTGAGGCAAATCGGTATTGGGATTATATAAGTGAGACAATAGTTGTGTTTGTGCACCTCGGCTTATAGCCTATAGCCATGGTGGTATAGTTATGTTTGTGCACCTCAGCCTATAGGCTGATAAGTTAGTGAGTTGTGTCTCTCATTATTCCTGTAGACTAAAGAGTGTTCTTGTTTGAGCTCATTTGTACGCTAGTGTGTTTTGAGTAATCTCACAACTACTTATTCAGGGGAAACAAGGTCATGTTCCTCTACCTGTAACACATTTTTAGGAACTATTGAATCCAGTATAATCCAATCTTATTCTGAGGTTGCGTGTGGTCTTCAAGACAAAATAAGGTCATTTTCCCCTACATGTCCAAATTCACCTATCAATACAACATGACAGGTCAATAAGGCCTACTGTTTTCCCCTACACTGGTTCTTCTAGTCATTTAATTGTTATTGATTTCCCATCCAAACAAATTGTGACAAAATTCAAAATTGACTCTGTATACCTAAAGAAGTTGCAATTTACATACAATTAATTGAGCTAAAAATTGAGCAACATAATTGAATTCTGCATCAACCCCCCAAAAATAGACTAAATGTGTGCAAACCAAAATCAATGAACTATAAAATACATAACTAGAACTTAAAAAAAAAATAGTTGACACATCTTTTAAACATTACAAAATTCAACTCCTAATACTCACAATGTATACGAGGAAGTGGAAGAAATCAAAATACACAGTACTGCAATTTTAAATAATAGTCACATAATTGATATGTTAATTTCCTTAACTCTGTTTTAAACAAAACTAAATATAAAACCAACCACCAATCCACAAGAAAAAAAAGCATCAGAAAACATTCATGGAACTCAAGTTCTTAAAACAAATAAATCACTACCAATTGACTTAATGGACATTCAAACCTAATTAAAGGTAAAACATTCCAAATAGGCTTAAAATACTCAAACATGCATGTTAAATAATCCCTACAAGTAATAACCACGAAGGGAATTCACTGAATAGGAGATTATCCCCCAGCTGAACGTATAAAGAAACCACCTCATATCATGAACCAAGGGGTTCACACAAATAGATTTAAAATTATTGTTAACGATTGTAATTGTATGTAATTGTCTTCTATAAGAGGAGTCTAGGAAGTGATTATATATTATCCTCTTTCACAATTAAGAGGTTGTTCATAATTTTGTAGCATAAGTCCTTTTAGAGACAATTTTTTTGTTTGATCAAGATTTCTACTTGTTTAGTTGGCACTACGGTTAGTCAATGAGTTTATTAGTGATGCGTGCATATTACTAATAAAGTTGCAGCAGAGCCTAGAATAAGGATACAAAAATAAACAATGAAAATGGCAAAGGAGGGAAATCAGACTAATCATGATTATCTAGATGGAAACATATAAATACAATTAGTAAAAATTATATGATTGTTAAGGTACCAAGTAAGTGTCACAATATTTGATAGTATAAGCACTATAAAATAGAAGATGATATCTATAATTCTTCTTACATTTGAATGCTAAAAGAATTTGAATATTTCGATTGATTAAGCTACACGGATATTCAACTAATTTAACTTTAAGTCAAAGACCAGCACATGGCAGTAAAAGATGTAAAATCCTAGCCAAGGTTTAAAAGCTATCAACGTAGTCAATATAAAAGACAAAAGGGATCCAGATTCCATGGTTAACTATCGAAGTTAATTACAATATCTCCGAAACACATATTTAACAATAAGATTAATTCCATATCTAGAGTTGTCCAAGTCTCCTCTTGTCATGCTAGGATCTTGAATGATGCTAGATGCAAACAATAATTTTTGAAAAGGTATGTCTTCATTATGTTATTTCCTGCTAGCTTGTCCCTTGCTTTACCATTGACCTCTTACACGTGTATGTTGTCGCATGCATACTATGTACAGGCTATGGGGTGTTATCTAGCAAGGAATATAGGGCAGGTGGAAGTAAAACTTTGGCGATGATATAAGTTTTGAGTTGTAACATGAATAATAGCAATTATGTTTTAATTATTCAATACAATTTACCCTTTTGTTGAATACATTTACCTCTTTTGTAGTCTATTCAAACAATTTGGTTTTACAATTGAAATAGACCAAAAATTACTTAAATATAATTTTTCTGAAAAGAAAACCCCAAAACAAAACATAGATGCAATTTAGTATGGAGACTGATTAATTTCAGAAACCCAAAACATAAGTGCCATTTCACAAGAAACTTGATCCATTACAAAAGGAATCAAACAAGGAGAAAAAATAATATAAAGGAATGGAACTAATCAATAATGCCTACACAAGTTGCAACAAAACATAAGCTGAATTTTTTTTTTGTGCATCAAAAAATGAATTTTCAAGACACAATATATAAAAGAAAAGCTCTAAAAAAACAAAAATAAATTGCCAAAACCTTTAAGCACCTTGTTTGTATAACAAAATTGGTTTCTAGAAGCTCCTCCTACTACTGCAATACCTATCCAATTTTATTCAATGCATCACCCATGATAATACAAACAATAAATCCCTAAGAAAGGTTCATATTTAATAGAATAAAGGAAATTCAGCAAATGCAGACATCCACTAAATCTTCATTTAGAAAGCCTGCAATAGTTCATCTTGAAGTGCTTATTTTTTTCTTTAGTACTTACGGAGAGAAAATTGGCACATTTACTCATGATGCAATGAGAAATGCCCCCCAACTACCAAATGCATTAATGTGTAGTCTGATTTTTTGATATCACATAACAATGACATGTGATGAACATCTTTGCCATGGGATGGGAAGGTCAAGATTAGGAGAATGACAAGGTTTGGTGGATTTGTATTCTTCTCGTAAAGATACAAATGAGGGCTGAACTATTAAACCAATAAAATATTAATTCAAGGCTGCCTTCAACTTAAAAACTTTAGTCCTGTTTGCTTCCATTTTATAGATAGAATTTTTAAAGGACGTAAACTCTCATGAACAAATTTCAATAATAAGCATTGCTAACAAAAGAAAAAGAAGTGGCTGAAAATGATCAAACTAGGTTTGCTACTGATCTCCACCAAATCCTTATAACTAATTATGATTGTTTCATTGGTTAATCCCAATATTAACAAAATAAACTAAAGATGAGTAGACTAAATAAAGGAGAGATGGAAGAAAAAATAGATAAACTTGAACAAAATTTAAATTATCGAGAAATGTGGCATTCCCATAGGTAGGGAAGCCTAGATAGTACATGAATAAATAGGAGACATTGAGAACTGAATAGGATGGGGATGTGTGTTATCTGTCTAAATAATATTCATGTGGGAGGGTGTGTTAATGCAACATATATCAGTGGATTATATGTTTAATATTTATAACATAATTGACATTTTGAAAACATAGATTGCATCAACTAGAGCTATACTATAAAACACTAGAGTAGGGAATATTTTATTGAGCAATCTAATGAAGGTTGAGCAATCTTTTGTTGTTATTTATAGACCCTGTGTAAGGATATAGTGTGCTAATACCATGGTCATACTCTATATATCCTGTTGGAAATGACTGTTTAACTAGAATTGGAGAAAGGAGTCAGACAATGATGTTTTCATAAGTTTCTTGTATTTTGAAGATTGTATATCTATTTCTCTTAATGGTGATTCAAGCATTAACTTGGTGGATTTCCAAGATTCTCATGAGAGGTCAATCCCACAGACCTTAAGGGTTTTGTTTTCTGCGTTTAGTATCTTGTTTCAAGACAAGGTTGAGTGCATATTCCGAAATGACCAGGATTGTATGGAGACTTGGTAAGGTTTGTAACTGACTAGTAAGTATTAATTCAATGTTCTTAAAGTGTTTTAGAGATTTAAACTTATGTGGATTGTTAATTCATTAGACAGGTATTCAAACCCTATAGTAACCTTTGGCTGTATACTCAGACATCCTGAAGTGTTATATGAAACAAGCCACAGAGATGTCCAAGTGGAGTTATAACCCTTGGGGTAGGAACATAAGGATGATCTAATAGGTCTTAAGAATCTTAAAATAAGGTCCACTGTGCTTTCATAAAGGTTTGTTGAAGGGACTGAACACAAAACCCTGAGTGGCCTATGTGAAGGGGTAGAATTGCTGAGCAAGTGTTTGATAATAGAAGATTCTGAGTATAAACTGAGGTGAATTTCAATATACACATTAGTGAGTGTCTTTTCATTCCTTGTAAAGGTTATGACTAGATTTTTAAGCGTTTAAATACACATGGGTTTACTAAACACCAAACCAGACTGTAGACACTGTATAAGGACACAGTCCAAGCCTAAAATTTAAACAAGCAATCTACAGAAGTCTAGTGAAGGGTTACAATGGTTGAGGATGTTGTATTATACCTAGGCAGACCTTAAGAAACATATTTGGCACTTTGAAAACATTTGAAACGTCTGGAAAAGGAAATTGACCCTTCTTGGGTCTGAGAAATCAGAGTGAACCCTGTTCTAGGGTTTTAAGAGAAAACATTATTGTATGGGAGATTCCACTGCTAAAAGTCCTTGAAATTTTGTGAAAAGGTGGTGATGAATGTTATTTAAGATATTTTAAGGTTTAAAAGTTGTTAGAGTACGGAAAAGTACAATTTTAACAAAACTGAGTGTCCACAGGCTAGAACAAGAGCTAAGAGACCTAAACAGGGAGATATAAGGTCAAACAAAAGAGACCAAATAATGGACTTGAGCCAAGAGACTTTGTAAAGTGGAAGAAGAGGATAGAGGGTATCCTCAAATATGTTTGGATGTTGGTTTTGATTTTGTACACTACTGTACAGGGGAAAAAGCCTTAAAAAAAGGCTACTAGAATTGTGTTTTCATAGCGAAGTAGTTGTAAAGAGTAAAGAAGATTGAAGCAGGGTTTTGTGAAAGGAACCAGGAGTGTATAAAGGTTTTTAAGTCAGACAAGTTAACTAAATAAGTCTAGTCCATAGTGATAGACAATGTGAATGAGTCCAAGACAGAGGGAAAAAAAAGAACTCAAGGAAATCAAAGCCAACGCCCTTAAAGAACATGACATAAAACCAAGGAGAAAAAATTGTAACAGAAGGAATCCTGAGGACTTTTAATACTTAACATGGAACATTTTCAGGTGTTAGAGATATAGACACAGAGATAAAGCGTAGGCTCTGCATCAGCATGGCAAATGATTCAATGAATTATTTATATAGGTGTAGAAGATTCAATAATTGATAACGGTTCCTAATTTTATAGATGAAAACACACACTAGGGCATATATCTGTATCTCCATATTCATGGAGATCCGAATGTGAGATGTTAAACCCATGTTGGCTGATCAAAGCAACAACAAAAAAGCAGGGGGAAAAAAAGCAAACCCGTGGTACTCGTGCCTACTTGCCACATATACAAGTTAATGGCCTTCACCATTGGTATTTATTCTCATATTTTTCCAAATCCAACCCTTTTATGGCACAATTTTAAGTAACGAAACAACATGGATTAAGTATTAAGGAATGTAACTTGATATGATTGTTTATTTTATTTTATTTTTTGTGTTTAAAAAGCTAAGTAATAATATTTTTATATTTTTTGGAGAGTCAATATTATAAAATGAGGTTATGTGATTTTTTTAGATATTGTGACAATGTGTTGTACGAGAAGGATCTATTTGAAAATGAAATTGAACAATGATGAAGTAGTGAAGAAAGAAAAAGCATACAAAGAGTGCAAGTAGTGAAATATTTTAAAGTGAGATGAGTAGTGATGGCGAGAGACAATGATTAAGTAGTTTAGGTGGTATTGTACCCCAGAAGACCCATATCGTATACTAGAATTGAATTTAAGGTAACTAGTAGATTTATATGCCCTTCACCTATTGTAAAGGGGTGCATAACTTACATAGAGTTGTCATCTTTGATTAGATGTTTTCTATTGTCAAAGGTGGACAAAGACGTCATGGGAGATAATTTGATTGTGGAAGGACTCCATGTCTAATGTGTGGCTTAAATCATCACTATAATATTGCTTACATAAGGCAAGACATTGTAATTCTAAAAAATCTCTATATATATTGTTGTTGTTGTTGTTGTTTAATAAAATATATAATACTAATATTTTGTTATTATTATATATATATATATAATTATAATAGAATGATAATTTATATATATTTTAGATGGATAATCATTTTTTATCGAAGCTACAAGTGGATCTGGGGCAAAATAGGGGGCCTAGTTTTCAAAAAACACAAAGAGCTTAGAAACTTGAGCAAGGTCGAGTCATAACCCTTAAACAAAATCACAACACTAAAACCCTACATGAGTAAAATGTCAGCCAACATAATACACCTATTTGGAGTAGCTTGCAAGGCTTCAAGAACCACACGGAGTGCAAAACCATTGTCCAAAGATCTCTAAAAATTAAAGCAACTAGCAAGAAAATAGAAGAATAAAATATATGTTAACATTCCAATGACTAGAAATTAGAAATCCCAAAAACATAGACCATCAACACCGAGTGGCAAGCACTTTCCTTCCCCACCTAGATAGAAGTGCTTCCATTATCTATTGAGTGCCTCCATTAATGGAGCTCAAAGCATCCAGTTGTAGTCATTTAACTTTGTCTTTCTACCTCTTATGTTTTTCTTACCAAAACTCAGTTTAGAAAGCAAACATTTACACTGAGAAATAGTCAAGATCTCTCTAGATTTGAATCTATCCTCTTCTTCTTCATGAAAAGAGGCTTCTTCCTCTTCTTGTTCACTTTCTTGTAAAGAGCCTACTTCCTCTATATGCACAACATCCCAACTTTGATGCTTTACTAGCTTAGTTTTGCTCGTTGAATACAACTTGTTCAAAGAAAATGATCCATCCCTGTTCTAGAGATCATTATCCCCCTGCTTGTTGAATGGAGTAAATTGCTCAAAGTTGATCTCTTAAACCCCCTATTGCATTTTTGTGACCAAACCTGCTTGTAGGAAACCCCAGTTTGAAAAAGGCTTGACTAAAGAAATATCCATCCCAATTATTGGCCAAACTTAACATCAACATCTTGAGCAACAGGTTTCTAAATGCTATTCACAAGTTTTGAGTTAGGGCAACCAATATTCTTAAACCATTTTTTTGAGTTAGGGCAGCCAATATTCTTAACCCATTTCTTCAAAAGGGGGAAACTAGACATTGCATGAAGTTTCCTAGGGCACTCCACCACTTTGTGACCAATCTAATTACATTTAAAACATTTGAAAGGTAATCCTACAAAATTGATGAATTATTTTCAAGAGCCATGGGATGACAAAATCTTGATAGAGTGATGCAAGGGATTTAATAAATATGCCATGACATAGACCCTCACATTTCTTTGTTGAACATATGTCTCCTTATCAATTATGACAAAATCACCTATATTTTCAACCAGTGAAGCAACACTAGATCTCTCATGGCCAAAGGAAGATTATAAAATCTGACGCAGATTGGAGCCTTCGAGATCATTTTTTTTTAAAGGGAAAAAATTGGATTCCAAGGGCACACAAACACTCCTCGCTTTCCAATAAACCAAGGTCCATTATCCCACACAAAATCCTACTCCTCCATTATCTTGAAAATGACCTAGGAAAAAACTATTTGGCAATAAAGAAAGGGAAGGCTCAAATAGATTTGGCCAAAATGATTTTGACCATTGTAATAGCTCCTCCCATGAGGGGTGCTTCCCCATATATATATATATATAAATGATCGATTTACACCCATACTCCTTGTCTAGGGTTATAATAACCTCATCATTGATATCTAAAATAGGGGTTTCACTATATAAGACCAATGGAACACCCCCTAAGAAATATGGCTCAAAATCAAGTTGTGATCTCACTTCAAATTCCATCCTCACTTTTGGAATCACAAAAGATAGAACAATAACCTCAGGGAGCCTTTCATCCACAACGTCGCCCCTGTTAAAAAAGAAATTGGAAGGGTACACTATGAATTAGTTACATATAAAGATTAGGATTTTTATGAATGATTTATGATTTGTATAAGTTGCCACAACAATGAAGAGAGTTTGGAACATTCATACATTTGGATAAAACTTGGTTCATGCCCTTCAATGCCCTATATGAACTCTCAACTCTAGCAACAGCCCCAGAGACAAAATAACTAGAAGGAATAGATTTTCCATTGAAGGTCAATTTCATCGCTGAGCCCACCACTATGACCTAATCCTCATTCTTTCCCAAAGCCTTGCCCTGATATTCCACCCTTATATTTTCCATCTAAAGCATTTGCGCCCAATGCCAACCCCTACTCTTGGTTTTGCATCCTGCTCCTGAAATTGTTCATCGACCTAGTTCCCTATTTCTGTACTCACCTTTGTTGTTTGCCATCTTTTAACCTTCTTGCTTCCAAACTCCTCTAAGTTTCTTCTCTCTGCTCAAGTTCCCTCCCATAATTTATAATATTATTAAATAACATATATTCTAATATATAATATAATATATAATATATATGTAATTATTAAAAAGATAATATATTATTTTTTATAGGTAAAAGAGGGTTGGAGGGTCCCTCATTGATTTATTAATTGAAAAATCAAAAATTACAACAATCGTTAAACACACGATGCCATAATGAAACAAAACAACCTAAAAAACACAAAGAAATAACCCCTAAAAGGTGGATTAACCAAAAGTAAGCCATGTAGGGTAATAACAAAACAAATAAAAACACCCCCAAATATGGGTCCACCAACCAAAAAAGAAGCTAAAGGAAAGCCAACACATGAGACTACCACCTGATTGATTTCCCACTTGCGAGCCACCAGTATCACTGACCGTCAAAGATCCACCATTGGTCCTACCACTACCTCCATCCTATAATACCTCATGAATGCCTGATGTTTCACTCTCACCCACCCTAATCATTCACCCAAACTAGCCCCATGACCAAATGCTCTCTCGACCAAACCACCATCATCCACCTTCGTCAATTACCACCACTATAAATGTGGTATGCTCACTTGTTTCATTTCAAAATCTCCTCACACCCTTGGCATCACCACCATACTTTCCCATCGATCCTTCATGTAGGTCAAAACTAACTTTTGCCTAGTCAAAAGACTCACCCCCAATCCTTAAGGGGAAGACCGTGGCAATGGAGAATGAGCCCCATAGAGTCGAGTCAATAGTTTCACTACTAAATCCAAACATGATGATTTACTTGTGATTAGAGCCACCACTGCCAAGGCCATTGGTGCCCTCACGGGATTTAAATCAAGCACTGACAATACTCTCCTTGTTGACCTAAGGTTTTTTAGACAACATTGTATGAATTCAATGCTCTGCCAAAACACAAAATCAATCCTCCAAGTCACAAAAACACATAGAATAACCAAACCTTGATCGTCTTGCGTGGATAAAATTAAATAACATTGTCCACCCAACAAGAACTCATCTACCACATTCACTAGACCAACATGAAAATTAGGTTGAATGATCTTATTTACCACCACCAGGGTCAATTCCTTATCTTTCAATGCCATAAGTAAATTCCCCATAAAATTTGAAGCCATCAAGGAATTCACTTTCACCCTAAAGTTGGTCTCCAAAAACACCAAAACAATAATGTTTTTTATTTCATGTAAGACATTCCCTAATTAAATGATGAACACTCACTTCAACCGACTATCTAACACTCTCCTATCAAATTTCATCTCCCTCATCTCAACCTTGACATGCATAAGAGGCTCACTCAATGACACCTATAGAATTCACTCCATACTAAAAGGTTTTCCCACTCACCAAAGTCTATAAGAGTTATACAATGCAAAAAATGGGACCCCCTCAACACAACCTAAAATGAATACATCGTTAGCCCTACATACCTAAAGAAATAACAACGAGAGGACATCCCACACATGAGCTATGAATCCATCCTCATCGGAGATGATTTCCATACATATTAAGTCATCAACTTGACAGCCCTCATTGTTAAGTCACATCTACCCATATAAAATTGTCCCATCAAACCTCCACACTGGCCAATCATTATCAATAATTATCTCCTCTGCCTATGAGATACCTTTATTTGTCCCATCAACCACAAAATTTGCTTTATGGAAGCAATTATTAGCCTCCCAAAAAATTAAATCATCTAACGTACTCCACACTTGATCGAGGATGTTCTTGATGTTCCAATAGCTAGCCCACCTATTTCACAGGGCCTAAACGATTACCATTGAATCACCCTCAAACACTACTTGATTGATGCCACACTAAACCAAAAGATCAAGCCCCAACACTAAAAATTGTGCTTTTACCTCATTATTGGTTCCTTCCACGAGCTTCATTGAAGTGACACTAATTAACAAATCAGTATAATCACGAATTACATATCCAACCTTTGAGACACTTGGGTTTCCCTTAGTGGCCCCATCAAAGTTCAATTTGAACAAACACAGAGGAGGGCAGGTACCGAATCCATCTTCCATGCATGTCTCAATGACTTCGAGCACACCGCCGATCTATAATAGAGGAAATCTATTATATTATTAAACATATTAAATATATTAATTATTTATATAATTTACTATAATAATATGGTATTATAATATTATATAATATATTATATAGTATTTAAGGTTTGACTTCTTTTTACGATAAATATGACAAGTGTGAATAAGGCTCATTCTCATCGTCAATTATAAGGCCACATAAGGTTTGATTTCTCACAATCTCTTATCTTCATAACAAACCATTCATTTATCCTTATAATACAAAAACATACACAATAATAAATTTGATTAGGAAGTAATTTAAAACCATACAACTAGAAAGGTGATCATTTATCAAATGGCTCCCAAATTTTTTTAAAATGTTAGTGAGAACAAAATTGATTAATCTTTATGATTAAGGACATGTTATATTAGTACAATATCGAAGATCTCTAGGATCAACAAAAATAGTGGGATCTAACACATATTTAGTCTAATCCACATCATGATTTTTTCATCTTTTATCTTCTTAATACACCATAATTCTTCAGGGTAGAAGAAGCAATCCCAGTAAGGAATATAAGGCATGAGAGGATCTAAGTTGCCCACTATGCTGGCATTTAGTCTACACTCTTCTCCTTTTTACACTACCATATTTTGAGTGAATTAGTAGAGCTCCTTCATTAACATTTGCTCCTTGCTCCCCTCCATGTGAAATACATATAAAAAAGAATCCAAAATGAATGAAAAACATCAAGAATAAATGATATTTTTAGCCATGGGAAGGTTGCGTCAAAAAATTGAGTTGTGGCAGCTAACACATACTTCAACCTAGAGACTCCCTTCACTTACAATTTGAACATGGCATTATTGTTCCACACACTAATTATAGCCTAAGAGCTCAAAATTTTATTTTGGGTTGCCCTCAATGACTCTTCTCCTTGCGAAAAGGAAACCCAAGTGCCTAGAGAGAACTTGTTGAGAATGGCATCAATGCCCTAAGCGAATAATTCTTTGGTTCCCAGATGAATTTTGTATAGGGCCTCCACTTCATGAACTCTCAATGTATAGATCTCATTCTAGATAAAATGTGCTTAGAATGGGCGTAGATTGGAACTAACATACTTGCTTGCCTTCCTAGATGGATTTTTATGCGACCATGGAATATGTGGAAAATATCTAGAGATGAATCAAAATCAAATATTCCCTATGTGCTCTAGAGTATAATGCCTTTGACGTAATAAGCTTAATTAATTAATCCAAGTTTTGTGTTAGGCTTATTTAATTTTGTCTTTTAATTGGATGATAGTCGTTAAAATGTAATAATTGAGTTGTGTACCTGGAAATGACTAGAACCTTACCCATAAATTTGATATCGAACAGATAAGTCTCTAAAAAATGTTATTAATTTTCTTGACAATCTAAAACATCAGATTTGTTCTAGACAAAGTATAGACAATTCAAATCTAATATTATTGTTGTGTTCATATAGTCCTAATCTTTAAAAAACTCACTCATAATCCCAAGCTTCGACTATAATCACAACTAAAACAAATTCCATCTTCTTACTTTAATTAGGTATCAATATCTAAAAGCTTAAGGAAAATAAAATATGATTGTCTGAGGAAAACCAAAAATAGTTAAAATTGTCTTGATATTTTTTAAGCTCCTGGACAATAATATTATAAAAAAATAACAAATCTCATTAATTGGATAAACAAACAAGTGTCTTGTGGTGTATGTGTAAACATAACCTTATGTACCTCAATGAATGCTCTAATGATTGTTTGATTTCCTCTAGAATAATTGTAAGTGTTTTATATATTCTTATGAACAATAGATGAAATTTTTAGATTTATTTACATATTCCTTAGAAGATAAACAAAATATAATACTTGTGCATTCATAAACATATAAATTCAAATTACATTCCTATTAGCATGTAAATTGACATCAAATAGCTACAAGGCATAAAAATTGGTACAAAGAAAATGAGTGCAATCTAGCCATAGGGGCCACCCAAAAGACCCAAGAATGTTTGGATGTTATATAAAACACTTAGGGCATTCAAACACTCTGAATAGACCCCATGAATGCTTGGAGGTTGAGATAATGTTCAAGAACCATCACAAGGAGACAAAACATGCCAATATGCAGTATTTTGGACTAACAAATGTCAAGTACAAAAAAATCTTAAAATCATATAATTTAATGACTTGTAAAAGCCCAGGGGCCATTAGTAAGTTTATACATTTTATTTCAATTTGATGTGTGTGTGTGTGTACGTTTGCACGCATGCATGTGCGTGCACGCACGCGTGTGTGTGTGTGTTTGTGTCCATACATATCAAAGTATAAACACATATATGTCATTGATATAAAATTGTATATCTGGAGCTCTGGAAGGAAATTATATATACCTAGGAATATACAAATATATTTTTTCTATTTCTACACACACATGGCTAAGTGTCATATAATAATAATTTGTTGAAATATGAAAAACTAAAATTAATATATGTCATTATTCTAGGTGAAATGTAGAATAACCTCATGGAGCTAAATGCATCCAAACTAGCGTGACGACTAAAACATTATTTTGTGTACAATATTTAGCAACATTTACAAAAAAACTAAAACATTTTTTTGTCATAATCTAAAATAATGCTAAATAACGTCTTGAATGCATCCCCTTATGGGAGTAGTTAAAACATCCTGACAACACCCCTTGTAGGAGTACATAAAATTTGAATACTATTCTGAGTACCTACCCTTATAGTGGTGAGAAAGATTTGTATTTCCAAAATTTCATTGTAATATTGTACATGTGCCATAAGCATGTTTCTAAATCATAAGGTTGACTATTCAATTAATGTCTAGTTCACAAAAAATTAATTTGGATAAACTAATTTAAATTACACTGGAACACAAACACTAAATTACTATTAACTAATTTGTATAACATGCACAAAATAGAAGTAAATCCTAATTAATAAATTTGAATCCCAAAAGTAGGGTAAACACATAGAGTTTAGGATTATCTGATTTTATTTCATAATCAAGTGACAATCATCAAAATGTGATAGTGGAAATACATGCCCAAAAGTGATATGAACCTTAAGGTCCAAAAATTTAATGTTAAACATAAAAGTATCCCAAGAACATTCTCTACTTTCCTGACAATGTGAACTGTTTTAGTTATTCTAGACAAAGTGCACACATGTCAAATCTAATTTTACAACTGCATCCATCTAGTCCTAATCTCAAAAAAAATCACTCAAAATTTTGTACTTCAACTCTAATCACCTATAAAACAAAAAACAACACTTGTCCTAATTAGATAGAAATATCTAAAAACTTAAGGAAACAAACATATGTTTTTGGGTCTATGGTAAACTAGAGAATAATACAACTATCTTGATTTTTTCCAGACCCATAAACAGTAACAATATCAAAAATAAAAGACATTGATAATTGAAAAAGATCCAATAACATATAAACTAGTGTCTTGTGGGATGTGTCAATACATAAGCTTGTGTGCTTTAATGAATTCTCTAATGATTGTTTGATTCCATATAGAATGCTTGAAAGTTCTCAATATATTCCTATGAACTATGAATTAATTATCCATATTTTCTTTCTTGTTTCTTAGATAATAAATGAACTATAATACTTATGTATTTATAGATAATTGAATTCAAATTATGACCCTATAAATATTTAAGTTAGGACCATGTTGGCATGTAAACCTTCATCAAATGGTCACAAGGTGAAAAATATGGGACAAAGAAAGTGAGGGAACTGTAGCCTTAAAGGGCCGCTTAAAAGACTTAAGTAAATATAAACGATCGAATTAAACCACATGAACATTTGGATGCTCTAGATATATAGATCAAAGCAATGAGAAATCATATGGGAGAGAATATTACATATAGATGGGGCTAAGTGAAGGGTCAAAAATAATAAAAAGTTAATATAATGCAACAATAATGTTTAATTTGGACTATTAATCGATAGGTACACAACTATCCTAAAAGCATGGAATATAATGGCTAATAAATTCCTAGGGGATGTTTTTAGGTGTTTATACCCTCCTCACCCCACACCCACTCACAAAAAAGAACATGAATTTATGGTCTTAATTTACGACAAACATTATTAAATTGAGAAAGATTCCATATTAATTGAGAAAGAAAGGAGATTACATCAGAGAAAAATCAAGATAAAATTTATTGGATACAAAACAAGATAAACTAGTGCATATATATTAAATATATTTATCTCAAATGTCATGAGATATCAATATCGAGGTACACATATTATATTTCTCATATACCACATTAATTAATGACTATTACATTCTTCATGAGTTTTCTTTTGGTTGGTGACACATGGCCTCAATCAAGATGTAACATTGTTTAGGACTTGAAAAAAAAAATTTATGAGAAAAAAGGCTCTAAACTCTATCATATGCCCAAGACATCATGATTGCTCGATCTCTTTATCCAACAAAGAATAGAAACTCGAGTATAATAATCAAATAGATGTCACATTTAGGCTGTGACATTTGATTGACATCTCACAATAATACACTTCACCACCTCCCTCGACTATAATTGTAGATTATGCTTATCAACATAATTATGTATACTCAACTCATGAACCAAGTTTTGGATATGATTTTAAAGCAGTTTCAAGACCACTCCCATGAACATTTTGCTCAAAATATTGTACCTCCAACACCAAACTCAATACAAAATAATATGTCCTTGCATTTATGGTCCACCACTCTTCAACCACAACTACATTCTCCCCTTTTATTTTTGAAACCTTGTATTCCATTTTTTAGCTTTTAATTGAGATCCCACTGAAGGCTTATCATACTTCCATCATTTTATGTATTCCTAATGTAAATTCCAATAAAATTTATCATGTGCCCTCTAATAAGGAGTCCATCAAACATTCACATTAAATTCAGATTTTTAGAGCAGGATCCACCCTTGCCTCTACCCATTAGCTAATCATACCTACATATGTCTCAACCAACAATTATGTTATAGTCATGGTGCTCACCACTCCCATAGAATCCCTAAACATACTCATGTCTTTAAATAAAACAGCCATGATAGACATTTTATCCATTATTCCAACTCCCTTATCATAAGGAATGACCCTTTAATATATCTAGCTCATCACCAGGGTGCGGTAAATAAGAAATAGTGTCCCTAGTTGTGTGATCCTATAAAGTGCAAGGTATGTCTTGTCTAGAATATAAATCCCCAAATTGTATAGCCTCCCTTGATTTTTTAGCTCTCTAACAATGGGAAGCAATCATTAGAGGACTCAGTATGTCCCCTTGTCACCAATTAACCATGAGGCCAACTCTTTGATGGTGAAATTATTGATAGTTAAGATTGGAGCTCCTTCTACTCCCACCAATTGCTTGGTGTTGATTTCAAAAACCCCAATGTATCATAAGTGACCCATTAATGAACCTATTCATTGTTCATGTCCTTAACGATGGCCAATCTCCTCCTTATCACTAACACCCAAAATACCATGTACACATGTTGGAGAGTGATTGTCCACTTTGTGTGTACATATGGGAATCAAAACATGTTACAACCTACATCATAATTTGTCAACATATCACACATACTATGACTAACATATGCCACTAGTCATTCTTGCACTAGTCTCCATGTGTTTTCCCTCCATAGCCTCTCTATCTCCTACCAAGTCAATAAGGCCATGACCCTAGGACGCTAGTGTTTCTATTTGTCTCTACTCCACCTTATGTAATCACTCTATGAGCATAAATAAAAATAATATTTTTAGTTCCCTTTCATTTCACATCATTTTCTTGGCCTCATAGTGATACCACCAATGAAGAGAGGTAAATGTAATGTAACTTTCATCTACATTAATTTGCATTTGCATGATCATCTCAGTGGTTACATTTCCATATGGAAGTTTATAATCACCAATCTACATTCATTGGTAGTTACATATTTACTTTAGTGCTTTTGCCTGCACACCAATGATTCCTACATGGAGATCCAAAAAATAATATTAGTAATTGCCTCAAGGGTGAAAAGAATGCTAAAAGGAATCGTAGACAGTATCATGGACAAATGGTACCATATGAGTTGACATCAAGCATTGGTAGGGTGGGTTGTCATTGAGTATGTGATAATATGTATTGTTTCCCTAAGTTACACTCGACATTTTATTTAGGATATAGGAAATAGTACCAAGGGATAATAAAAAAAATTAAAAGAAAAAGTGTCTATGGCACTCTGACTGATAGCCTATACATCTATCTACATCCATAAATATTAGTGTTCATTACGATATATATAGATGGGCATATGGAGATACACTATGAGATAGATAGGGTCTAAATCAAGGTTCCATCTAGATTAGATATATAGGGTCTCCGTTATCTATATACGTAACATGACCAACCCTATCTACCTTATCCATGTATCAAATAATCAATATATTTATATATGGTTGAATACTATGGATCATACTCTTATTTTATCAGGGCTCTGATCGGCTTGCCAGCCTATATCCACTTTGTTCCTAGCTCAATCATTATCCCTAGGGTTTCACTACCCTACTATCGCAAGACAGACATGTGCTAACAAGGGACACATTCTCATCTTTCCTTAGTTTTGGGCATTCCTAGGGCCTTCTAAAAATGGCAGAAGGGGACAACACTCCACGTGCCTTTCTCTCATTGAGCTCGAGCCCTATGCACTCTACCACATCGAGAGAGGTTGGGAGAGTTTGATCCTGACAAAGACTTAGGTATTTGTGTTTTACTTGGGGTTAGGGTGAGTGTTTATGGGCCAAGTAGTAATTGCATGTGAGCTCAGGTGCATAATGAGGTAAACTTAGGTGAATAGATTATGAATCTTTGAACCATGTTAGACTCTGTCTGAGCTTTGGAAAGCCTTCAGGGATAAATAGTGATGGGAAAAGGTTGAATATGCATTAGGGGCTAGAGAGAAATAAACTAAAGTCTTTAAAATATGAAAATGAGCTTGAGAATGAGATAAAAGGGGCTAGGAGAGTGAGAAAAGGGGGCAGTTGAAGTAAGTTCCAAGGATTTTAAAAATTTCATGCCACATGGGTGCATAAGATGACATCATCATCGATACAATGTGAACATCATGGTAGAGGAGTCATTTTTTAAGATAATAGGTGAATGCTTGGTGATCGATGCTAGGTGGTAGGGATGGTTGGTTAGTTAAATTCTTAAGCATTACATGGTGTCCATATTATACACTTGAATGGGGAACACTTAAACGAGCAATATATTCTAGAAATGAAAATAAATAACTTTTAAATTCTTTCTGACATTCTTTACACCCTCGGGGCAAATAGTAGTATAATATACTCTATAAACATAATATAACCTAAAACATAACATAAATACAGTATAATATAATATAATATAAAATAAAATATGGTTGATGTCAAAGTTACGAAGCCCAAGAATGTTGATATCATCTATTTAGTGTTTTCCAATGGCGACATGCCCTTGTTTAAGTGCAAGCCCATGTTCACCTTGATTTTCATCACATACTTGAAGGTTCTTCATGACTTTGATAGCTATTTTATGGGGTTTGTTTAACAATCCAAATCCATAGGGTAAAATAATTAGATGTCAAAACAAGTTTGTGTAAAGTAAGTATTGGGGCAAACCAATCATGATCTGAATCACCATGCAATAATTTAGTCCCCAATGGTTTACATTATTTGGCAAAATAGATAGTGTCTTTGCCCAATGTATATGTCAAAATTCCAACTCCATTGGTTTTGATCAGGGGACATATGTACTTTTAGGTTGAAGAACCCAACATTTTGGGGTTGGACCAATAGTGGGTGATCCAGTTTTGTCTTGGTGATTACAATGGAGACATTATTTTTGTTACAATAACCAAAAGCAATTTGGAATTTTTAGTTTGGGATTTTGATAAAAATTTAAAGTCGACAAAATGGTTTGACCATTTGTGATTATTTTTTATGGGCATTTTCTAGGGTGATCAAACATGGTCTGAAGTCGTTGATGGAAAATCATTTCTAAATTCTATTTATACATGACCTACAATGAAAATCATCAATATTCCAATTCTAAATGTTCATGTAAAATGTGCATTCAGATTTTATGGTAGATTGCATTTGTGTCTGTGTCTAATGTGCAACTCAAATCAACATTCGATGCTAATGATATAGAGATAAGGCATTGAGGTTTCATAGTATATATCATAACTTATGTGCATTTATGTTGCCCATATACTGACAACAAGGCCATACAAAACTTACAAGTGGTAGAATTTTTAAAAGTGAGATGGACGAGGCAATGACAAGGTATTTTATCTAATATTGTACACCAGAGGGTCCATATCATACACACCCTATAATGACACTAATATGGGGGCAATACATAGAGGTTATGGAGTTTATTGCATTGTTTTCATTATGGTTAAAAATAATATTGATGATTTTGTAAGGTGCAGGTCACATGGATGCATAAGGGGGCATCACTTGTGACACAGTGTGAATGCCATGGTTGAGACTAAATATATAATTCATCCAGCATTCCTTACACCTTTGGGGCAACTATGCGTATAGATAATTAGATAATTAGTATTTAACTTCTATTTATAAAAGTATATATTATTAATTATATATGTAATAAATATACGATAAAAATAATAATATGATTATAATATTTATATATAATGATATATACAACATTTTTATTATGATAATTAAATATAGAATAATTATATTATATAGTATTATTGTTTTTACATATAATTTATGATATATAGTATTACTAATTTTATAAGTATATATATTAAAAAACATTATAAGAATATGATATAATATATGTACATTATATATAAGTAATCCCATAGATGTGACATTAATGAGATCCATTGGTGAGTGTGATGATTTTAATAGTCTGAACATTGAAACCCATGAAAAAACTATGAGAATAGAACCATAAAATATAGGTTAAGTCCTATCCACCTATCCTTCTTGCTAATATTGTGGCAAAGCCCAGCTCAACCATATGGAAAAAACCTTGAACGCCTCACATTCTATATTATCCTTCTCCAAATGAACTATGGAGCATTTGAACATTGGTTACAATCATAGTCACTTGACTTATGGTAGAATAAGTATTTACAAGGTAGTTTTCTTGTGAAATCCCCATGTGTTATAGTAGATATTTTCAATTTGATTGATATTGAGTGGGAGAACATGAATTATTACTTCAAAAGAGGGAGATAGGGCCGTAGCAGTAGAGGAGATCTATTTTGGGAAATACATTATGGTGTTTGACCCTCTCGATGGCTTTTCAAATAGTGATGTAGTTATCTCCATTGGATCCATTTTAAGCATATACAGTCCAAAAGATGAATGCATTGTAAACGTTGAGGATGGTGATACCACTATATGTACACTTTCTATCCTTTTCACTTAAATTGATTGTAAAACAAATGGAGTTGCATCAGACTATTAACATGTATTTTATGGGTGGGTATGTAGTTAGGGCAAAGCAAGTAAAAGTTTATTATGAATGTATTCCCACTAGGAAATAATATTTTGGGAACTGGATACTATATGTATTCAAACTCTATAATATTTTGTTTGATTGCATACATACCTCTGGAAATAATTTGGCTCAGTCAATATTTGTTGAAGGAACTAAATTGATGAGAGAGAACATTGTCACTTCTATTAAATGCCCTGTACTCTAGCTATCATCCACTCAAAATGCCAACAAAAGACATGCAGATGAATCTTAGGTCCTTTCTTCCCAATAAAAATACCTCTAATGTAAAAATGGCATTTGATACTACCCAATAATGATTTTCTCTACATATACCCTCGTTTATTTGAATCAGTGATAAAATTCTATGTAAATCTACCTTTTTGAGGTTTTTTTATCAAATTAGATAGATGTTACTGTTTCTATATGATTTTCACTTTCACATTCAAAAAGGAAATAAGAAACTAAGAAGAAATGGTCTAAGGCTTGTATGTACCTAGATGTAGTCTTGCGCACCAAATTCAGACGATAGCAGGAACTCCTCTTTGGTTGTGGAGGATGACACCTATAGAAGAAAGAGACTTGAACAAGAAAAGGTGTTAGATGAGGAGATGGTGGGCTGCCAAGCAAAATCTTGATCCAAGAAGTACAAAGACTTCCTTAAGGGATGTCAACCCATTGATTGATAAAAATAATGTCTGATAAAAAGCAGAATAATAAAAAGACTGAAATGATTAAAGACTGAAATAGAAATAGAAGCAAATACCTAAATGTTTGCTGTCAGCCTGGTCATAGTCACTGACGTCAATTAGTCTGCCGACGTCAGTTGTCAAGGTCTACCGACGTTAGTTAGTCTGCCGACATCGGTGAAGGCAGTGGTCTCTACGGTCGGCGTCGATCGGGGCAATAGTCTTTGGACGAGGTCTGGTCAGGTCTAGATGGGTTTCAAGGCTGTAGACGGGTCTGAGAAGGAGTTTGGGCCTTGTTAATGGTCTGTGCAAGGATCTGGGCAGAGTTGCAGGGACCATGGACAGAGTGTATGTTCTGAAAAGAGGGATAGAGGTGGTAAGGATATGGGAAGGCCTCTCAGCCTTTTCGGGAGGGAGTCAAGTTTGGGCTAGCTGAATAACAGATAGATTAAAAAGAAAATACTGAAATGAAAATAGTAGCAAATACTTACCTCATACCTGTTGGAGAAAAAATGTTGCAGACTGGTTATACCTATTGCCAAAGCTGCTAGTGTGGAAGTCCTGTTGTTGTTGAAGAAGACTGATGCAAAGTCCCTACTGTTGCTATAGCTGGTGCAGAAGCCCTGTGAGAGAGAGAGTGAGAGGTCTAGTGGATTGGAGACTGGAAGATTTGCTGATTGTTAAAGGTTGAAAGGTGGATGATTGAAGGATTGAGGAAAGTGGATGCAAAGATTGGAAGACGGGATTCAAAATCAGAAAAATCGGATCCACATTCTAGAAGTGAAATGTAGTTATGAAGGAAATTGACGCTGGTAATATTGCCGACATCGGTCAACAGTTGACCGACGTCAGCAGCTAGAAGTCAAGAAAAAGGCTAAAAATAGCCTTTTATCCATTTTCCCAACTACCGAGTCAACGGGTCGGGGGAAGAAATGGTTGAAGGTGGATTAATAGGCGTGGGAAATGAGTGGGATAAGGGAAATGGGGTCTTAAATCATTTAGGACTTGGCAAGGGGTAGTGGAGGGCAAGTTGGAATAGGTCATTAGGGTGATAAATGAGGGTATCCAAGGGAAAGAAATCCAAGGAGAGGAGAGGTGGCAAAGGGGGGAGAGAAAGGAGATTTTATTAATTTAAAATAGCTAATTATTTTAAATTAATAAGTGTGTAGGGGTTAGGAGTGGTTAAGTGAAATGGGAGGAAGGGGACCAAGGGGGGAGAGGATGAGGAGGATGACCAAGGGAGTAGACACGATTTCGGTGTCTACATTTGCCCCTTTTTATCTTGTTGGTTGTTCTAGACGAACTGCAAGACAAAAATAGGAGTTGATTGCCCCAAGTATGGGATAAGGTTGATTTTGTTCTGTTGGTTGTTCAAGTGAACTGCAAGACAAAATAGGAAGAGGTTGGTTGCCCTGATGTGGGATCAGGTATTCCCCCTCAAAGTGGGAGTTGAGGGAAGGGAACCTGAAGTCGGGTGTCGATTTGACAAAGAGTGGATGAAGATGGTGAGTGTAAGTGCTGCAATAGTTGTGACTATGCGCATACCACTTCACAAGATGGTCAGGTCAAATTATCGTAGGTCAAGGTCAAGGAGTGCCAAAATTGAAGTAATTAGGCCTCAACATTTAGTCGTAGCTGATCGAGTTATTCAATCTAAGCTGTAGCTCCAATGGTCATCGTGTTCCAGGTATCTCGGGCTCAAGAAGTGCTCCCAGAGACACAAAAATGTCACAAGTAGTGGGGATCAATCGGCTTGCGATCCTATACTTGTGAAGGTCAAAATGTGGTCTGCAGACAATTTTGCTAACCATTCGTGAGGTAGCATACATACAAAAACAACTAAGGCAACATTTGTCTTGGAAGTGGTTGGAGTATGAGGAGATAGTCGTGATCTCCCAGGTCAATGGTCGAGGTGGATGGATGGATGAATGAATGTGGCTGAGCTAACCTCAGAAGACGTCATGTGATCTGAGTGCTGCCTACATAGCCCTTGTGTGAAGGGCCTCAGGCCAACGTAATTCTCCCTAAAAGGGAGGAAGAGGGTCGAAGTGGTTGATGGTCTTGGTCGAGGTCAAGTCATGGTCAAAAGGAGGAAAGAAGGTTTGTCCATCAGAGAGACGAACAAATGAGGGTGGTCAAGCTAACCCCAGAGGATGTTGTGTCAACTCAGTGCTGCCTACATAGCTCTGGTCTTAGGGCCTCAGACCAATGTAGTTCAGAATAGTTGACAATTTAGTCGATGATTGGTCTGGTCATGTGTCGAAATGATGAGGAAAAAAAAGATGTTACAATCTTTTCCAAATAGTGTATTGTGTAACATTGGTCGAGGGGTCTTTCATCCCTAGCAATTTTCCATATTCATGATGGATGTATGCTAAAAATGAATTGAGGTCTATTTATGCTTTAGAAAGTAATGGTTTATGCTTAACATAAATTGCGTCTAGTCGATAGTTTCCATGTGTATTAGTGTCCATAGAAACTATGTGAAATGGACTATGTCATGTGTGATGTCATAATGTCATGTTGTTGGTCTAAAAATGTTGGGTTGAGTTGGCTTGACAAATGATGTGGTTGAATGTGACCAAAGGCATGGAAGAAAAGTGAAAGGCGCGTTGCTCTTTCATTGGCAAGGACCAAAATGATAGCATAAATAGGGGTTGTTAGAACAAAAGCCCCGTTTATGCATTACATTGTTGACCATGGGTTGTGTTAGAGTGGTAATCGAATCACTTTGACATTAAAGTGAAATCGAAGTCCCTTGAGCAGGTGTTATGATAGGTGAGGATAGGGTAACCCATTTTAGAGCAAAGATAACCTTGCCCTTTTTTATAGGAGACCCTGAGACAAGTATAAGCCAAGTCCATGACCCATTTTTTTTTTGGTGTAGACTGATCAATGCGGGAAGTCTATATAGAGATGTCATTTTGCTTTGTGGTCATTTGTGAAGCTGATCGATGCGGGAAGCTTTTAAGAAAGTGTTATTTATAGTAAGATTTAGTCATAGCCATCCTTTGAGGGAGTGGTCTATATTTTTGCTTTATATATTTGAGGGCTTTTGAATAGCTGTCCTTTGAGGGAACAGTCTATTAGCTACAACAATGATAATACAACTATCTTTCGAGAGAGCAGTCTGCCTTTAGAGTTTATGACCTTTGATATTTTGACATCAATTTATTTTTTTGATAGAATTTTGAGTCATGGACAAGACTATAGAAGTTCAAGGTCTCCCTTTTATTAGGACAAAGCATTCATACTTTATAAAAGGGTTACATAGGGCTTGCTTTAGGGAAACAGGGTTAAGAGAAATGAGGATTAAGAGGACGGGGGATTGCTCAAGGGATGAGCTCAAGTTAAATGCCAAGCAAATGAGTACTCGACTAACAGTAGAATGGTCACAGATGCAAGGCATTAAGAGGCTCAAGTTCTGATAAGTCCCTGGTCCATGCTTGTGCGTTATGATAAGGTTCGAGTCAATTAGGAGCAAATTTGCCCCATTTGCCTCTTCGATATTGGTCATGTGTTGGTTGATGTTGGATGTGAAGTTGGTGTTTGGTCGATGATTGGTCAATGGTTGGGTTGAATTTTTGGTCGAAGAGGTTGGTTGATGTTTGGTTGAGGTCGGGTTGAATGTTTGGTCGAAGATAGGTTGAATGTTTGGTCAAGGAGTTTGGTTGATGTTTGGTTGAGGTCGGGTTGAATGTTTGGTCAAGGTCAGGTTAAATGTTTGGTCGAAGATAGGTTGAATGTTTGGTCATGGTCGGGTCGATGCTTGTTTGGTCGAGGTATGGTCGAGGCTTGGATGAACATTGAATTCTCCCAGCAGCTAGGAGGAATGTTTGACAGATTGGTTAAGGTCAGTTGAGGCTTGGTGGTCAGATTGACTGTGTTGATGTCGAATAAGGGGGTTAAAGGTGGTAAAGGGACCATAGTATGGCGTGGAGATCTTGATTTAGGTGATGAGGTTGGAGAAGTATGGGTCAGTATTGATGATTTGGTGAAGGGGTGGTCAAGAGGATCCCTGATGAGAAGGGTATCCTTTTTTTAGTGTTGACGAATGACAACTTTAAGAGTGTAACAACGCTCAGTGTCATGTCTTGGGGTGTGATGATAGTGGCAAAATTTAGAGTTGTTGAACCAAGATGGTCTTGATCCGAGAATTGATGAGTGGGACAGTGAGGAGGTTGAAGGTTTGTTGACAATGTGGTCAAGAAGAAGGGTGTCTTTCTCCAAACATTAGTGAATGACAACCTTGAGGGCACAACAATGCTCAGTGTCATGCCCAGGTGTGTGATGATATGCACAAATTGTAGTGTCATCGAACCAGGGTGGTTTTAGTCTGAGAGATTGGTATGGTTTAAGAGGTGGAAGATTAATGCGAGAAGACTGCAACAATTGCCATACTAGCAAGGCATAAGAACCTGCTAATGGGTCTGTGCATCTTATTGCAGTGGGGGTTGATGATTTTGGTTTGAGAGGCATAAGAGGTGTTGGTCATACCATAATTTTCATGGGTGGTGTAGTCGCACGTGTAGATGGCACTTTGGTGGTGATAGGTGTTGGATGTTTTGGAGGAAATATATGTCTGATGGGTTGAGAAAGTAATGGAGGCAACTTGCCTCTGTGAAGTATGGGAGTAGGAAGCACCCCCATTAAAGTGGATAGATGCGGGCCTAAAATTGAAGGTAATGAGGAAGGTGGGGGAGGAGTCCTCCGGTGTGGTTTAGTGGCCTTCTTTGGTTTGGGTTAAGGGCCACTATTGCATGAGGCAAGGTTAGATACGGGCTTGGGTTCAAATGTGGGCAGAGGTGAGTGAGATGTAGCAATCTCAAGCAAAAGGCAAGAGGAAATCATGACTGGGTCTTTCTCAATCGAAATGGGTGAAGAGACTAGTTCTTCTCTTGGTGGAGAAGAAATAGGAGAGTGTGGCTCCTCAAGAGGGTAGAGGGCAGGGATGATCATGCCTTCTACTTGTGGTTGAGGAGTAGGAAGGGTAGGGTCCTCCATTGGTAGGAGGAAGGATGAAGGTGGGGCTAATAGTATAGGTATGGTCAAGGCATCCTCCAGTATAAGAGAGGTGGATGGAGGACTAATAAGAGAAGATGATTCTTCTACCTATGGAAGAGGTTGGTTAGGGATAAGAGAAGAGACAGTGTTGACTGTGTGTATATCATGCTCGTGGGAGCTATCGGCCATGGTTTGGACATTGTTTTGGGTAGGTGGATGATTAGAAAAGGGTTGTTTGAAGATATCAATGTTTTGATTGGGTGGGGTGCTCAGGTTATCCAAAACAAGATCTCCCTTGTCGATCATGTCTTGGACAATGTTTTTGAAGGTTCAACAATTGTTGATGTCGTGGCCGTGGACGCGATGGAAGTGACAGAAGTTGGTCTCCCTATACCAGGTAGGGATAGATTTTGAAGAGTTGAATTGAGGTGGTCAGATTGGAGGGAGATTGAGGACCCCCTGCTTGATGAGTTTTTCCAAAATGGAAGCGTATGATTCTCCAAGTGGAGTGTAGTTACGCTGTATGTACCATTGTTGGAATTGTTTTGTGATGCTTTGGGACGTTGAAGGTTGAGATTGATTAGTTGTTGTCGAAGATGGTGATCTAATGACCACAGTGTTGGCCACTCCTTTGGATTTAGAATGGGAAGAAGAAGGTCTGGAAGAAGAAGGGTCATTGGTTCTTGCGTTAGTATTACGCAATTTGACCTTATCCTCTTCAATGGCGCGGAGTTCAAGCTTTTGGGCCATGGTGAAAGCTTCATCGAAAGTGCAAAATATTTAATTCCGCAAGGTGGATGAGATGTGCCTGACACATGCTCGAGAAAAGAGCTCGATGAGCTCAGGTTGAGGCAAGGAGAAGCAGAGCTGTTTAATTAAGCCTCTCCAATGAGCGACAAAATTGACTATAGATTCATCATCAAATTGCCTAATGGAGTAGAGGTCTGTGATCGAGACTTGTTTGGTGATGTTGATAGAAAAATGGTCGAGAAATAATTGGGTGAGTTGAGTGAATGAAAAGATAGAATGTCTGGTAAGAGAGCTATACCAGTCCAGGGCGGGGCCAAAAAGCGACATGGGGAACATGCATATAAGTAATGCATCATCATGGGCTATGAGATAACAAGCATGTCTGAATGCTCGTAGGTGTTGTTGCGGGTCTTCCTTACTCTAGAAGTGAGTAAATTTAGGAAGCTCCCATTGGTTGGGGTATGGTCAGATCGAGACGGAGGGATGAATGGGTTCATTGCAAATTTGCTCATATGAAAGGGCATTGCGTGAACCAGAAATAGAGGTCTCGAGACTAGACATTTTGTCCATCAGCATTTTGATTATGTCAGCTGATGGATTGGTGGGTGGAGCACCCCCTAGGTTATAAGGCACTTGGAAGGTATTGAGAGGGGCATATGATGTGGTTGGTTGCGCTTGTGTGGGTGCAACATATTGATAACTAGTCATTGGGACAGAAGTGGAGGCCAAGGGTGGTTGCGTTGTGAAGGTAGAAGGCATAAGTTGACTAGATACTGCCAAAGGTGGTTGTGTGGTGGCATTGGCAAAAGGGGAGGTAGACACTCCTACATTTATGAGTGCAAGAGTGTGTGGAGTCGAGACAATCAAGTTATGGTATGATGTAGAACTTGGTTGAATTGCGTGTGGTTGAGGGGGTAATGAAACCCTGATGGAGGTCGGTCTAAAAATAGATGGGGAGGCCAAACTTTGCGTATTGGCCATGGTCGGGTTAATGGTTAAGGCAATAGTTTGAGTCATAAAAGTTTGGGTAGTGGATGGTGTTGATGCCATCGCCGCTTCACCCGAAAGGTCCCATGTTTGGTTTCTCGCGAGATAGTTTTGGAGGGCTTTGACATTGAGGTCCAAGAATCTTTCAAAATCTTGGTTCCCTTCAGGGACAATGGGGGTCTGAGTCGGGGTCAGTCGAGTAGGAGTTCTTTCGGTCTCCAAGTGGAACTCCATTATAGGACTGGTTATGGACGGGGAAGGCGGAAGCAGTTGATGCCTCGCTTGATCAAGAAGAGCCTTGGTTTGACTGCATGTCAAAACCATTCAAGGCAAAAAAGGGTTAGGTTCCAGAAACTATGTTTTTTTTAGTTTTAAAAACTCAGAATGGGGTTTTTGGCAAAAAAAGGGTTGAGTTTTAGGCTGCTGTTTTGAAAAAAAGGGACTATGACAGTGACCAACATCAGTCAAAAAACCAATGTCGGTGAAAACAAATGGCCGACGTCGGTCAGATAACTGATGCCAGTGAGGTAAGGTTGCCGATGTCGATGGTAAAACTGATGCCAGTGATTGTGGTTTCTAGAAACATAGAAAATTTGAAGATTCTTGGAAAAAAGGAACAAAATGTCCTCACTAGCTTAAAAAACTAGATAGAAACAAAAAAATAGATGGAGACAGGCAAACCCTAAGTGTTAAATCCTAAGAATCAACTTTTAGAATCCTATTGGCTTATGCCTTAAAGTGATGTTTGGGAGGTTGGCTTGTAGAACAGGTCCTAGAAGAGGTAGTCTAAAGATGGTTTTGGGTCAGTTTAGGTGCTCAAGAGTCTGTGCTAGGTTCCGTACATGCCCTGGTGCTAAAGAGTAAGCTCCCCTCACTTCACGAGCCTAGTGATAAGCTAGTCTCACTTAGCCAAAATATACTTTCCCTAGAGATTATCCTCTGCCAGAGAACAGAGTGGGCTTTCCCCTTGGTGATGAACTCCAAGTGGGATTGTCGGGACGGGTAAGGTATCCGCTGGGTGATGAAATTCTAGTCGGGCTTTGTCTCAGGTAAGTTTTGATGTTTGATTTGTGCAAGTGATTTGGTTGTGTAACATAAAGTGATCTACGATTAATTCATGATGCGGTTGTTAATTACTAGATGTGGACTAAATATGCATGCAATCAGAAATGAAATGCAATTAATTTTAAGCCCAAAATGAAATATGAGTTTAGATGAAAACAAGTTGAAAAAGAGTTGAAGAGTATGACTTTTGACTAGTCTAACATGCAAGAAAAGAAAGAACAAGAAAGATTCTTTTTAATTTTTGCTAATAGTGTCTTTTGGAAGAGATAGAAGAAAGAGGTGAAAAGGAAAAACCTAATGCACCTATATGAAAAGAAAGAAAAGAACCCAAGGAAGATTCTAGGGTCCCACTGGGCGTGCCAGAATCTTTCTATATGATTTTCACTTTCATATTCAAAAAGGAAATAAGAAACTAAGAAGAAATGGTCTAAGGCTTGTATGTACCTGGATGTAGTCTTGCGCACCAAATTCAGATGATATCAGGAACTCCTCTTTGGTTGTGGAGGATGACACCTGTAGAAGAAAGAGACTTGAAGAAGAAAAGGCGTTGATGAGGAGATGGTGGGCTGCCAAGCAAAAGCTTGATCCCAGAAGTACAAAGACTTCCTTGAGGGATGTCAACCCACTGATTGATAAAAATAATGTCTGATAAAAGATAGAATGATAAAAAGACTAAAATGATTAAAGACTAAAACATAAATAGAAGCAAATGCTTACCTGAATGTTTGCTGTCGGCCTGGCCACAGTCACTGACGTCGGTTAGTCTGCCGACGTTGGTTGTTAAGGTCTACTGATGTCGCTTGTCAAGGTCTGCTGACATTAGTTAGTCTATCAACGTCGGTGAAGGTAGTGGTCTCTGTGGCTGGCATCGGTCGGGGCAATAGTCTTTGGATGAGGTCTGGTCAGGTCTGGATGGGTTTTAGGGCTGTAGACGGGTCTGAGAAGGAGTTTGGGCCTTGTTAATGGTCTGTGCAAGGATCTGGGCAGAGTTGCAGGGACCATGGATAGAGTGTATGTTTTGAAAAGGGGGATAGAGGTGGTAAGGATATGGGAAGGCCTCTCAGCCTTTCTGGGAGGGAGTCAAGTCTGGGCTAGCTAAATAACAGATAGATTAAAAAGAAAATACTAAAATGAAAACAATAGCAAATACTTACCTCATACCTGCTGGAGAAGGAATGTTGCAGACTGGTTGTACCTGTTGCTGAAGCTGCTGGTGTGGAAGTCATGTTGTTGTTGTAGAAGACTAATGTAGAGTCCCTGCTATTGCTGTAGCTAGTGCAGAAGCTCTATGAGAGAGAGAGTGAGAGGTTTGGTGGATAGGAGACTGGAAGATTCACTGATTGTTGAAGGTCGAAAGGTGAATGATTGAAGGATTAAGGAAAGCGGATGCAAAGATTGGAAGATGGGATTCAAGATCAAAAAAATTGGATCTGCATTCCAGAAGTGAAATGCAGTTATGAAGGAAATCGACGCTGGAAATATCACCGATGTCAGTCGATAGTTGACCGACGTCAGCGGCTGGAAGTCAGGAAAAAGGCTAAAAATAGCCTTTTATTCATTTTCCCAACTGCCGAGTCAGTGGGTCGGGGGAAGAAATGGTCGAAGGTGGATTAATAGGCATGGGAAATGAGTGGGATAAGGGAAATGGGGTCTTAAATCATTTAAGACTTGGCAAGGGGTAGTGGAGGGCAAGTTGGAATAGGTCATTAGGGTATCCAAGGGAAAGAAATCCAAGGAGAGGAGAGGTGGCAAAGGGGGGAGAGAAAGGAGATTTTATTAATTTAAAATAGCTAATTATTTTAGATTAATAAGTGTGTAGGGATTAGGAATGGTTAAGTGAAATGGGACGAAGGGGACCAAGGGGGGAGAGGACGAGGAGGATGACCAAGGGAGTAGACACGATTTCGGTGTCTACAGTTACCTAGCCATGGGCCATACTTGTAGTTGGTGCTACACATTCCATCCCATCACTTTTAGCTTTTCTTCACCCATCTTTGTCTAAAATTTGGTGACTTAGAGGGCTAGCACTTAATTTTTTAATGATATAAAGTTAAAACATGCTTTCTATTTTTGGGTTTAAAAACCTTCTTTTAGAGCTTTAATTTTATCAGTTCTATCCTTTTTCATTCATTTGCCTCCATTTTTGTGCCTATGATACTCTTTATTATTTCACGTGTTCTATCCCATTAGATACCAATGCTTGAAAATCTTCAAGGAAGTTTAGCACAAAACTCCTTTGGTATAAGGTGTATTCTTGTCCCTTCAAATACAATAAGTCATTTTGTCTTTGATTGTTAACATGTTTTTTTGTTTTTTTTTGCAAAAAAATGTTATATCTTTGCATTTGATTCTTAAATTTTTTATTTCAAGTGGTTTTTTGTCTCAATTGGATTTGCTTCAAGTCTACACTTTACAATTATGATGGGATACATATTTTGAACCCTCCCATAGGTAGTGTCATGCTTGTTTTAGGAAACTATGCTTTGCTAAGTTATGACAAGTTACCTATCTCAAGGGGGAATATAAAAGCACCTAAAAAAATTGGTGCAAAATTGCAGTCTGAGGTTGATTTTCAAACATCCACATTTTTAAAATCTAATGCAAGAGCTTCTAGGTGCAAAAGTAATCCTGTGTCACCTAATAAGATCTACTAGTGTATTTGCATGCAATTAGGTCCAACTAGTAGGGTGAAGTTGACCTACAAGGAACCATACAGATCAATGGAACTTCAACAAGATCATAGAACAAAGAAAAGATAGTTTCAATCATGTAGATGAAGATTTATCTATCTCATGACAAAACCACCAACTAATGCATGTCTAAATTAATCAATAATACAAAATTATTGTGGCATTTACACAACCACCACTCTACATTATGTTGTGATTTCTCCCATAACATATGTATAACCATTCGAGTGTTGCATTGTAGTATTTTCAAGATCCAAGATAATCCAAAGATCCACTTCACAAAATTAAAAATGATAAATGATAAATTGAGGTACATAAGTTTGAAAGTTAGAGAGTGAGAGGGGGGAAGAGTAACTCCCAATGTTGGAAATTGTGTGTAAGAGCAAAAAACCAAAATAATTGATTAAGTTCAGTTTAAGACTATGTTATATTAGGTTCATATTCATGTTTTATTTTAAAACACAAGTCAAGTAAGTGTGTGTGCATGTGTGTGTAATTTTGTATTTTGAATGAAGTAAAGATGGAACGTGGTTTTATAAATCTAGATGTGCTATGTGTAGTGTATGGCCATTGTTGATGAGAGTGAGTGAGGATTTTGGGGACAAATTTATCCTTCATTGGACCCACTAACCTCATCTACATCAATTGATACCAAATCAAGGTGGACTCTTGATTGAGTGAGTTTGTGAGGCTCTAGTGGGTTTGTTGAAAGTGTGATGGATATCTTGTAATTGTAAAGAGTTATGGTAAGAAATGGAACACAAAGGAGTACCTATAAGAAGAGGAGAAAGATCACCAAGAGTTATATATTTATGAAATATATTGAGAGACATCCCAATAATATTACATGTTATGGAGAGTGCATAACAGAGAGGAGTTTGTGTAGATGTTAGTGAAGATGAAGTGGTACCCCTACAAATTTATCTTCAGAACTTTATTGATGAACCATAAGATAAATTATTCAAGGCCATTTTCAAGATGGGATGCAAACCAAGGTTTGAAAACCATAGTTATAGAGGAAGTTTATGACTTGAATATCTAATTGATTTGATCATGGAGTTGGAGAATTAATTTGATTATGAGAAAATGGATGGACATAAAAGAGTGATTTTTCTTGCACAAGGTTGAAGGGACATGCATCCTTATGGTGGGATCATGTGGAGCTAAAAAGGGTAAGAATATATAAAATCAAAATTAAGACTTTGGAAAATATGGTTGTAATGTGTAAAGGTAATTTTGTGCCATTTGATTGTCATTTGAGACTTTTAAATGAGTTATATAACTTGAAGCAAAAATATGAGTGTATAATATTACATGACAAAGTTGTATAAGATAACAATCGAGGTAGGTTACATGCAAGGTGATCAAGAAATTATAGCTAGGTTGTGAATGCTTGAGGTTGAGCAAGATGAGTTTAAAATGTTTGAGTTTTGATCTATAGAAGAAATCTATTGATGTGCATTGAAGGTGGAAGATAAGTTTTAAATAAGTAAACTAAAAAAAAGGCCAGGAGTAGTGTGATAGAAGGTGGATAGTGGATAGAGACATGCAACAAGAGGAAAATTCCTTTCCATGAGGACCAAATAAAAAGGAATATGAGGAGTTAGATACCTCATGAAATAGTGAATGTGTTGAACCTCAAGGATATGAATGGAGGTTTCCTAGATATTTTTATCAATGCGAAGTATATAGGTAAATGGAATTTGAGTGTCCTCAAAGAAGGGTTGAAATAATTATATGTATGGAATCCAAAGGGAAACAAAGAAATCATGTTCCAATAAATAATGCATGGATGGAAAACTATTTGATGCAGGGGCATCCTAAAATTAGCCTGCTTTTGATTTAGAAGGATGGTTAAGTGTTTCAAGTGTTGTGTCAAGTTGATAAGAATCATGAATTTTAAGCCAAATTTGAATTGGAGTCCAAAACAAGTTTTCCCACCAAAAGGGATTTTTAAATTTCCAATATGTATACATTTTATATCAATTTTATGAATTGTTATATTAATATAGGATTTAATTATTGGTTATGGAATCACCAACCCTATGATAGGTTAAGCTGATGTATACTAGAAAACCCAAGTAATTGATCAAACAATGAACAAAGGAATTTTAAAGATCAAATGAATGTTGAAATATGGTCTCACATGTGCCTTAGATCTAAAATAGGTCTCAAAGGAGGTAAAATTCCATTCGAATAAGTTTAAACCTCAAAGCAGTGTGTTAAGAACCTTATTTTCTATGACTAAGAAAATATAGGAACTAAGAATGGCTCATAAAAGTGGAATAGACAGTCAAAGGTGTAAATTAAAAGATCAAAAAAGGAGTGTGGATGTTAAATAGTCCATAAAAAATTGGTGAAATGCTTTGAAACCCTATAGGGAACAAGTAAGAGGAATTTGAATGCTCTCAGGTTGACTATGTGCATATAACCCTAGAACTAGGGTTTGGAAGATATAAATAGTTATAACCATAAAAAAGTCTTGAAATTTGGTATATATATAGGATATGGTCTTTGATAAAATATTTGAGTGGTTTTAAGGTGTTATCATATATAGCCATATGAAGGTAGGAGACTGTGTTGGATACAGGGTTTAAAAGGGGTAAGAGACCTAATTAAGGGCTTGAAAGAGACTAGAAACCTAGTCTAAAGAAAGAGCTAAGGCTTGAAATTTTTTGAACAGTTAAAGGAGGATAGGGGGTCATAATAAAGGTTAGTGGTTTTCCTAAACTCCACTTTGGTTATCCATACAAACCATAAATGCTTGAAAAAAGGATACAAGGCCTATCAAGGGAATGGTAAGACAATTTCAAGGATAACTTAAATAGTTTTGAGAATTTATATAAATTTAATAAGGGATATTAATAGAATGTAATGCATATGTTAAATATAATTAACACTGTGTATAATCTTGGAGGTATTGAATATTCCTAAGGAGCTAATGGGTATTGGTGCAACATGGATGAGTTTTTGACTATACAAGTAAAGGTGGTTATGTAGAAGAGTGGATAAGGGTTAGTAGTGAGATGTTATTATAAATAAGGATAGTATGCTCAGAGAGTAGGAGTCTAAAAGAAAAGAGAGATTAAAGGAGGCAATCAACATACTAAGTAAGTTGACAAAGAAGAGATGTTGGACACGTTTGAATGTATAAATTGTCCATTGCAGTTGACAAAATTTATGAAGGAGAAAAAATAGCTTATAACTCTACATAATTTGGTATCAGTGACATCTAGATGCTCTAGGAATAGTGATTACATTGTTATTATGCATTTTATATGAGTTTTTAGGTAAACAAGTAAGGAGGTAGTTTTGTAAGGAGCCTAGTTGAAGGCAAATTAAGGAAGATATGATCTATTGTATGGTTGATTTATTGGTTTGAGTGCATGATTGACGGTATGTGATAGGTGAGGAAAGAAAATAGTACATGGTGTAGTGGCAAACCCTAAGATAAGAGACCTATTAACAAGCTCAAGAAAGATAATAACCCATAAATAGATCTTAGGAAAGAGAAAATAGTCCTAGTGTAAAAGACAAGAGGTGGAAAAGCCCTATTGAGGTTTGAAATAAAAGGTGAGAAGGGTTCCAAGTGTGAAACAAAATAAAGTGGTCCAAGTGAGGCCAAAAAAAAAGTAAAGTATGTAACCAAGTGAGGTAATCAAGATGAATATGAAAAAAGAGGTAGAAAGGAAAGTGAGAGACAGGGTTAAATTTGAATGCCATAGTGAAAGAATGATGGAGATAGAGATAAAGGAAATGAAGGATGCATTGGCAAGGATGGAGAGAGAGTTAATGCTAATGTGGATTATGTATAATTTAAAGTGTGGAATCAAGATCAAGAAAAGAGTCAAGTTCAGCTTTATATAAAGAATGCAAGAGAGAGAAAGCCAACAAGTAATGGAGTATTTGGAAAGGTAGTTGAAGAAGATGGCAACACAACTTGTCATGGAAGAATAGAGAGAGGTAATTGGGCCTCAAAATTTTTAGTCTAATATTATTTTGTCATGGTTGAGTGCAGGTCAAGATGTATAAAGTGAAGAACATGATTGGGGTGAATAATTTGATGAATGGAATAGAGCAGGTGATAAAGAAGACACGATATGCCACATGAAGGTAGCAAAGCTAGAACAAGAAGGCAAAGTCACAATAGGTAATGAAGTGCATGTAAGTTTTGATGAATATTTTGAAGATTATGATGATGTTTTGTATAAAGATACAATAAGTTTATTTGAGGAGTTAATTGGATCAATAAATAAGCAAAAAACACATGAAGTGCTTAAGGAAAGATATGAACAGGTAAAGAAGGATGAGACTGATTTGAAAGTCCATGAAATGAAGATGCAGAATAATGAGATGACTGATTTGATAGTTAAAAAAGGAGAAGTTGTAGTGAATGACAAAAGAAAAGAGGAAGTTGATAACAAGGATATGGGAAAACAAGAGACCTTGGAATGGCCACTAAGGAAGAGAGTCTAATATGGATAAGGTATGTTGATGAAGAGGCATAAACAACAGTATTAGAGAAAGCAATAGAAAGAGAATGGCAATTAATTATAAATGCCATGAAGATTGAATAGGAATATGAAAGAAAGCAAAACAAGAAGAGTAATGACAAGTAAAAGTAGAAGTATGAGAAGCAGTAGGATAAAAAGCAAATGAAAACATGGATGAGGAAGCAGAAGCATAGGTGTGGCAGCAAAGAGCACACACATTTGTATGAAAATTTGAATGAAGAAGAATGTGGGGGTCAAGTTCTTTTCTCCCCTTGGGAGTATGATGCAAGGGCATCCTAAAATTAGCCCATTTTTGATGTAGAATGATGGTTAAGTGTTTTATGTGTTGTGTCAAGTTGATGAGAGTCATGAATTGTAAGCCAAATTTAAATTGGAGTCCAAAACAAATTTTCCTACCAAAAGGGATTTTCAAATTTCCAAGATGTTTTAGGTGGTCTTCATGAATGGCGATGATGTGTAATTGATGACTAATGTTGTAATAGACCTTTAAGGTCTCAATAAAGGTCCTAAAGTGGTTATTAGTCAATAATTTAGTTTAGAAGTGAAGTGGTAGTCCATCACCCTACGTAGGTTTAGGGGTTGTTGAGAGTTTCTTAAATCAAGAAAAAATTATAGTCATGTTTTTTTTATTTTAGTTTGAATATAAAAAGGATAGATAGTGTTGTGTGGTTTAAGGTAAAGGAGTAGGTGACTGGAAGAAGGGCATAGAGGTTTTGGTTAGTTCAAGAGAGGAACTCTACCTCACAAGTTCAGTTGAATGTATTGATCAAGAATATTTAATATATAGAAATGGACTTTGAAAACTTGTATTGTTCAAATTTTTAGTTGTAAATACATGGTAAGTATTTGTTCCCTTTCTTAGATGAAGGAAATAAGAGGAGAACTCAAATCTGAGAAGAGATTGTCTTTGGAGTGGAATTATGTGTGTCTTGTTGAGAACAAAACTCTATGTTTTTATGTTTTATACATGCATAAAGGAATGGATGGTAAGGATAATATGTGAGAATTTTTTACACTATGATAGCATGCTTGGTAACTTTACTAAATATTTTTTTGAAATGTTTATGTGGATTGAACAAAACAACCCTATTTTCCCTGTCTTATCACATAAGTTAAAATTGTGACTAAATATTCATTGGAGAAAGAATAATAAATGTTTTATTCAAGGTTCAAAAGGATGTTGGTGAGTTTGAACACATTTTATTGACATTATTTAATCTTTTTTCAAAAATTTCAATTCTATTTTTATGTAAAGAATGAATGTTGTAAGGTCTGTGTGCTCAGAAATTCTGTGTTGAGCATAGTAGTGAAAGTTTATGTGTATAAGGTTTGTGTGGAAACCTATATAAAAAGGTGGAGGTTATTATGTTTTTGATTTATACATTTTTGAAATCTCTAAATCTATTCTAATCATATAATATTCAATTATTGGTTATAGAATCACCAACCCTGTTACAGGGTAAGCTGATGTATATAAAAAACCCAAGTAATTGATCAAATGATGAACAAGGGAGTGTTAAAAATCAAATTAATGTTGAAATAGGGTATCACATGTGCCTTGTACCTAAAATATGTCTTACAGGAGGTAAAATTCCATTTGCATAAGTTTAAACCTCAAAGCAGTGTGTTAAGAACCTTGTTTCTATGATTGAGGTTACAAAGGAACTGAGAATCGCTCATAAAAGTGGAATAGAGGGTTAGAAGTGTAAAGTAAAATATTATAAAAGGAGTGAGTATGTTAAAAAATCCATAAAAAACTATAAAAATTATTTTAAACTTGACAAGGAACAAGTAAGATTAATTTGAATGCTCTCAGGCTGACTAGGTGCATATAACCCTATGACTAGGGTTTGGAAGATATAAATAGTTCTAAACATAAAAAATTCTTGAAATTTGGTATTTAGATAGGTTATGGTCTTTACTAAATTTTTTGAGTGATTTAAAGGAATTATCATACATATTCGTATGAAGGTAGGAGATTGTGTTAGATATAGGGTTCAAAAGGGGTAAGAGACCTAATTAAGGGCTTGAAAGAGACTAGAAACCTAATCTAAAGAAAGAGTTAAGGATTGAAATTTTATGAACAGTTAAAGGAAGATAGAGTGTCATAAGAAAGGTTAGTATATTTCCTAAACTCCACTTTGTTTCTCTGTACAAACCATAAAAGCTAAAAAAAGGGCTATAAGGCATGTCAAGGGAATGGTAAAACATTGTCAAGGATAGCTTAAAGAGTATTGAGAAGTTATATAACTTTGATAAGGGATATTAATAGACTGTAATGCATATGTTAAAGATAATTAAAAATGTATATAATCTTGGAGCTATTTAATCTTCTTGAGGAGCTAATGGGTATTGGTGCAAGCATGGATGACTTTTTGACTATACAAGTAAACATGGTTATGTAGAAGAGTGGATAAGGGTTAGAAGTGAGATGTTATTGCAAAGAAGCATAATACACTTAGAGAATAGAAGGAGTCTAAAGGAAAAAAGAGAGTAAAGTGGGTAATTAACATACTAAGTAAGTTGACAAGGAAGAGATGTTGGACAAAGTTGAACGTATAAATTATCCATTACAGGTGACAAAATTTATGAAGGAGCAGAGATAGCTTATAGCTATGCATCAATATTGTTGGATCGGTTGATCTAATCTTTATTTACTTTATGTTTTATTAATATTTTAAATAAAATTGTTAGTATGTTAATTGGTTCTTAGGAATGTTAGTTGGGTCCCTTAACCACCCCATGAAAACCTTATAAGCTTTCACTTCTTTGTAAATATATAACCCATAATAATACAATTTTACCTTATATGAAAACATTTTTCATTATTACAATGTAGATATTTTTATTTAACTACATTTATTTAGTGCTATCAGTGGTATCAAATTTTGTTAAAAATAATTTGTTGGTGAAAATTTTGAAGGTGAATATGAAGCTTGATATATGCATGTGAAGGAGGAATCCATGAAGGAGAAAAGAGAGTCAACTTTGTAAGAGCATGGTCTATGAAGATGAATGTGAAGGTCCATGTGGAAGAAAGAGAAAAACATTTATGAAGGTACTATATATTATTTATTTTTTTGCTTGGTAAATTCAAAAATAATCTTGTACGGCCTCTTCCTGAAAACAAAGAAAAAATCAGTCATACACAGTACAATCTTTGTATAGCCTTGACATTTGTTTTATATACCATAAAAACTCTGTACAAATTTTTAAAGTCCAAAACCCTTAGTTTTGAATGGTACAACCTACCAAAACTTCTCATGAGATCCCATATTGTTTTAATCTAGTTTTGATTTAATTAATTGCATCAATGTTTTGTTTAATCTATTGAATCTTTGTTTTGAGATCTTTTCAAACCCCTGATTTGATTTGTATAACCTCCACATCTGAAAATGGCATCCCACCTATTAAAATAATGATATGCATATTTTAATTTTCCCATGGAAAAAATAAACCTGAAAATAATTCTAGTTGTATAGCCTTGTATGGACTTCTCCATTCCCTTGTACGTTTGTATGGATTTTTGGGCAGATTTGCAATAAGAATATGGCCCCTAAGCATGGATATGGTGTGTAATGTCTAAGAGAAGCTTCAAAATTTTATTTTATTTGTAGACAAATGTATTTTATAATTTATTAGGGTTGAATGGGACCCTTAAAAATTGGAAGCAACAACACTTTTACTCAAAAGTTTCACGGTTGATAAAAATTACTACATGCAAGTTATTTTTTTATTTCTCTACACAGAAAAACCAAGTTTAAATAGTAAATCTTCCATTTTAGACTTGTAAATGCTTATAGATAAATTGGCATATTTTGTGAGGTCCTTTGCAAGCTAGTGTTCAAGATTTCAAAACCTCCAAATCATTCCTTTTGGTCACATTTCATTTTGTCATATTCATCATTGTGAACATTGTCTTACAATAATATTTTTGACTAGTCACTATTTTATGTAAAGATGGTCATGTGACCTATCAATCTATAGGTTTTTTTTATGTTTCAGACACATTATAATTATAAAATATATGATTTAAAGCTTATTTATATGATTTTTTCAATAAATGTATTGAAAATGATGTATATAGATGTATTTTTTGTGGAAACTAACACCTTCAAAATAAAAAGTTTCAAAATGCCATTCCATGTTTGTGCTATCAAAGAACATGTCATCCATTATAGGTCCATCAAGATCCTTTTGATTGATAAAGTATAAATGTCAAACTAGAGGTTAGAGGATCTTTTCGAGGCTGGAGGACTATTCCCTTTCTCTAGTTAGCTATTCACTTATAGTTCGGGTTCACAGGTTTGAATGGCTTTTTAGTAGCAGTGGTTTACTTATTTCAATTTTAATAATTGGTTTTTCTTCACTTCATTAATATTTCTGATGAGGAACAACAAAAATAGGTTTGATTTATTTTTTTTCTCTAAGGGCTTCTCACCTCTCACCTAATAGGGCAAAGATATTGCATAGTCTTCGATCAGTCATCGGTGATTGTACGTGTTGACATAGGAGTTACTAGCACCATAGTGTTGAATAAAGCTCTGTTAGTGTTTGTTGGACATTGGGAAGGTGTGCCATACATAATACTAAATACTCACTTGGATAGGTTTTTATGTAAGACCTTATATGGATCAATGTGGTTGAACAAGCCTTGATTGTGTTCTACTATAGTATAATATGATGATCACAGGGGATGAGTAGGCCTTGATCATGTTCATCAATATTTATGTCACAAATCATAGGGTGGTCTTCTATATGGAATGACATAAATTTTGATTAGTACCATGATGTACAACACATCACTTGCAAGTGTGATAGATACTTTTGATGACTTCATAGTTATAACTCCAGATCATCTTATATACCCCTTGTTGAATCAAGGGGGTTTTTTGAGTCAGTTGATCTAATATTTATTTACTTTATGTTTTATTATTATTTTAAATAAAATTTTCAATAGGTTACTTGAGTCATGAGAATGTTAGTTGGATCCTGTAACCACCCCAAAAAAACCTTATAATCTTTCACCTCTTTGTAAATATGTAACCAAGAATAATATAATTTTACCTTATATGAAAACATTGTTCATTATTACAATGTAGATATTTTTATTTACCTACATTTACCTAGCACTATCAAGTATGAAAAAGTGACTTCAAAAGGTTTAATCAACCAAGAAACAAGGAGTGAATATTATATTGAAGAGAAAGATCTTGAAAACATCAAGGAAGCAAGAGGAGCCATGGAAAAAAGGCATATTTTTAAACTAGATGTAAAAACAAAACATAAGTATCATAATGTTACAATTGAAAGTGGGGTTACATATAATCTAGTGTCAATGGAAGTCATAGATAATCTAAATTTGAAGTGTACATTGCACCCCAAGTCATATAGTGTTTCTTGGTTATTATAAGGGCATGAAATTATAGTATTGGAACAATGTGAAGTGGATGTGAAAATAAATTCATATCAATATATTATTTTGTGTGACAATTTTCTTATGGATTCCTGCCATACTGTGTTGGGGATACCATGGAAATTTCATAGTAAGGACAAGTATGATGAAAAAAATAATTTCATTTTATTTGAGAAGAGTGAGGAGAGGTGGAGCTTACTTTTATTTATGGAAAAGAGTTTAGCCATAAATAATCAAAGTTATTTGGTTTTGTTTATCACATTAAAATAATCTTTATCAAAGGAGGAAAATGAATGGGTATTTTTAGGTTATAGTACAACTAAGTTTGTGGGTGAAGAGGCAAATGAGATTGAGTAAATGTTTGTACAAGCATTAGAGACACATGAAGAAAGAGGGATGTGAAAACATCGACAAGAAGTAGTATTAGAGGAGAAACATCATAAAATCATAGAAAGTGATGAAGAATATGAAAAGAGGTAATAAAGAGTGGGTAAAATATTCAAAAAGGAGATATATGATATTTTTGAAGACATTTTGAAGACTAAAATAAAATATGATGATGTTGTTGAAACATAAGTAGTGGATTTGTTTGACATCGTAATTACAGTAGTGGGAGAGGAGGACATGAAATTTATGAAGGAAGAAGTAGAGCTGGAGGTGTACTTTTTTAATAAAGGTTTATGTGAAAATGGTGTTGAAGACATATGGAGGAAGTGGACATATTATGCCCAATAAATGGGAAAGGTAAAGAGAAGGGTAATTAGATCTAGGCATAGAAGGATGTTATATGGTTTAACAAGTGGATGGAAATGAAGGAATAAATTAATTAAAAATTTAAAAGGTGCCAAACAAGGTGGAAGTGGACACTATGGTAGTAGAAACTATCCATAAGAGTGGTTATATCACTCACCTTACCTTTGTGATTAGAAGCTCACAAAAAAATCTACCTCGAATGTCTGATGCCAAAGAATCTAGGTATACAAGCAATCTTTCATCACCCAAAATGATCTATTAGTGTGTTTACATATAATAGGGCCTAACTAGTAATATGAAGATGACCTAAAATAATTTATGGAGATATATGGCACTTTAACATGGTCTTGGATTAGAGAAAGGATGGTTTTAGTCATTGATATAGAGAGTTATTTGTCTCATGAAAAAATGGTTGGTTAAAGTTGGTTTGTGTTAAGTGATAGTTATGAAACCACTATGATAGTCTCAAATTTTCCACAATGAATTAAGTTGTGGTTTCACCTATGGCATTTTCATCGGTATAGAAACAAGATAGGAAAAATTTAGTATTAAATTGGATATTTTTCAATATTTAAGGGTGTTTGAAAATTCACATCACGAAATGAAAAAGGACATATGAGAAATTGAGTTGGGTAAGTTAGATAGTTAAAGAGTGAGAGAGGGGAAGAGTAACTCCCAATGTTGGGAAGTGTGTGTAAGAATAGGGAATAAAATTAACTACTTGAGTCTATTCTAGGACTATGTCACATTTTGTTCACCTTCATATTTGTATTTTAATAAATAGGTCAAGTGTGGGTTGTGTGTATTTATGTTTGTTTTCATTTGCATAAATTAAAGAAATAATATGATTTTATAAAGTTGAGTGTATTGTCTATGTAACCATTTTTTATGAGAGTGAGTGAGGGATGTAGGGATAAGGTGGCCTTGTTTAGACCCCAGAACTCTGGCTACATCCAAATTACACTTTGTCTCTCATGTTAACCTTAGTTTAGTTTCATGTCATCCATCAATCTACATTTTTTGATACCTTCGTATTGTGTTGAGCCCAATTTGACTTTATGGTATTAATTGATTATTGTTTTGTCCCTTCCCTTTCCTTTTCCTACACTAGTGAAAAAAATTGTTATTTTAGGCAAGGGGCAGCTATGAAACCACCCTACTATAAGTGTTGACTATATAAGTGCCAAAATAATTTTGTGAATCATCATAACTATTACAAAACCATTGATCTACATGGACTAATTTCTTCATGCTCTCTTATATGGGTAAATGAAGGATCAAGTTTATAATAGAGGCATTCCACATCTATTTTATACTTTGTTTGCACTTGTAATATGATCTAAATTCACTCAAAAAGGCAAATGTATCATGTTTCCTTATATATACACACCTTGATGTTATTTTCAAGGATCAAAAATATAATAAATATAACTTGTTATGTCATCTTGCAATACATAACTAATGTGTTGATTTTTATCCCATTATTGTAGGTTAGTAAGATTTTTAGAGCTTGTATTTTAGATGTTGTAAGTTATCTTGAGATAGTTGTGTGATATCTACAATTTAGAGGCTACAACATAGTGACATTTAGTCATGAGTCTCTTTCTACGTTGGTTTTTTATAGAGTGATTGACATGTTAGGGATTGTAATTAGTTTATTTAATTTATTATTTTACTTTTAGATAAGATATAATTGTTAGTGTGTGTGTTTTTTTTCCTTTTTTATAATTACATATCTATAGTATAGTTGTATTTCTTGTCTTCTAGTCAAATCTTGTGAGGTTGGGACAAGAATTCACTATAGTCTATACCTTAAGCTCAATCATGATCCTAATAGTTTCTCTTAGAGTTCCATTTTCACAATTTATACTTTTGTTTTTAGTAATGTTGCAGTCCTTCTTTCCAATATTTCTTTAATTATCAAAGCTTGTTGGAGGTTCATACTTCTATTTCTCATAGTGATTGGATCAAATCCCCTTAAAGCCATATATTATCTCAATTTTTAGATATAATAATTTTTTCATTCCTTTATTCTTCTTCTAATTTGTGTGACATTTCTCTCCTCTTCACATTGTCATTTAGTTGATATCTTTTTCTACAATTTTTTGTTCTTCATTTCTTATTTTTTTGGTTTATGGCTAGATAAGAATGTCCTTGTTTATTCTTAAATAATTTTAATCTTTCACTTTGTGGATTCATTCATTTCCATTTTTTATTCACTCCTTCCAGTTATTATCCTTTTTACAATTTATTTTGATTGTTATATTGTTATTCATTTCTAGCCTTTCAATTGTTGTTTTTAGACTTTATATTCTCCTTATATCATTATTCTTCATTGTTTTCATTTGTTACAACTTTCAAACAACATGGATTTTCATTGTCTTATTTTTATTTCATTTCTTTTAGTTATTTATAGTGATGTATGCATGTATTAAGTAGATTTAAAGAATATTTAGAGTATTATTTATTCATTAGCTTTACATATTAATAAAAAAACCAAACACTCCATTTGTTAGTTCCATTGCATTATAGTTAGAATAGAATTCCCACTTACTTTTCTAATATCAAATCAAATTTTAAGTATTATATGTGATTTAGATAAATATAGCTTTAATCCATATTGCACTATTTTATTATCTCTTTTGTGTAAGTGTGTTGATATAAATTAGTTTAGTTTTGATTTATGCAATTTACATTCCCTGTAAGGATATTAAATCCATGAGGCATCAATACTAATGAGCTCATGTTACTATAACTATCATTCTCATAGTTTCTTTAATTAATATTGCTTAATAATTTATTTGACTATAGTTTCCCCTTTAGCCTTTTCTCTTGTTATCTCATCCATTGATGACACATGTAGGGAAAGATCAACCCCTCAGAGCCCCAAAAATAGTTTCGATGTAACATTTTATTCCAATGATGAATGTTGGGCCTCCACATTTTAAAAAATAAACATTTCTCTCCATCTATTCCCACTTAAGTTGCTTAACATGCTTTGCTCAACATTTTTTGAGAATCTTAGCATGCATTGATCTTCATTTAGCTTCCTAGCAATGTCTTCTTCATTTTTCCTCTCCCTCTTTTTTCCTATATGATTTGTTAGATGAAGACTATTTCATGTATATTTTTATTGTATTTTTCATGATCCATATCATGCCAAGGTTTCTTGTTTTCTTACCTACATTTACATGTTTCCTTTTACATTATTATACTAATTGAAGATCAAACATATACATGTTGGTCAATTAGTGATTTTATTCAATCACCATATTATTCAATAAACCAAGTTACATATAAATAGTATTTTATATATCCTACTAACAAGGAGATAATCTTATTAGTGAGTTGTTGAACAACTCACTAATAATATAATATATGCACTAACAAAACTATCTCATAATGTCACGCACTAACCTAAAATATCTTACATTCCCCCTTAGTATGAAATATAAGTGAATATAAACCCCTCCCCATGCAAAACTAAAAATTGGGTTCACTGAATAATGTGTCCATAAAAAATAAGGGATATTATTACATTAAACATTGATGTGCATGATCTACTGATATCTACCTTTCAACAATGGGTTGTTCAATACTTTTGATAATAGACACCTTACAATGTGCATTTTAACCACTTATTACGATATTGATGGACAATGGACATAAGTCTATCAATTATAAAAATGACACACAAAACTTTAAACATTGATACAACATAAAACATTTACATTAAATGATAATTTTGACTAAAATAAAAACTAAAAAATCAATGACCAACCACCTAGACACAAGACACAAAATATTTAATTACAACTATGAAGACCATCAAAAAATATAAATGCCTAAACATTGACTAGACTATACCAAAGACTCGAGATTTATTAGCAAACACATGTAAAATTAAGATACTTACAAACTTACCGCCTTTTAATAACATGATTTAACACTTTAGACACATAAACTAGATAAAAAATAACATTAACTAATTACAAACTTAAACTCATTATAACAAACAATTAACAAATGAATATTAAATAACTATAAAACTATAACAAATAGTAGAATTGTAAAAAAATAAACTATAAAAATTAAACCTAGTTCTAGAAATTAAAAAAATAGGAACACAAACAATTATAACCTAAAAGACTCCTTGAAAAAATTAGCTAAAACTATACAAGAAAACAAAAATGTGTCGAAAGGGAGTTAGGAGAAGAAGTATTAGCTCAAGCTCAAATATAAAATATTATGTTTTTGACTGCTACTTTTGAAGTAGTTGAGGTGAGCCGAAGTGGATCTCATGAACCAAGCGGAGCAGATCCAAACCTAGTTCAGTGAGCCAGAGGGAGTCATTGGGTTTTTCAAGAGAGCTCAAAGCTAGTTCAATGAGTCTGAAGTATGGTTGATGATTCAAGGAAGCCAAGTTATTAACCGATATAACAATCCCATGTAAATATCAATAAAACCTAGGAAAATCAATGTCACTGCATTGTCATTCAATGTAAAACCGATACCAAATTCGATTGACATGAATCCAAATCACAATAAACCCTTAGAAGTTTGACCTATGGGATGGCTAGATTTGAAAATATACAAACCCTTCAATATTACCAAAAAATTTACTCATGACTCCTTTCACTAGACTGTATGGACTGTATGAACTTCTAAAAATAAATAAATTGGGGAATGAAAATTGTGAACAAAATAGAATGAAGATGACAAACAAAATGACCAGATTAGAGAGTGGAAACATGGATACAACGTAATTAAATGATGATTTTCAATGAGGTTTTCATGTGGTCTATACTATATAATCATTGACAAAAAATACAAGAATGGTGGATGAAAACAAACAATGAGGTTTGCACATGGTTCGTAATGCATAGTCATTATTTGTGTTGTGTTGACAATTTCAATGAAATAGTGGACAAATAGATGATAGAGTCCACATTGGAAACCTGATTTGATACCAAATGTAGGAAATCTCTAACATTATGGCAGATCTAAAGCTCAAACACAAACACGTTGGTCAATCAATCATTCAATTCAATCAACATAGTATTCAAAAAACCATGTTACATATAAATAGGTTTTTAGATCTCATAATAATAAGGAGATGGCCTTGCTAAAAAATCTAAAAAAGCTTTCATAAAATACCAATTAATGTGAGTTGTTGAGTAACTCGCTAATAATATAATATATATACTAATAAAACTATCTCACAATGTCACACACTAACCTAATATTACTAACATATATTAGGGGAAAGGCTTCATATGTGTGCTTTACTTGGATATATATATTGCTACACTAATTATATTGGGACATGTTATATTAATGATATATTAATTACATTTTTCTCATGAGGATAATCTTACTATATACATAATCCTTATATTAAGGCATGGTACATATGTTAATTACTACATTACTCATGTTGGGGTGTTAGAGATCATTGACTTTATTTCTTATTTAACGTGATGCTTGTAATAGTTTATTTCAATATATGGGATTCATAGTTTTGCCCACATCTTAAAATGAGGGTAAAAATTATTATTTTCTATCCTTTACACCTAAGACCTGTAGCTCTAAGAATATGAATAGAGCTATTAGGGTTTGTCAAGGGGGTGTATAGGGTACTAAGCAAACACCTACTAGGCTCAAGGTAACTATGGGTTATTAGAGATCTATAGATGCTATCTAATTTTCCATCTTGTATCAAGCCATAGGAAGAGTTTTAAACTAGATTAGGGCTATCATGATTGAGTGCACAAAGGACACAAATATCTAACAGGTATAATCATAGAATAACAAGTAGTATATGAGGTAAAATAATGAAATTTAATCAAGAAAACTATACTATTTGAACAAATAAGCATTACCATATAGAAAATACAATTAAGAAGCATGCAAATCTAGAAAATGAAGAATGTTTTTGAAGTAAAATATGTTTTCAAAGGAAGAAGATGCATAAAATTCAAAAATATAAGCTAATACATGTTCAAATGAAGATAAACTAGCATAAAAATACCAAACCCTAACATATAAACTACTCTACCAACTAATGATTTTCACATTTTAAGCAAGGTGCATCAGTTCAAGCTCAAAAATATAGTGCATACATTCTACCAACTAGGAATCCAAGTTTGAGTTAGTTATGGAGGAAGATTGGATGCACGGGAGAGCCTCATCCAAACCAATGCCAAAAAGCAAGGGGAAGGTGAAGTAAGAACCTAAAAAAATGTGAGATCCTAATCCAAGTGCAAAAATAATGTGAAATTCCAATCATAGAAGCTAGGAGCAAGCCATAATTATGTAGGAACAACTATAAGTAGCAATGGAATTTCCAAATTAGTATGCAACAATGTAGATGGACCTTTATAACTATGCATGCTTAATCACCAAGAGTGAATTAAGAGAGATTCAAGGAGAGAGCTCAAAAAGATTGAAGAAAGAGGAGGAAAAAGGAATGAATTGGACTCTTATAGGGCAATCAAGGGCACAAATGGATTAAAAAGAGCCATTTTTGATAGTTTGGGTGAATAAAAACATGCTAAAAAGGCTTTCTGCCAAAGTTATGACCTAGTTTGTGACTTTTTGGGCAAAACATGCAGCCCAAGCTATGGGTTTTGGGCCAAAACCCATGGCCTAAGTTGCTAAGGCCCATTTGTGGCCTCTAGGTTCATTTAACGAGTCAAAAAGTGAGTGAAAGGTCTAAAAGGGTGCTAGGAAGGATTAGAGGAGTGCATAATGGGCTAGGGATGTGTCCAAGCATATGGATGGACTCAAATAGGATTGAAGAGGTTGGTAGTCTACATGCAAGCTGATGTATAATCATTGACATGAATAGAGTCATGAGAACTATGATTACAAAACCAAAGACACTTCCACAATATTTGTTCCCAAGACAATGACATATATTTTGTGAGCCAAGACTATGACATATTGATGTTAGAGACAAACACATCATATGATATTTATTCCCACCATGGGAAACCTCCTGGAAAATTTTGAATCCTACTATTTTTACTTATGCTATATTTTCTTAGCATAGAATTTTTATCGCTAAAAGTTGTACTTAGAATGCATGTAGGATCTAACATAGGTTTTGAGACTTAGGCTTTTATAGGTGTATTTTCACATGCTCCAACCACACCAAGTGCATCCTTCAAAATATTTTTATTTTTGTATTATAGGAAGTTATATTTGTAAACACTTATCCATGCACATGTTCTATTTTTAAAACACAGGAGCATGGATGTTTGTTCTAGGATCTTCATAATCCTTCATGGTGGAAATCCATAGATCTCTCTTTCTAATTGAATTTTAATACATTATTATTATTCCTATATTGAATTTGAGAAATTTTTTGTATTTTGATGATAAAAGTAAAGAATAGAATACAAAAAATAAATAAATAATAAAAAAATTATGTTGAATTTGTATCAACAATTTTAAATAAAATAAAAGTATATATAAATTTTATTTGGGACATTTTATACCTAGTTTTTTATAGAGTGGGTCAGTTGAAGGAGGTGTTTCACATTCTAATTACAACAAATAAGACCATTATAAACTATACTACATATCTTTTACCATTGCAAATATGCAATTCAAAGAAAGCCATGTTAGATCACATACTTAAAATGGACATAAAACTAGTTATAATAAAAACATGACCCCCATAAAATCTACTATATCTTCAACCATTGTAGACTTATGTTTATAAGAATTTTAACTTACCATTAATGGTTTGTTAGCTTTTCATAAATAATAATAATAAAAATAAAAATAAAACACCCAATGTTAGATGTTAGATAACATATTTACTCGCAACTTTATAATTGAACCATGTTTTCCTCACTGTTATGGAAGGATTCAAACCTAGCTCCTTAAATCCCATCTTCATTACTTTACTTCCAAACCCCATTGTAGCATCCATACTCCATCTACTTGCATGCAGACAGGAAAAAACTCAACCAAAATTAAAAAAAAACTAATAAAACACACAACTTTATTGTACACATGCAAATAGAAGATTGGATGATATGTAAAAATGACTCATTGATGATTAGAGGATATTATTTAGCCATTTTTATAAATAAGGATTAACTAGAAATAAATTATCCTAATCAAGCAAGAAGTATGCTACTTTAAAAATTAGGACAATTAGGTGAATTTAGATTCTACTATTATTATGATGAGATATACTAAATCTAAGCATATGCCAAATATGGAAAGTATAAGAATCACTATTTTGATAATAAAAATATGAAAGAGAAATTTACTTATCTTATACACTAATGTGTATGTAGTTCTAAGTAATGCAAGTGTAGAAGTGGACTATCTAAAGATCTCGATCCCATCATCAGATTATAAATATCTATTCTGTCAACCTAGACACTCCCATCACCTTATGGACACTAACACCAATGTTAGTGTCTTGATTCTACCACTAGTGTCATGTACAACATATTTAATCTTTTTTTAAACTTTCACATGCACCTATTAGGGTTTATTTTTTCCTTTCAAATTATATATTTGGATCACGTGCATAGGTTCTCAATAACCATCTTTTAATCAAAACCTAGCTCTTCCAAATAGGGCATGCCACCTTGAAAAACAAGGGTTAGTGGGTTCAAGTAAAGTTGAGTTGATCTCAAATACCCCTCTGTTAGTGAACACTACCTACATATCCATATACTCCAAGGAGGGCATCAGAATGATGTAGTTCTCCCCCTTATGTGGGCTTGTGTGTGAATAATTGTGTAATATGCTATATGTGAGTGAATGTAGTGATCTAGATTGTAACTTGGAAAATACTACTCATATGTTTTTCTTTTGATGTTTCAGACCTATAATAAGACTGCTCCTATGACTAATTTGGAGATAGGAAAGAATAGGGCAAAATAGTGTATTTGTGTGATTGATTTTTAAAAGTGTAGTGTAAACTTGAGAGGTGATTGCTAGATGAATAATGAGTTAGATTTAACTTGTACTTATACCACAAATTTTAAAATGTTTATCACATAAGTGTTAATAGAAATAAATAAGCTGACCCATATATATTTATATATTTTCAAATTTGAGTGTTTGTAAGGTATGGACACCTATGTTGGAGTAAGGACACTAGCTTTGACGCTAGTGTCCAAGTATAAATGCAAGTATCTAGGAAATCAAAAAAAGTTATTATAAATCTATAACAAAAACCATATCAACCTACCATAAATATAATTTGTTCCAAGTCCATCAAGAACATTGAATCTAGATCGCACTAATCAAAGGAGCCACCTACTTCAGTAGATATAAGCTCAAATGGTGTATTTTGGTAAGGTCAGTTAATGAATAGTGTATATGTAATTTAGTGAATTTACATGGTGTATATACCTCAAAAGTGTCTCAATATAAAATATATATTAAAATTCAACCTTTTCTCTATAAAATGTTATAATATATGTCACAAATTTGAAAAACTTTATCTAAAATGTATGCCAAATGTATAAGATTGTGCCCTAAGTGTATATCTAAATCATGTAAGTTGTATCACATTTTTCCAATTCTATCAATTGTATGTATGTGGAGTCATGTTTCTATGGCATTCACCCACTTATATGCCCCACCCACTTTTTTAAGTGAGGGGAATGAAAAGTGATAGTCAAATTATCTCAAAAGGATAAGACAACTATGTTGTATATGTGGCAATCATGTAGTCAAGGACATATAGTAGTATCATGTCAAAGTAGATGTATCAATGAAGCTCACAATATGCATACGTAACAAGCCCTAAGATACATGATATGGATCACTAAAATGTCTCAAAGAAAAAATATCAGTAAATAATCAAGCACGCATGCAAGATCACTCAATGTCACACTAAGAGGGGTCTAAGGAGACCACAAACAAGTGGAATGTTCAAATGCTACAGAAGACATAGTCAATGTCCACACACTAAAGAAATAAGCAAAACTTAGGGCACTATGTCCAACAAACAAGGAACGTATTTAATTTTTTTTCAATGAAACACATAAGAATTATACTCAAGTAAGCCATATGAAGAGATAAATTAAGTGAAATATAATCAACTAGCAGAAACATGTCATACTAGTCCCTGCATACATATGTTAGCAGGATGTCCAATAGAATAACATATTAAGTACCTTGTGTAAGGTAGTAGCATGGGTATAGGCATGTGTAAATGCTAGTATATATTCTTAGTGTGATAATGAAAAATTATCATAAAGCAATAGAACATGTGTCAGTCATGATCAAATAAAAGCAAGATGCCCCCAATGTAATGTGTCACACAAAAAGAAGAAAGGTCTAACATCTACATGCAAATGTATCATGGATCTAATATATGCATGCATCACACTCAAGTACCTGTGAAATATACGTGTGTATAGAAATGATATTATACCTATAAACATAAAATAAACAAAATATGAAAAAACTATAAAACATGTGAAATTATAAATATTTTTATATTTTTGATTTATTTGAATGTTTTTGTATTTTCTAGATTATTTGATTTTTTTGGATTTTTGATTTTTTTAAATTTTTTAGAAAGGATTAATCAAAGAAGTCCTCATCAAATGATGTAGGACCACATGATGATATTATCAACCATTGTTTATAAAGAATCATTTCCACCTCTTTTTTGTTCTCTTGTAGTTGGCTACCAAAAGCCATTGGTATTGGTTTATTCTTTAAGTGTTTGATATCAAGGATATTGGTCATTGTTCTTGCATATTATGTATATGCCCTTCACTTTTGTATTTCTAAATTTGCTTTTGTAATGCCTCATAATGATCGGTATCATGATTTGTGATTCTATGATAATTACAATATTGTAATCTTTTTGCACAAACTAACTTGGCCCATAACATGTGTTTAGTGGTGGTAAAGACATCATATTGTGCTCAAGTAACATAGAAAGGATTGTGTGCAGAGCATTTTGTGTTATTGTGATCTACAAAATATGTTGTGGTAACTTATATGAGGATTTCACATTATTCACATAATGTATTTTAATTTTTCCCTTGTAAGATTAACTTAATATTTTAACCAAGAGTGATATATTGAATAACAAACATTCACATGTTCATCGGTTATTTTTGCCTTGCCTTTATCCGAGTTTAGTTTTGCATCCTTTGGTGATGGATTTAACTTGTATGTACTAGGCCCTGTAGTTGTGAATAGATTATGGGATAGATACTCGAGATGATCAAAATTGAGTTTGTGTAACTATTCATTTGTCATATCATGAGAAGATCATCATCACTATCAAATTAATTGAGAACATTGTCATTTTGATGTTTTGAATTTACCAATAAAGGAATCTCAAATATTAGATTTTTGTTTTGTGTTAGTATCATTGGTTCCTTTTTCAATGGAGGTTACTCTATTTATTTGTCCTTATGTTTATCAATGTGTACCTCAGATGGCAGTGCCTTATGAACATATTGAGATATATGGATTATCTTACTTGATTCACCCATCTCATAAGTTGATATGTCCTCAAATGGAATAAAATTCTTAGGCAATACCATTTGTGGAACCCCTTATATGTCTAAATTAACTTTTTGAAAACTTTAAAGGGTTCATAATCTGCAGGCATTGTCCATAATGTTCCAATACGAATGAATTTTACACATCAATGTAATGTAGATGGTATAACTTCCATAATGTGTATCCAAGGTCTACCCAAAATTAAGTTATAATGCACTGATAAAGACATTACTTAGAATGTAGCTTGTACTATTTTGGGACACAATGTCACACCTAATGTGATTTGCCCAATTGGTGGATTGCATGAATTATCAAATCTTTTGGAATGCATGTTTGATTTTTTAAGCAGATCATTGCTAATATGAATTATCTTTAAGAATTATGTACTACAAATTTTTAGACCTGGTCCATTATAATTTAGTGCTGTCTTGATTCCCTTATTGTGATGTTGACTGGTATGAATAAAGGAAAAACTTGATCAGTAATATACTTCAAGGGTAAATTTGTGTGGTTAAAAGTTATGAGATTTACATTATTTTTGAGATCTTGCATAATATCTGTAAAATAAGTTGGCTCTATGTCACTTGGTACTTGAGTTTCAATAAAGGCTTCATATAAGATATATTTATAGATAAATGACTATTTTAGAATCTCAAAAATTGATATCTTAACATGGGTGTTACTTAATCATTCAATCATAACATACCCTTTATATTTTATCGCCAATCTAGGCTTAGGAGGAACATGTTGTATATTAACATGTGGTTGAACAAGGTAGACACCCTTTAATTTTCATGTATTGATAATGTGGATCATGAAATCCAATATAAGTTATGGAAAATAATGGGATCATGATGATAGTTGTCCCCTGAATAAGATCTAGGTGGGGTAAAAGGTTAAGAACATGCACATTGGCTCATAGTGAAGCTAGATAATGGTTCAATAGTATTGCAATAAGAATTATAAAGATATATTATATTTTTATCTTGTGTTAAATTAATCTCTTTTTATGTACCCATTTACTAACTTCATTTGATTGTATCATTGATTATTTTGGCAATGTATGGAAGATGGCAAGTAATGACTATCATCATGTATTATGCAAGAAAATAAGCACTAGATGTATCCATATCAAACATAATGAATTTATTTAGGACTTGAAGCAAATATAATTTTTTTAATATTTTTCTAAATTTCATAAATCAAAAAATAAAAAACCCTAGGGCATCTAGCATTGCATGCAAAGACTTATACTTCAGGTTTACCAAATGTTTAATCATTTTTAGAAATAAGGATTAATATGAAAGATAATAGCCTAATCAACCAAGGAGTAAGATACTCTAAAAGGCAAGGAAATTAAGTGAATTTAAATTCTACTAATATTTTGATGAGATTTACTGAATCTAAACATATGCCAAATATGGAAAGTATAACATTCAATATTCTGATAATAACAATACCAAGGAGAAATTTTACTTTTCTTATACACTAATATGTAGGCAGGTATAGTTAATGTACGTGTAAAAATGGAATCTGAAGATCTGGCTTGTCATCATATTTTGAATATTTTATTTCTTTCAGCTTGGACACTTGCTTCAATCTATGGACAACTAGCATTGATTCTAGTGTCATGATTCTGCCACTAGAGTCATGTATGAAATATTGACTATTTTATAAAACTTCCACCTATACCTATTAGGGTTGACTATCAAATTTAAAATTATATTTTCTAATCATGGTATAGGTTATTGATATCAATATTTTGACAAAAATATAGCTCCTCCAAATAAGGTATGCCACCTTGAAAAATAGGGGTTAGTGGGCTTAAGTGAATTCAAGTTGACTCAAAGAACCCTTCATTAGTGAGCATTGCCTACATATCCATATAATCCAAAGAGAGCCTAAGAATTATTTTGTTCTCCCCCATAAAATCCAAAAAGAGCCTAAGAATTATTTAGTTCTCCCACTTATGTGGACTTGTGTGTGAAAAGTTATGTAATATGTTATATGTGAGTATATGTAGTGATCTATCTTGTAACTTGGAAAATACTACTCACAAGGTTTTCTTTTGATGCTTAAGACCTATAATAAGACTGCTCATATGAATGATTTGGAAATAGGAAATAATAGGTCATTATATATTAGTTGCGTGATTAATTTTCAGCAGTGTAGTGTAAGTTTGAGAGGTGATTTCTAGATGAATATTAAGTGGGCTTTAATTGTTATTTATAACACACATTTTGAAATGTTTCTCATAGTAGGGTTAAAGGAAATAAATAAGTAGACCCATACATATCAAAGGGTTTCCAAATTTGAGTGTTTATAAGGTATGGACAACTACATTGGAATAAGGACACTCACATTGATGGAAGTACCCTGTGTTTTGTCTCAGATAGAGGGTACTCCCCTATGGTGCAAACCTACAAAATTTGAAGGAAAAGGTGAGAAAATTGAGCTAAGGGTTGGTTTATCCTTGAAAAAAGGTTTATAAATATGTGATAAGACATGAAAAAACATGTATAACTTGCACAAGGTCATAAACATAATAGGGTGGTCCAAACAAACAAAGGTACACGCAGACCTACATGGTCTCAACTAGGCCTAAAGCCTAACTAGAGGGTCAAGTTCATTTTGAAGCCTAGGTGAGCACTCCAATGAATTATAACATGTTTATATGGAGTTATAAGGTTTTTTTAAACCCCTACCTTGCAGATAAAACACAAGAAAGTCATTTTTGGGCTTAAAATCACATAAGGCCTATGCAAAATGAAGAACAAAGCTCATTAGGCTAGTTTGAAATGCTCACATTTTGTTGGAGGTTATGCATGGGAGTTAAAGAGGTTGGGATATGTTATAAAGCGTATATAAGAAGGTTTTAGTGAAATTTATATACCAATTGGTTGTTAAACCTATATGAAGAATCCTTAGAGGGAAAACTCACTCTAAATCCTCTAAAACCCTGATTCTTGACCTGATAGATAAAATGAAGAATGAATGGAATCCACATAGGCTAGTTTTGATGGGAAATTAATTTGAGCTTGTAGAGGACTCTCCAGGGCACCTTCCAATCATATTGAGTTGTACCCTACTATATGGATAGGGTACACAATTAGTTTATTTAACTATTTTTGATCTTTTACTGGTTATATGAAGAGTAAAGAAATACAATAAACTTTGGGAGAAGTATTAGGACTTGAGATAACCCATCATGACCATTTAATATGGTATAAAATATCCTAAGTGTTTTTATAGGTGCCTTCACTTCAGCCAATCAAAATTGCCAAAGTGAACAAGCTAGTGAAAGGGTGAAATTTATAAGTGTGAGGCATTTTAAGGTCTAATTGAGTAATATAAGGCTACATGAGGTATTTAAATGTGTCATTAACACCCATGTATGGATTTTAATGGAAATCTGAAGCCAAATTTGAGGCCAAATGTGAGGGGCGAGTGAAAAAGGAGTTTTTAAAACTATAAGCATTGATAACCCATGTGCAGAAGAATCTAGGTGATTAGGGATATAACCAATGCATGGTGGAGAATGTATATAACCCTACCCTCTAAGTGAAATCATGATATCTATCCCTATTTAGTGGTGGGGTGATCCAAAAAGGACAAATGATGAAGATAGTTTTTTGAGCATGCAAGAGGATCCTACGCCACATTTCATGAATTTCATGATTTAGAAGGCCATTTATCCTATCAGACCTTACATGGTCTATCTCACACTCATTATACTACATTTATAACTCATTTTATTATCATGACACATGTCCTAGTGACCCTTGGACGTCTTTCTCTTCTCCTCTCTCTCTAATTCTATAAGTAATGGCCATTTTGGATCTTGTACACTAATACCACACCTGGTATGGTGAAGCCCTACTAATTTGATGTCATATTTTGCATTTTAATAATCCAAGTAATCTATTTTTTATTTCAATAACATGTTGTTTGAGTTTTCAAAGTGATGAATGGTTAAGTTTAGTGATCTTATCCTTACTTTTCCTTATCCTTTCATGTCTTATATAAAAAGCTCTCATTTTAATAGGTCATATAGAGTGTAGTCAAGTGTGTTAGGCTCTTTTCAAGTGTAAAATTGTTCTTAGATTGTAATTATTCCCTCTGTCTCATTTACCTTGTCTTTCTTCATACATCTCACCTCTATATTGAAACATTCATGTTGGATTCCTTTAGGATTATGAAGCTAGTTTGTATGCCTTATTTCTTAGTGAAAGATATATGATGGTCATGTAAGAAACATCTTAGTGTATCAACCCATTATAATATTTTAATTTCATGAAATGTCTCTAACTTTTTTCTCATAATCAAACACTAGTTTAGATGATAAGTGCTTCAAGATACATTCAGGGAGCTAACGCTTAAATCTAGAGGCTTACTTCCATCATAGGTACACCCACATACCTAGAAGTATTACCATGTTACCCAAATTTGGAATAATATTGAACACCCTCTTCTAGGGTGTAAGATTTGGTAACAATAATTTTGACATGCCTGGTGGGACTCATTGTCTTCAAGATAACTTGTCAAGGTGAATGATGGTCTTGACAACATCAACTTCAAATTGGTGTGCTATTCAGCATTTGCTAATGACATCAAGGTAAAATATAGTTCAAGGCCATTATTTTGTCACAAACTTGCTCTCATGCTTCATGGTTCTTACTTGGTCATCATCTAGTAGAGTTCTCAATCCTATCAATCCACCTATTCAACCTAAACTTCCTCTTGAAGTTCAATATCCTCATCCCAATTTGCCCTTTGAGGACCAAGAATATTTTGCTAGCCAAGGAAGTGAAGTGGAAGAAATTGAAGATCTTGAATAAAAAATGGAGAGGCCTCATGCCTTCCCTACATTCAATACTAAGAATCCAATTCATCTTCAAGCATATGATGTCATTCCTCCTAATGCCACAAAATGTGTGCCTATATTCAATGGTGAGAGTCATGTTACACCTAGTGAACATATTAGGTATATCTCTAAATTTTGTAACTTCCACAATGTCACTAAAGAGAACATTGCCATTAGGCTCCTTGCCATGTCCCTTAGAGTTAAATATCTTGATTGGTATAGGACTCTATAAGGTGGATGCATCACGTCATGGGCTGACTTCAGAGTGTTGTTGACTTCAAGATTTGAAAATGAAAGTGACCATACCTCTCTCATACATCAGATCAATGTGATTAAAAAGGGCTCAAAAGAGACAATTCATGACTTCAATGAGAGGTTTAAAAATACTTGGTATATATTACCTCTTCTCATGAGGCCACCTGCTAGTTTTATGTTCCCTACCTACTTGAGAGCCATTGGTACTAAAATTGATATCATACTTCAATCCATGGGTGATTCCACTCTTCCCAAAGCATATGAACTTGCCATCAAAGCTGAAAATGGTTTCATTCAAGATGGAATGTTACATCCTAAGGTATATATTCATCCACTATCTCATACTTCTATTGATTCTCCAAGTGTATCCCGAATTCCCAATGCTAACACCAAGCCTAGAGCTACTCCTAGGTAGGTAGAAGATAATATTGATTGGAAGGCAATATTCCTAGCCTTAGAGGATCAAAATAGGAAATCCAAGGTGAAAAAATGTGCTTATAAAAATCCATATCCTTACCATCATCAATATGTACAACAATATGGGAGAGGAAAATGTCAAGGGCAGCCTAACTTCAACATGCCTATTAATGTGTATAATCCTAATTCTACCACCAATGCAAGGGAGATGGTACCATAGCATAGAATATTGGTGCAAGGATGAGATTTGTAATAATGCCAATTTATGGATGCAAATTATAATGGAGATCAATCCCTTTTTACTCAAGGAAGATTCACTCCTCTTCTATCAGTTGAAGATGAAGTCATGATGCAAACAAATGAAGGTTGATAGCCTCAAGGAGAGATCTTCACCACCTTCCTAGTTGAGGACACTTTATAATCAATCAAGGGAATTATATTAAAGACATCACAAGAGCAAAGAGAAAGAATTTATTACGTTACAATAATGTGCCTGCAAGTTCATCCAATCCCCTTACAAAGCAACAAGGCATGGCTACAAGCATGGTAGCTCCAAAAGCTCCTCCACCTCCTTCAAATCAAAGCATTGGAAAGTCTACTCAAGGTGTCTCAAATCCTCATGTTCTAAGCACCCCATTACCTCTAAGGGCCCAATAAAAAGTAGGTATGTCTACTCTAAATATTTTAGGGCCATTAAATAATACCAAGACATCCATTTCTCTTTGGGATGTTCTTCATATGCTTGGCTAAAAAAAGCTTCTACAAAAATAGCTATCTACTATCCCTACTAGTCTTTCACCTTCAAGTCAAATTCATGGACATTTTTCTCTCAAAAATTCCCCCAACACCATTTTTGAACCATATACTAAAGTTTAGAAACCTCCACCATTATACCTTACTCTCATTATGGGTGACAAGTTGGTACACAATTGCATAGTTAATAGTGAAGCTTCTACTTTAGTCATGCCCAAAGTTGTAGATAATAAGTTGGGCCTAAAATATGAGCCTCATAGTAAAGGATTTATATAATTAAAAGGTATACTTTATAAGACAATAGGACTAATAAAAAACTTGAAGGTTTTCTTTCATGATTGTCCTAGTTTTCCTATCCTTCAAGACATAGTTGTTGTTGACCTCCTCACTCACTTTGCAATCTGCCTTTCAAGAGACTTTACATCCAAAATACATGGTTATCTCTCATCTGATTGGTCCTTGGCCTTTAGGAAAAGGTATGGGACCAAGGTGACCATTAGAACATAGCCTCTTGTAAGGTTTCATATTGGGTCCTACATTGAAACACGTTCTAATTTAAATTGTGTTGTCCATGAGGAGACGAATTCTATTATAGATGATGATAATTCCTCCAAGATTGAAGGCATTTTTGATTGATAAATTTTTTAAGGAGATTCATACATAGTTTTTAATCTTTGGTGAAACCTATCACAACCATGCTCAAGAAAAACCAAGTCTTTTCTTGGACTAAGGAGGGTAAGAGCAATTTTGAAGCCATTAAGAAAGCAATTGCACAAGATCTTACTCTTGTGAACCCTGATTTTGATAAAGACTTCTTGTCTATGGAAGGGAGCCTAGGTTGTTTATATCATAAGACCTAGCTACCTTAGAGTTGGCACATCAATTAGAGTTATTTGAGAACACTGCAATGGAGATAATGTTGGCAGAATTAATATAGTTGAAAGAGACTAGAGACAAAGCTCATCAAGTTATGGAACATCACCAAAAACTAATGAAGAGGTCTTTTGACAAGAAGGAAACTCTAAAAACATTTCAAGAAGGTGACATAGTGTTAAAATGGGATGAAGATAGAGTAGAACAAGGGAGACATACAAAATTTGACACTTTATGGAGTGGACCATATGTCATCATCAAGTTCAAACAAAGCAACTCTTTCCAATTAGCAAAGATGAATGGAGAGGAGATGCATATCCCTGTGAATGGGATACATTTGAAACCTTGATATTGAGGAATTAAATGTTAGTTTTGTAAATATTAGGTTAGGTGTGACTTTTGTTTCAGTTGTGTTGTGTTCCCTAAGTGTTCTAGTTGAACACATGTGTGTTTATTTTAAATGTGTCTTGTTTTGTGTGTCTTTCCCTTATGTTTTGTGTGTTGTAAAAGGAAATTTTTGTGTCAAAGCTGGTGTATAGGTGACTCCATATCCTAATGGATAGGATTAGGTTATTGGTCATGGCATAACAAGCATACCACATTTGGGAAATCACCAATAATGTTGACCATTTTTTACCACAAGTCAAAATAGGTCAACCCCCTATAGTCAAAAATTTATATAAGGGTCTAATATAATGTTATATGGTGTGTCATAGTTAATTAGAAGTGATTTGATGTCATTTTAGCCTTGGTCATGGTGTAATTAGTCCTTATATCATTTTGAGTCACTTAGAGATCATAACTGAGTATTAAATACAAGTGGTGTGGTTTTCAAGGTGTCCATGTGTTCTTAACTTCCTTCTGACATCCAAGGTGTTAGTCCCTATCATACATGTCAAATTTTAGTTGAAAACTTATAGGTTATAATTGAAAACCAAGAAAACAATTATGAAATAAGGAGTTTTAAGAGGTGTATAGCCTATGAGACAGAGTGGCACATGGGATAAGGTTTTGGGATGACTCTTTAACTTCCTTAGACTCATTTCCATGCTTGACATGCTTTGGAATTTCCAAAAATAAGACAAATTTTTTTCTCTTTCATCACTGCACCATGCACATGAAACTAGTCAGTAGGTTTTTGGTTGGTCTTGGCCAAAATTGGCCTACATATGAAACTCTTACCTAGTGGATCTTCATTGAGATTATGACTATATGATAACCAATAATGGGATTGGTTTTCATCTATAATGGACCTATGTTTAGGTTTTATAGTATAGGCAAATGTTATGATTGTGAAAGGAGTTTTAAAAAGGACACCAGATGAATGAGCTTAAGTGACTATTTATTAATGTAAAGAACATATTAAGATAAAGTATGGAGGTAAGAATACACTTATTAAAATAAGAAGGCATACATATTATTAGGTTATTTCCAAGGAAAAATAGGGTTGATAATTCTATGTATGTCTGCTCTATCACCAAGGGACTATCAGGTAACTTGTATGAATTACATAACAAGTTTCAAGCATGATGGAAGTTATCAGATCAAGAGGATGGTATTGACTGATGATAGCAATGATCATAAAGTCTATGAAACACTTCAAGTGAAGCTACTATACTTTAAAACCCTATATACCCCTATTTAAGATGGACTCTGTAACTATATTCTGTAGTTGAATTCATAATTGCATCAAGTTATAGACTTTCATAAGGCTTAGGTATAAATTAAACATGGGGTTGCCAAGTGTCACAATCTCAAAAGCCTAGATCAAAGATCAATGACACACGAGTGATCTCCAAAATTCAATAATTCAAAATCCCCCATATCAAGATTGATGGTGTGTATTCTTACATACAATTTTGATCGACAATCCACATTAAAGACTGGGGTCAACAAGTCAAGAAAGATCAATGATGCACATTTAATCATGCAGATGGAGATATAACAATGAGCACAAAGTTAATAGGTCATATGATACTAATATTGAACATGATAGTGTTATGTGGCATAAGAATATTAATTGAATGGAGATATACAATAGGGTACATAGAAGGCATGCAGGGTTTCCAAGTGTCACAATCTCCAAAACCTAGATCAAATATCAATGACCAATGTTAAAATTTAAAGCTAGGAGACACTCAAGGAGATCGACAGAGTAAATTTGAAAATTTTTATAGGGGACACAAGATGAATACATGGTCCAAAGTGATAATGGTCATATTTTAAAATTAAATAAAAAACATGGCAAGGAGATGCCACATAGCCAGACATGTTAGATCGAAAGATTTTGTGGACCCAAGCATGTGAATGTATAAACATGATATCAAAATATGATTTGGCTTACCAAAACAAATACTTTAAATTGTTATGCCACCATTAAATCTCAATAAATACCACCTCATAAACCATGAAGTCCTAGGAAAACACATGAAACAAGTTCAACATAGTCATGGATGGTTCATGATGAACATCAATCCTATAATGACAGGGATCTCTTTATATTGGTCTATACAAATAACCTCATCAAGCATATAATGGATGAAACAAGGTGAATATGATAATATTATGGAAAAATAATAAGAGGATTCATTTTACACCTAATAAAGTCCTGAAACAAGCTTCAAAAGGGACCTAAATCATGAAAATGCACCTACAAGTGCCTTTTCCAAACACACATACACAATCAATAGTCCAGTCAAGTTGAAAGGCAAGGCATGTGTGAGAAGTTTGGCAAGGTTTTTAAATTAAATAGATTGGAACACCTTCATCATGATTTTAGGCATCACAAATGATCTATATATCATGTAAACAAGGTATAGGAGGGACTCTAAGGGTGCAATGTATAGTCCATAGTCAAGCCCTGGTAGACAATTAACTTACTCCATAAGTGTGTTTTAGGTTTTGGTGCATTTGAAGGTCTATAATGATATGACCAAGGGATAAAATTTTGTATAAAAGTTATCCATAACTTGGATAAGATCCTTTAATATTCAATTTGCCTAAGGCAATAGGGGAAGTATCCTCTATTTTTTCTCAGAGAGAGGGTACTCCCCTTTGGTGCAAACCTACAGACTTTGAAGGAAAAGGAGAACTAAGTGAGATAAGGGTTGGTTGAACCTTGAAAAAAGGTGTATAGAGCTGTGATAAGACATGAAAAAACATTTATAACATGCATGTGGGTCAGAAACATAATAGGGTGGTCCAAATAGACAAAGGTGCAAGTAGACCTACATGGTCTCAATTAGACCTAAAGCCCAACTAGAGGGTCAAGTTCATTTATAATCCTAGGTGAGCACTCCAATGAATTGTAACATGTTTAAAAAGAGTTATAAGGTGTGTTTAAACTCTTACCCTATATAGAAAACATAATAATTCCATTTTTGGGCTTAAAACCACATTAGGCCTGTGCAAAATGAAGAACAAAGCTCGATAGGCTAGTTTGAAATGCTCACATCTTCTTGGAGGTTGTGCATGGGAGTTCAAGAGGTTGATATATGTTAGAGAGGGTATATAATAAGGTTTTAGTGGAAAAATAAATAAATTGGATGTCAAACCTATATGAACAATCCTTAGAGGGCAAATTCACTCTAAATCCTCCAAAACCCTGATTCTTGACCTAATGGAGAAAATAAAAAAGGAATGGATCTAAATGGGATAGTTTTTTTGGGAAATGAATTTTATATTGTATATGAATCTCCAGGGAATCTTCTTATCATATTGAGTTGTACCTTACCTATATGGATAGGGTACCAAATTGGTTTCTTTGATTGTTTGTGATGTTTTGTAGGTTCTAGGAAGAGTCAAGAGATGCAATAAAATTTGGGAGAATGATTAGGAATTGAGTTAACCATTCATGTAAATTTATTTCATTATAAAATCTCCTAAGAGTTTTTAAAGGTGCCTTCACATCAGTCAGTCAAACTGCCAAAGTGAACAAACTAGTGAGAGGGTGAAATTTCAAAGTGTGAGGCCTTTGAAGGTCTATTTGAGGAATATAAGGATATAGGAGGTCTTGATATGTGTCATTAACTCCCTTTTATGGATTTTTGTGGAAAAATAAACCTAAATTTGATGGAAAGTGTGAGGGGTGAGTGAAAAAGGAGTTTTTTAGACTGCAAGCAGTGGTAACTCATGTGTAGAAGAATTCAAATGATTAGGGATGAAAACAATGTATGGTGGAGCATGTATAAAAACCCTCCCTCTCATTTTAATCATGAGATCTATCCCCATTTAGTGGTGGTACATTCCAAAAGGTCCAAATGATGAAGATAGTTTTCTAAGCAAGGAAGAGGATCCTATGCCACATTTCATGGATTTCATGCTTTGGAGGGCCATTTGTCCTATTAGAACTTGTATGGTCTATCTCAAACTCATTATCCTACACGTATAACTCATTTAATCAGCATGACACTTGTCCTAGTGACCCTTGGACTTATTTCTTTTCTCCTCTCTCTCTAAATAATGAATAGTGGCCATTTTGGTTCTTGTACACCAATATCACACCTGGTATAGCAAAACCCTGCTGGTTTGATGCCATATTTTGCCTTTAAATAATACAAGAAATCTAGTTTTGAGTTTAAAAACATCTTATTTGACTGTGTAAAATGATGAATGGTTAAGTTTAGTGATTATATCCTTACTTTTCCTTATCTTTTCATGTCTTATACAAGAATCTCTCATTCTAACAGGTCATATAGAGTGTAGTCAAGTGTGTTAGGCTCATTTCAAGCATGAAATTATTCTTAGTGTGTGAATTCTACCCTCTGGATCATTTACCTTGTGTTGCTTCATACATCTCACCTCTATATTGAAACACTCATGTTGGAATCCTTGAGGATTTTGAAGCTAGTTTGGATGCTTTATTTCTTAGTGAAATAGATATGATGGTCATGTGGAAAACATCTTGGTGTATCACACCTTAGAATAGTTTTATTTCATGCAATATCTCTAACTCTTTTTCCATAAGCAAACATTAGTTTAGGTGAAAAGCATTTCAAGATACATTTAGGGAGTTATCCCTTAATTCTAGAGTCTGACTTCCACCATAGGTACACCCACATACTTGGAAGTATTCCCATGTTGCCCAAATATGGAAGAAGATTGAACACCCTCTTCTAGGGTGCAATATTTTGAGACAACAATAAACATATCATAATTACCAGGTTTAGAAATTAATGTTTATTTTGAGGCCATTGTTTTAAGATTCATCTCTTACAACGTACATCAAGCATTTGTATCATCCACATGTTCTCTCTTAGTAAAGTGTAATCTACTTTGTGCCAACAATTAATATCACTTTTACTTTTCTATTACATGTTGTTCCAAAACATAAAGTGACATGTTAATTACATGCCACCTTCTTTTAACATAGTACTAGTGTAATTTCCCTTGTATCAATAATTTCTATCACATTTACTTTTATATTACACGTTGTTCCAAAATATAAGGTGACATGTTAATCGCATGCCACCTTGTTTTAACACAATATTGGTTCCATCTCGTAATTTATACTCCTCAATATTAATAGTTATATTCAGTTATTTTTAATTTTTTATGCCCCAGGAGGACACCCACACAAAACAAAATGTATGACATCATTGATCAAATAAAAAATATCCATCCTAATATCTCTACCCTTGACTAAATAAAGAGGTCATTTTTTTACAAGGACATCTTATGTGAGGCATCACATGAGACAACTCTCCCAAATGATACAACACCTACATATTTTTCCTCCATTTTTAATACATTAAAGAATAATGTCGAATTGATTTCCTTTAAAAAGGAAGATTGGCCCACCAAAAAAATAGAGAAAAAATTATCATTGTTTGTTTAAGCTAAAATTTAAAGTAAATGAGTCAAACATGTGTTGATAAATAATGTGTCAAGAAAGAATATTTATATCATAGATTTCTTAAATGAATTAGGTGTCAATATGACTACTATTCAAATATCAAATCAAATTGTAAAAGTATTTTATGACACACCACATCACATACTTGGGTTAATATCATTGTTGTGATAATAGTATCCAACACATTTCCTACCCTATTTAAATTCATGCTTAATAATCTAGCTTACAATTTACTCCTAGGTTGACCTTGGATACATGCTACATAAGTACATCTAAATTATGCATGATATATATGAGTATGCATGCCCCACAAATAATTATCCCTTCAAATATTGTAAAATGACATGATCTAATAACGAGGGTAATTTAAAATCAAAATTTATGAATTATTCTATAGTGCTTCCATCACAACCTATCTCATTAGACAAAATTCATACATATGGGGTTGAAGAATCATGTGAATTAAATGACAAGGAACCACTCATGGCCATTAATGAAGAAATAAAGAAATAACCACAAGCTAATAGAGAAAAAAAAGACAATTCTAGATCTTCCCTTGTTGGTCAACTCAAAAATTCCAAATTACATAATTGAAGATTATTATAATAGTGATGACAATGATAAGGATATACAAGATAATATAGATGATCATTTGTGCAAGATAAATTTCAATCCTCTTGATATATATGAGTTATTGTCTCATTATATGTATACAATTATAGGTCCAGATAGTATCAGGGCAATACATATGTACAAAATCAATCTAAAGCTCAATAATAATCCAAAGAGGAGTTATAAAATTAAATTCAAACTATATGTCTAATAGTTACATCACTTGAGGATAAGATCACATATGTCCATAATAATGAGCATGCTAGTCTCAATTGCACCTTTGAATCTCCACTAAGTAACAATGTTCCTCAAAATATTGCATCTCAAGTATCGGTCCAAAAATAGAATATAACTACTATTAGTGATTCAAAGTTTTTGCATGAAGTTAATAAGAATCCAAACAAAGTAATAAGAGATATGATTTAAAATAAGTTAGTCAATTTTCCTCCTATGAGTCTTGTAAATAATTATAAATAATATTGTTTCTATAATAAAATGCTTTGACATCATACATATAGTTTTTGGGCATTACAATAGTAGATTTAGAAGCAAGGCATGATTACAGTATGTCAATCACTAAATACCATGATTCAAATAAAAGTGATATAATTTTCCAAGGAAGGAAGTTTATAGTGATTGATTCTAGTCTTACAATCAAATGTCCCAATTATTTCAAACAAAATCTATTGCATGTAGCTTCTTCATGTTACATTATTGTTTATTTCATCTAATTATTATAACTTAACACACATGCCTTCATATGATTTTATATTGACATTTGTTTTATCCATTTGTTTTGTTTTCACTTGGCCTTTGTATTTTACTTGTTCATCCCTATTTAGACATCCGTGACATATATTATAAAATGATGCATCATTCACAACTTCATACTAGTGCACATTAACATGTGTTACAGATTATTCAGATTCCTCCCATTCTTTTATTTCAAAACCTTGACACTCTATTTTTCTTGAACATATCGATGTATGTCAAAATTTCAAACATTTCATAAATACAAAAAAATATAAATATTTTAAAAATCTAAAATTAAGACCTAAATATGGCATGTTTTATAGTGATATTATTCATTTATGTTATTTATCACATGTTTGGTAGGTTGCATATATTTTTTTATGCACATGCATTTCATGATATATATGAGTGAGATGCAAAACATATATGTTATACACAATACATGGATGCATAGATGTAGGACATTCCTATATCCATGGGTCATGCCAATGCTAGTGGCATCTCGTTCCACATGTCACATTAGTATAAATTATATCATGTTATGACCTTTCTAATTCATATTGTTGAACTAAATTGATTGTTAACACAAGTATTGTTTTTTCTCATCTTCTTTATGGTTCTAAATTTCATGGTCATGCTACTTTAATATATTGTGTCATGGACATTTATGGATAGTGCAGACTAGTTGCACTTATTCTATGCTCATTGATGTTGTTTCATTTTATATATGTTACATAGTTCATCATTCTTGTTTACTTATTAATTAGTACATGAATTTTTTTGGATTGGGTGTATCATTGTATACCTATTTCTTTGGCCATTGGCCATATTTTATTATATTGATTAACTACGTCTATTATTGTATACCTCTTTATTTGGCTCTTTCCTTGATTAAAATTGAGTGTGGCCCTTGGCCTTGTGTGATATGTGATTATTTATTTTATGCGACCCTTGGAATTTTATGACATTGATTTATATTGTGTGTATTTTATTATTTGCATCATGGCCATGACATTGTGTGTTTATGAGTGAATAAATAAATAATTTTCTATTGAGGTTGTTGAGTTTATTGACTTCATTGAGTTTTTGGTGCCTTGATATATATCACACATTTTATTTTTATTTGCAGTGCCATGATTCATATCATGCACCTTTCATGCCCGATTCATAAATTATTACTTATATCAATGATGGTTACTATTACATGCTTTATATATATATTGAAGTGACACTTGTACATCTTGCACTATATTTCATATATGCTTTGACAATCTATTCATTACTATGATGATTTTTTCACATGTTAGCACATATTACCACATAATTTTATCTTTTTACATAACATTATGTTGTTAGCTATTTTATTTTGAGATGAATGATTTGTAGGATTTATTCCCCATTTCAAAATGGGTTCATATTATTGGGTTTATCATAGAGATGCAAGCCTCCATAGACAAAATTCATATTGTGGCATAAATTATAAGATTCAAAGATTTTATATCGGTTCTAGAATATTAGTTTTTTACAAATTTGGAGATAGATTTATAGGTTTCACGCATTCAGATTGATTCATATTTTTAGATATGGGATAATATTTACAGATTTAAACACATTTGGGGGAATATACCGTGTACATGTAATAGTTTTGTAAGAACACGCGTTGCAAGTTTTAAAAATAAGGACATAATAATATATATATGCATAGTTTTATATATCATTGTGGAATAAATTGGATCATATTATGGGGGCATGAACATTGTTCATGCACATAGGCACTATTATAATTTTTTAAATTGGCACTGATAGTTCCTAGAAGTGAGCACTTTAAATCTATAAGCTTATCTGTAATGGTTGATTCAGTTAAATGAGTAATGTAGTTGAGGTTCACAACCTTGATGTCTTAATAATTACTCCACATGCCCAATATGTGGATCTCCCCCTTATCATATTGAGTTCTAAGATAAATTGCATTAGTAGTGTAGTTGAGTTTTTTTACCTTCAACCACCCAAGCACTGCTACCTATTCAATCAGGGTTGGGGCATTTATATTTCCAACCCATGGCCTTGCCTTAGTAAATTAATTTAAGGCATGATATCCCCCAATTTTACATATTCTCCAAGTGATTCAAAAAGGAATCAAATCTCTCTAATGCTTCAATAAGGAAGCATAATCTCTAATGGCACATTACAGGGCAATATGGTTCATCCACTTACAGATGTATTCCTTCCTTATTATTTATGTTTTAAAAGTTTCAATTTCATTTTAGATTTTAAATTTCATACATGGACATTTATTATTACATATTAATTTTAGGTAGCATGGATAAAGTTTTACATTCATATCATTCTCCCAAAGACACATTGTTATGTATACACTCAGGTACATCTCTTTATCCTTTTACTCTAATATTATATTTTATTTTAATACTATAATAAAAGGAGGAATTTCTAAATACTAAAATATAGTATCAAACACTTAAAAATATTAATTTGACTTATCCTTACTATACATTACTTGTGTGTACACATATGAATCATCTATGCCTTTCTCTCATGTAACAACCTCACTGGGGTCAATTAGAAATACATGATTTTTTTTAATTAAACACATATACCAAAAATAGATTACACCACGAGAATATAATAGAGACCATATGAAATACTCAAACCATGATAATAGTAAACAAGCATATTACATCATATATCACTAATCTCTAATATTATGAGAGCACATCATAATGCAAATATAGATTGCAATTATATTAACTTAGCCACTATTGATATAAGTCTACATCCACTGTTGTCAATGTAAAATAATAAGTAATTACAACTCTTCATTACAATATTCAATAATAAGTACAATTTAATACAATGTACATATAAGATACATGGCTCCTCTAGAGCATAGTTTCCGAACTCAAGTATCTGTGGCAATCTCAAGTGTCATCTTGATAAGTAGTACTCTTGTGGAGAGAGAGAGCATCATCTAAGCACTTTTTCACACCAAAAAAATACCAATGATTCCTCACAAATAGATTACCAAAAATATATTACACCATGAGAATCTAATAGAGATCATATGAAATACTCAAAGCGTGATAATAGAAAACAAGCATATTACATCACATCTCACTGATCACATATCACTGATCTCTAATATCATGAGAGCACATCATAATGCAAATATAAAAAGTGATTATATTAACTCAACTACTACTGCTACAAGTCTACATCTACTACTATCAATGTACAATAATAAGTAATTACAACTCTTCATGACAACATTCAATAATAAGTAAAATTCAATACAATGTACATATAAGATACATGGCTCCTCTAGAGCATAGTTTTTTAACTCAATTATCTATGGAAATCTCAAGTGTCATCTTGATAAGTAGTACTATTGTGGAGAGAGAGAGAGAGTATCATCTGAGCACTTTTTCACAACAACCATAGACTAATGATACCCCACACTAATCCCATCAAGAAATTACCCTCTTTTCATGGATGAGTATATAGTGATGTCACAAGAATCCAAAGAGACAAGCAAGCACTCATATGCTATGTGATTTATAAACTAAACATGCAATGTATCATAGAAAAACAGATCTATTTCAAGATATTACACAAACATGTAAATCATACTCATGAAATTATAATATATCACTAAACATTCTTTGGCTCAAAGTTTTACAAATAATAAATAATAATGATCTATAAATCAATCAAATTCATATACACCACTTGATTGAACTGCCTTCATCTAGTATTGTGATGTTAGTAAGCCAGTGAAGTCCATCTCACTCCTTACTCTGTATCAACAATGCAGATTGGTCAAGTACAATTTAATCACAAGATTCATATAATTTACATTTTACTAACAATAATATTAAATAACATGCTAAACATAAGAGTAACCAAAGCATAAATTTATTCTATCAAACATATGAATGAATCTTACATTATTTTATATCTTATACTAGAAATAATGACTACAATTAATACCACTTGGATAAAATATATATTTAACTACAAATTTTCACTACCACAATTAGTTTTCAAACATACTACACCCTATGATAACTCATATTACCATAGTTTAATATTCTAAGACATAACTACTAGTCTTCCATAATCAGTCATATAAAGTAGTCTTACATACATGAAAACATAAGCTTCTATTCAAGTAACTAGATATAACGACGCAAGTCATAGTTCTCACAGAACACAATAATATACTATCATATCATTTATTAAACTCTTAAAGTTGTATGCATGCATACATAAAGTCATACTAACTATCACAAAACATACTACTCATACTAATAACCAACATACATACATTTAATTAGTCAAATGTAGATGTGAGTCTAAAAATAACAATTATAGTATGTACCATCTAGGTATAACATATATTTATATTTTAGTACTTTATGATATCTCATACTATCATAGTTCAAAACTATATAAAAACACATAACTAAACTTATGATTTCAAGAATTAAATGACTCACATACATAATAACAATCAAGAAAGTATATGATTATACCATCCAGGTATACCCTAAATATAAATTACATACTAGCATTTAAATAAATATAACTTATAAACATGCATCATGATGCACTATTATATGTTAAATATAACCAAACATTATGCATATTAACACTTTCATAATATATATACCACACATAAGTATTCAATATCGAATACATATGATTAATAGTCAATAAATCATTTACAAAAAAATAAAAAACTCGTAAACTCATTATAACATTTATTTAAACATCTCATTTCATTTTTTAGAAGACTATTTTAATATGGTTATATTTTTGATCCTTCAACCACCTGATGACTAGATAAAATCATACTTTTAGCTACAAGCTTAGGCATATGTCCCAACACAGTCATTTTTATTATGTACTTATATTGCATACTTAAATCTATGTGTAGATATAATAAAATAAGACTCAACACACATAAAACATAGGATATCAAAACTAACACTTGTTATATATTTTAGGGGTTTGAATTCACACATTCATTAAGTTAATCATATTTATTTCTTTTCATATAGTTAATACTCTACTCATGGAACTATAACCATAAAAATACACTCCTATATTCATATATATGTTATTAGGTACATTAATGCTTATGTTTTCACATTCAGTAACTGATAATTTATTTTAATGTTATGTTTACATCACATATTTTTACTCATAAGTTATTTATGATAAGTTACCCTTACCTCTCATAATGAAGACTTTGTTAAGTTTTCTATCCTTCCCATGTATTTTAAACTCTATAAAGGTTCTCGATATACCAACCTCACACAACACCTACTATTATACATATTCCAAAATGAGAATTTATGAGATTATTACACCGTTAAAAATAATGAGGAAGTTGACTATGTTTTAAAAGTTAACAATCATGCTTAGTCAATTTGAGGTCTCTATATGAGCTCCTATATACTTAAATTGAATGTTCATGATAGGACAATAACCTATACTTTTCTCTATGTTTCATAACCGTCTCGTGTAGAGGACATTAATCATTATTTAGAAAATGGATCATCTTTACATCTTAAACCATATTTAAGGAAACATATTTATGAATATTATCACAAATCATATGTATAGACAAATATATACACATTGTGTTAAATATATATTACATAATGATGAGATTTTTCATTTATTATATTATTCTTTTTATATTACTATGAATAATAACGTTATCTCATTTTTACCCAAGCTAAAAAATTACACAGTCAAGAATATTAATTTCAGCATCCCACCTATAATGACAATAATCAGTCTTAAAGATATGGCAATGCCTTCACACTAACATAACTAGCACTGTTAATTACAACATTCATTTGGGTTTTATCTTATGGCTTGCATTTTATTTTATTGGGTCTGCATACTTGCATCATTAATTACAATATCCAATAGACGTGCCACAATAAATATAACTCCCATAAACTCTCTTCCACAATTTTCCCATGGAAGTCATGAAACATCAAGAATTTATAGCATAAGACAACCTCACCAGATAGTCAGGCAATCATGGCATAAGAAAATTATATTAAAAGCAAGATTTTTTTACTTAAATAAAAAAGTAGGCATAATTCTTCCAGACCAAAAACAGGGAAAGATCTAAAGAAATGATTTAAATTGGGTTAAAAATTATTTATTTTCTTGTTCAAGTACGTCAGTTTCACCTGCTAAACCTCCAATTTTATAAGGCTTTTTTCACTTCAAAACATTGACGGCCTTCTTATTATGTATTTTTTATTGATGAGTTTAAATAAGTTATTGTAGCCAAAACATATAAAATAGATAATTCTATAGGAAAAGATTTTTATTGAATGTACCCATTTCATTCTGGGAAACATCCCAACCAAAAAACAAATGCGTCTAGTTAAAGAAGAAATGATAATCACATCCTTAATCGTATGGGTAATATGAAGGCATATAGTTCTTTATGCGTCTAGTTCTTTATGTTCCAATTTAAACAATTATATCAATGTAATGTTTGGAATACTATGACCAATCTTTACAAGGTTATTTTCTGTTCAAGTTCAAGTATTAACTAAGACACTCATTCTCATCATATATTCCACCTATTGGTTATATTATTCCATTATAACATAGTTGTTATATACCTATGTGTGTGCATGAGTCACCATAAATTTATTTAATGAAATTTCATGCATCAACCAAGCACTATATATTTGATTCTTTTTTTATTTTCTAATTTTAGTCTTTACATTTCCTTTTATTTTTTTGTTGCCTTTTTCCTTTTTTTTTGTTTTTCCATGGCAAATTTTTATTTTTATTCATTTTAACATATAATAGAGAAAATCCATAATTTCTAAATTAATTAATCATCCTTTAATGCCACTAGTAAATTAAATGACAATTCCATAAGTTATTTTTATAAAATTTTAAATCTAATTATGCTAATGACATTTCCACTAGCATTAATGACCAAATGTACCAATTATGCAACACAAATTCACCAACCTATTATACTATACTGGCAAACCATAAAAATTAATTTTTTAAAGCAAGAAGAAATAAATACATCATGTGCAAACCATTTTTAATACATTTTAACATGTGCTAATTATTGTGGTGTGTGTAGATTTCTTGTCAATTCTTTGTCATCTTCCAACATCTCCATTTACGTCACCCTCTCCAATGATATTCTCCCTCTATCACATTCTGAGGGATGGATTCTCCTACATCAACCTCATAAAAAAATAGGTAGTTAGATCATAACAGTCATGATATACATACATCATAAAATATAACTGAAATAACAAATCAACATGATCATAAAGTAAACATATACTTACAACTAACTCATAAAAATGTGATCATGTAACCAAAGCAATATCCTACTGTCTCATAACAACATATATCAAGGCTTAGTTAAAAATAGTTAAATCCAAATTTGTTAACTATAGATATTAATGGATAATATAGTAATTTTGTTTGGCGAGGAATCAAGATGTAACATCTCACATCCACAAACTTTCCATAGGTTTGATCTTATCATTTTTTGACCAATCACCTATATGAATTCCCTAGTCTATGCCTAACATATTAATTATCATATGTAGTCTAGCTCTAGATCATTAGAATAATATTCATGCCTTTTAGATGATCTATCAGACTCAGATGGATCCTTAATTTCATATTTATCCAACCCTAAAAGATCTTTCTCGTGCCAAACAATGGTCATTTTTTAAATTCAAATCCATTATATGGGTCAACCCATATGTTTTGCGTGTTTATGGAATAATAAAGTACCCAAAGAGTCCCATATCATAAAAATTAGGTTTAAGTCTATTCCTTATCTAGTAAGCATCTATTATTCATATAAAATCACTTGCACATGCAAAGGGACTGCCCTATTATTTATAATCTAGAAATTACTCACAAGGAGCATGTCTTAAACAAGTATGAAGCACCTCAATCCAAGTCAAAGTTCACCATTTTCCAAGTGTTTAAATATAGATCACATTTTGCATTCATTAAAGGATCACAATTATACACATTCACCTAACATGAAGAACTGCATGCATTTTCATTTCCCTTTATGAAATTTTAAATGTGTATGCAACACTCAACCATTCATTGAGAACTTATTGAGGTCACCTCAATCCATTATTCTTTCCATTTTGTAGGTCTAAACCCATCATTGAATGTGGACCTAGGGATTCATAGAGAAGGAGATAGATTTTTGTAACAACACACACAAATAGATCCTAAATATCTCACATAGAGACGATTTAATTGAAATCACAATGTCCTATACGAAAATAAAAAGGCACATTATTATAGGATGAATCTCACTGGTTAAATATGCTAGTGCTGGTCAATATTGTATACAGGCTAAGGATTATATCTAGTCACATATAGAGACTCATTTCTTAATATGAGCAATTCTTGATATAATTTCACCCCCTTTTTGCCACTTGAATTTAGTCTCAGACTTATAAAACATAGTTAAATGCTAAGTATCTTATTCCCTTATATATTTTCTATTCATAATAAGTGAAATTATTCAAATCAAATTTTGCCTTTTACATTAAAATTTATGTTAGCGATATATTTCATATAATCTAAATTAATTCCTTAGTTTTATTTTATTAGGTTCACATAATAAAAATAAGGTACAACATAACCAAAATTTTAGTGGGTTGCTCAATATTGGAAGGTGTGCCTAGGTTTGATGGTGATTTAATAGATGTATCTAATATAAGGTCTCCATTATGAATAAGATATTAAATTTTATGTTTCAAATCCAATAACTTACATGTGGGATGTCTATGAACTCTATGATAAACACAATAGTATTTGGATATTTTCATAGGACGTAAAGGAGTAGATATGATCAATTTGTTTTAGGCATGTTCCTAATAATTTCATTTGGAGATGTATTAAGCTTATGCCAATTTCATGATCTATTAGTAATAAATGATTTTTGTTTGTTGACCCATGTTGAAGATGAAATATTTTGAGACACATAAGTTTTTAATAGGGGCCTATCAATGCAATTTATAACAACATGCTTAGGATTTTAGGATGTGCAAGCTTAATTTCAAGTGATGTGAACTTTAAGGTAAAGTATGGACTTATTTTTGCTACACATATATGAAATCCATTGTGGTAAATATATAATTTATAGGAATGATGTAACTTTGAATAGGTTCATTCAAGGGTTGAATATTTTTATTGATGGTAGCACTAAGAAGATTTTGATTTATAATCACAAACCCTAGATATTTTAAATTTGATATTCATTTAAAAACCTACAAGATTATGGATCCTAACTATCTGTGTTGTGATAAAACGGACCTCTATATCTAATATAAACCAAAGTAAAATAATGGGGGAGCGATGTTGGATATCACTACCTTTATGTTTTGGTGGAGGGGAAATGAAAATATTCATACATGCCTATTATCATCAATGAATAATTGAAATGATCTCAAATTCAATATTCATACAATGTGTTAATAAGTAAAGCTTAGAGTTCATCATTATTAATATCATATTTAGATTTATTACATATAAATTTAACATGTTGCATTGCATGGACTATAAAAATATTAAATATTTTAAGAAAGAAACATGCAATCATGACAATCACATCTTGGATCACAAAATATAAAGTATTATCATCCATCACAACTATTGTTGTCCAAGCTCTAGTGGTATTGTCCCTATTTATTATGTGAGTCTATAATGCCTTAGACCATTGTTCTTACATTCATATATGTCTCTTGAGTGCCTGGTCGCTCTCATTTATATACATTGATCCTTTCTTTGCTTCTTCTTTCATCAAAATCCTAATCACACTTTTGACACAATATGACCATTGAATAAGGGGTTAGAAATTTGGTTTAGAAATACCAAACCACTCCCTGATGAGTGACTAAGCATTTCCTACATTCCAATACTCTAAATAGGGCCCAAACCACATTAATTTATCTCACCTACGTGTGTTTATACAACATCATGATTATTCTAGCATGTAATGTTTAGCTTATGACACATGAAAACATGCAACTTTGAATTGCATTTGTATTTAGAATTGGTTATATGGCTACTCCTTTAAGGGGTTTTAGGATGTGTATTCATTTATGATAATGTCTTGAGTGAGTGATAATGGATTTCTCAAGCTTATTAGGACTTTCCAAGATGAGTGATAAATGAGTATAACCTTAGGCTTGATTTATATTTATACATGAATATTTGATATTTTCCACTATGAAGTACCCATGAAATATGTCTAGGATGACCTATCCAAATTTGAAAAATAGTTGTTGAGTGTTCCTAGAAATTAGCGATAGGATTAATCACCTACGATAAATTTCAACTAACTGACTATTGTTATAACTATTTTAGGAGTGAAAATCAATGATTTGGAATATGAAGACAATTTGTTTGGGATTATGGAGTGTTCTTTCATAGACTAGGTGATATTAAATATGTGTATCTATTAAATTTGGTTCACCAAGACAAGTGGGTAGATAGATAGTGGGAAGTGTGTACAAGAATCAAATGTGTATGCAAAAATTGAAGAGTCTCAAAGTTTCCCAAAATTGATGTTGCCAAGTGTATAATAATAAATTTATCCAAAAAATTGATCATATATTGATGTTTAGAGATATAATCAAAGAGGCAAGAGCATAAACACATAAGGTTTATAATTGTTTTGTTGATTTAGAATGTATTTGACACTATTCCCAAAAATTTCTAATCTAGAGGCTTCAAGAAATACAAATTCTTAAACATTTGGTTCTTCTTATGATGACACTTTATGAGAAGGTGGTTGTCTATGTCTAAACTCTTACTCTGTTTATAGAAGATATAGATAACACCATTGGTGTTAACAAGGTTTCACACTTTCTCCTAGTTTGCTTGGTCTCTACATAGATGAATTAAAGGATAGAATTGTAAGTTCAATGAAAATAAGTGATGGTTGTATTATTTATTATGTAATCATCATTATTTTATTATATTATGATGACATTATTCTCATGCGATATATAATTTTAGGCCTACAAAGACATCTTGACATTTTAATTTTATTTCATGATACTCATGGTTTACAAGTAAAATTGAATTAAAAAGTCATGGTTTTCAACTCAAATAGGAAAAAATCATGGGAAACAAACCTCATTTACAAATGATGTTTGGTGGAAGTGGTTTTATCCTATACTTAAATGACCTACCTTCAATACAATCCCTACTATAGAGTAGATATTATGCAAGTGTTATGCTACACTTAATTCACTTGAGATACAATGTTTTTAGCTCTAATTTTAGGATGCCGAAACAAAATACATATATTCCAAAATATAGTGTCATCAAAATTTATTAAGACTTAAAATTTGGTACAAGGATTATTATTGTAATGTTTTTATCTTATTTTTGTGTAAATGGATCATCGATTCAAATTAATAACTTATTATTATTATTATTATTATTATTATTATTATTATTATTATTATTATTATTATTATTATTATTTCTCTTCGTCTCTTCTTTGTGTTTCTCTATCCTCTTCCATTTCTTCTATTTTCTCTCTCCACTATGTTTCCATTGTCAATTTGGATCACCTTCTCTTCTTTATCCATTATTTATATGTGTGGGACACAATCAACGAAGCATCAATTATGTCTTAGTCATAATCGATGATCCACCAATTATGTCCCTTTTGCTTTTTGGGGCCATTTGCCCCCTTTTCCATTATCCTTCTTAGTATGGGCCTATTTTTTAGATTTTCCCTCTTATCTTGTGTTGATTTGCATGTTAATAGGTCCTTAATATAAATTTTATAACCCCATATATACAAATAATGTTAAGGAACTTTCAATAGCAAACATCTAAAAGATAATCATACCGATCAAGCCATTTACAAATCTTAGTCACACTACAAATTTTCTATTTCTACTTTTTAAGGCTTTCAAATGATTTCAAGGGTTTCAATTTTATCCATATTTTTAATAAGAGAAGGAATAAATTAATGTTCATATAGTTTCATTTCATTATCTAGGAAGAGAAGGTGAAGTCTTATCTCTCACTTGGGTTGGGAACACTCAATATCACTAGAACTACATTTATCATTGATTCTAAATCATGTGGTAGATGTATCTGCAACTCTAAAGGAATGGCCTCAAGTGGATTGATTGGACATTTCTTTAGACTTTGATTGTGATTAAAATTACTTCAAAATAGACAATAATTTTGGCATCAACCCACAATAATTTTATAATTTGAGAGAGACACTCTATTATATTAATATTTCACTTACTATATTTAGAATTGAAAAAACAAGAAGGAAGAGATGCACTTAGATGATTTATGATGTAAAATATTTGCATATTATAAGAAAGAAACATAAAATCATGACAATCATATCTTAGATTATATAATATAAATATTATCATCCATCATGACTATGCCAAGGTTTTGTTTAGGTTAGGGGAAATAAAAAATAGATCTAAAAATGTAACCTTAATGGGAAAGAATTTTGGAACCCTAAGAAGAGAATATAAAATACTAGGTAGAAAAGGCCTATGGATTTTTTGTGCTCGAATCAATGATCAACTTCACTAAAATATTTGATTTATTTTATGATTAATGTAATCACAATAAGATAAAACTATAAATATTCCTTTTTAAAAAAATAGGGTAATAATCATACAAATATGAATCTAAAAGGATAGATTTATATTGCACTTATTATATTTATAATTGATAAAGCAAGAGAGAAGATCAAAACTTAACTAATTTTTATTTTTATTTCTCATAGCATTTGGTACAGTCTTTGAAATAACTCTATGATCTCTCAAATTAAGAACTAGGAATTCAAAACCTATGCAAACACTATTAGTGATGCTCACACCCCTACCACAATTGATACTATCCAATATATAATGGTATTTTTCATATTGGTTGTGTGAGTTTGTAACACCTTAGAAAATTGTTCTTACATTATTAAATGTCTCTTGAGTGCCTTGTCACTCTCGTTAATGTGCATTGATCATTTCTTTGTTTCTTATTGCATCAAAACCTAATAAAACTTTTGAATCAATATGACAAAGTCTTAAAAAGTTGGTCTAGAAAGCTCCAACCACTCCTATATGTGTGACTAAGAATTGATTACATTTCAATGCTCTAAAGAGATCTCAAACCACATAAATTTATCCCACCTAAATGTGTATGTACATCATAGTGATCAATCTATCATGCCACTTTGAATTGCATTTGTATTTAGATTTGGCTATAGGGTTACTCTTCCAAGGGGTTGCAGGATGTGTATGCCTTTGTGATAATGTCTCAAGTGAGTGTTAATGAATTTATAAAGCTTTTTAGGAATTTACAAGATTAATTATAGATGATTATGTGATGAATGGGAATTTACGAATTCCCAAAAGTGATCTTGGATGTGTCTTGGAGTCATGGTTGTAAGTGGGATTTGAATTAGAGTTCAATACTTGTTTTCCCATCCTTTTTCCATTTTGAATTTTCAAACTCACAATGAGGGAATGAGAGTGTTCTAGTGGGTCTAAGCAAGTATAAGTGTTATTTAATTTTTGAATAATGTTTTAATAGAACTAATGGTCTTAGAAGAGGTCTTAAGATTGGATAGAGTCATGTGTCTAGTTGAAAGTATGAGTTGCAATCTTAATGGCCATCACCCTACATGGGTTTAGGAAGTTGATATAATTTATTGAATAAATAAATATTTAAAAATTGTGTTATGTTTTACGAGTCTGTATGAAGGAGGACATGTGAAGAAACATGGTAGACATGATTGTGATGGAAAGAAGGTTTGCCAAAACATATGCATGATTGTGTAAGTCATTTGTGTATTGAACTAAATATCCATATAAAAATAATGGTGATGGATAAAATTTAATACATTTATGTATATGAAATATATGTTGAATAAAGGATTAGTATAGACCTCTGTTCTTGAAAGATAACATACATACCACTGTTTGGTTATTATTTAGTTTTTTTTGCTTACAAAATGTATTTGCAATATAGGTAATCAATATAACATGATCATGGTTATTTAATTTATTTAAAGGTTATATTTGAATGTGTATTGAGATTATTAAATTCAATTAATAGTGATCAAGCATCTGGTAATTAGACTTTTGCATGAATAGACATTGTGTAAGGGTTTTGAGAAAGAGACACTCGATTGTCATTAAATGTCTTTCTTTTGACTGAGTTTGTCTAAATGATCAAATACATAAGTGGAAAACTATATGTCATGTTATCAAAGGAGATTTAGTATTGTATATTGTATAAATAATCATATATACCAAAGAGACTTTTAGTGCATAGGCCTTTTCCAAGATTGAACCTTGTTTCCTGAAACAGACTTAGTGTAATGGGACTGTGAGTTTGATTTATACAAGAAATGAATAGTACATGGATTTATAAGTGATTAAAACATTTAGGTAATATCATTGAAATTAGTTATAATATCTTTGAATTTACATTTGGCTTGGTTGTTTTTTATGTAACCTACAGGGTCAAAGGCCTGTAATGTATCACATTTTGATCACAGTCAAAGGTAGATTGAGTTGATTGATGAAGACAATTGATTTATCAACACTTGATAATGGGTTAAAAAGTTCCTATGGGTATATAAAGACCTAATTCAAGTGGATTAGGGTTTTAAAACCCATAAAGTGAAAGTTATGCCTTTTTATATGCTCTCGGCCTATATAGTGGCTTAGAAACTCTAGATTAGGGTTTGGGGTTTAAAAAGAGTTCTAACCATCAAAACTTGATGAAATTTTTTAGTCTAGTACTAAATGTCATAATTTAAGTTAATCACCTAGTTTTAGAGGTGTATAGACCCATTTGCATGGTTTTATAAGGACTGAGTTGGTTTAAGCCTAGAAGAGACCAAGTGAGATAGGCCAAAGAAGGAAAGGGTGTGTGTGTTAAGAGTGAGACTTGAAAAATATTTTATTAAGTTAGAGAAGGATAATGGGTACCCAAAAAGGTTAGTAGTTTTCCTTGGATGATCGTACTTTACTAAGATCAAGGAGGTTAACCCATTAGGAGGGCTAATTGAGGGGACAATTAAGCCTACAGGTACAAAACTTTGCAAAGGAACCTAACTTGAAATTTTGTGTGAAGTAGGGGATTAATAAAGGGTACTAAAAAACATATGTGGTTTTCATAGATGAGTTGTTTTATATATTATAACATTGGACTTATACTGAAATAGGGCTAGTAACATTTGAAGGCAAGAGGTAGACCATTGAGTGGAAATGCAAGGTGTGATTGATAAAAATGGTTTAATATGGTTTGAAATAGTGTGATATAATTTTTTGAGTGTTTTGAATCTTTTATCAATCAAGTTTTTATGTTTTAAGCCATTTGGACAAGATTGGCCTAGTGTGGGCTAAGGAAGCTTTGCAAGTTTGCAAGCAAAGTCAAAGAGAATTACAAGATAAGGGAATAGCTCTGAATCATTTGGTATCAGATCCATATATATGTTCTAGGAATAGGTTGGTACATGTATGAATTTAGTCATTAATGCATGTTTCATGATTGATAAGAAATTACAGGTAAGCAGACAAGAAGGCAAGTTGCATGGAGTCTTGTGAGAGACAATAGATTAAGGAAGGTATGATGTATTTATGGTTGATTTTAATGCATGGTTGATGATATGTGATAGGTGAAAGAAAGAAACTAGTGAATTGTGTAGTGGCAACCCTTAAGTAGAAGAGATATTAACAAGCTCAAGTGAGAGAGACAAGCTCATAAAGAGAGCTTGAGTAAGAGAAGACAGTCTTAGTGTAAAGGACAAGAGTTGGAAGGCCTAAGTGAGGTCTGAAATAGAAGATATAAAAGGTTCTAAGTGTGAACCAAAAGATGAGGTGGTCCAAGTGAGATCAAAATAATAAGAAGATAATGTACCCAAGTGAGGTACTTAAGATAAAGATGAAGGGAGAGGTAGAAAGAAAAGTGAGAAATAGGGTTGAATATGAAAGCAACGGTGAGAGAGAGATGGAAAAAGAGAAAAAGGAGATGAATAATGCATTATCAAGGATGAAAAGAGGGATATTAAGGATGTGTAATGTGTATATTTTTTAATGTGGACTCAAAATAAAGAAAAGAGTCGAGTGTAGCTTTATAGAAAGAATGCAAGAGAGAGAGAACCGACAAGTGATGGAATAATTATAGAGGTAGTTGAAGGAGATGGAAACATAACTTGCCATGAAAGAGGAGAGAGAGGAATTAAATCCTCAAAGTTTTTAGACTAATAATTATTTATCATGGTTGAATGTAGGTGAAGAACATAATTGGAATGAAGAAGATGAATGGGCAATAGTCCATAAAGAAGAAGAAGATGATGCATGAAAGAGTGAAGATGCATATAAAGATGAGATGTTTTATCACCCTAAAGATGGTGAGATACTTGATGGAGAAGAGTGGAGAGATGAAGAGAAGCAAACAATAGGTGATCAAGAAAGAAAAATCACAACAACTAATGAAGTACATGTGATTTTTGATGAGTATTTTGAAGAGGAAGATGATGTGTTATATAAAGACACAATAGGTTTGAGGAATTCATTGGATCAACTAAGAAGAAATAAGCACATGGAGTCCTTGAGGAAAATAGTGAACAGGTAAAGGAAGATGAGACTAAATTACTTGTCTATGAAGAGAAGATGCAAGGTGAATAGATGGCTAGTTGGACAGTCAAAGAAAAAAAAATTGTAATGGAGGACAACATGATAGAGGATGTGGATGACAATCTTATGAATAAGTAAAATATCTTGAAATGGTCCAAAGAGGAAGAGTGTATGATATGGAGTAAGTATGTTGATGAAGAGGCAATATTAGAGGTGGCAATAGAAAGAGAATGGTAATTCATGCTCAATGCCATGAATATTGAAGAGGATCATGAGAGTAAACAAAGAAAGAAGAGTGACTACAGGTACAAGCAACAAAATAAGGTACAAAAAAATAAAGAACAAAGGAGCACTTAGATGAGGAAGCAGAGGCATAGGTGTGGCAATAAAGAACACACACACTTTTATGAGAATATAAATGAAGAATAAGCATATTGGGGTCAATTTATTTTCTCCCCTTATGAGTATGATGTAGGGGCATCTTAGGAATGCCCAAAAGTGATCTTGGAGGTGTCTTGGAGTCATGGTTGTAAGTGAAATTTGAATTAGAGTTCAAAACTTATTTTCCCACTCTTTTTCCATTTTGAATTTTCAAACTCACAATGAGGGAATGAGATTGTTCTAGTGGGTCTAAGAAAGTATATGTGTTAAGAAATTGTTGAATAATGTTTTAATAGACCTTATGGTCTTAGAAGAGGTCTTAAGAGTAGATAGAGTCATGTATCTAGTTGAAAGTATGAGTTGGTAGTCTTAATGGCCATCACCCTATGTGGGTTTAGGAAGTTGATAGAGTTTCTTGAATAAATAAATAGTTATAAAGTATGTTAAGGAGTCTATATCATATAGGGAAAAAAGATAGATTATTTTAGTAGTCCGTAGGAAGGAGGACATGTGAAGAAACATGACAGACATGATTGTGATGGAAAGAAGGTTTGCCATAAGTCATTTGTGTTTAAAACTAAAGCTCCATATAAATATAATGGTGATGGATAAAATTTAATCCAGTGATGTATATGAAATCCCTGTTGAAGGAAGGATTGGTATAGACGTATGTTCTTGAAAGATAGCATACTTACCACTATTTGGTTATTATTTGGTTTTCTTGCTTACAAAATGTATTTGCAATATAGGTAATCAATGGAATATGATCATGGTTATATAAGTTCTTGAAAGGTTGTATTTTAATGTGTATTGAGATTATTAAATTCAAGGAATAGTGATCAAGAATATGGTAATCAAGGTTTTGCATGAATAGACCCTGTGTAAAGGTTTTGAGAAAGAGACTCCCAATTGCCATTAAATGTCTTTATTCTGACTAAGTTTGTCTAAATGATAAAATAAATAAGTGGAAACCTATATATCATGTTATAAAATGAGATTTAGTATTGTATATGGTTTAAATATTCATATATAGCAAATATACTTTTAGTGCATAGGCCTTTTCAAAGATTGAAACGTGTTTCCTAAAACAGAGTTAGTGTAATGGGACTGTGAGTTTGATTTATGCAATAAATGAATAGTGAATGGAATTATAAGTGATTAACACATTTAGGTAAGATAATTTAAATTATTTGGAATCTCTTTTAAGTTATATTTGGATTGGTTCTATGTTTGATGTAACCTATAGGGTCAAAGGCTTGTAATGTATCACATTTTGATCACAGTCAAAGGTAGATTGAGTTGACTGATGAAGACAATGGATTGATCAACACTTGATAATGGTTGGATGAGTTCTTAAGGGTTTATAAAGACCTAATTCAAGTATATTAGGGTTTTGAAACCTCATAAATTTAAAGTTATGCCTTTTTATATGCTCTCAGCCTATATAGTGGCCAATAAACTCTAGATTAGGGTTTGGGGTATAAAATGAGTTCTAACCATCAAAATTTGATGAAATTTTTTAGTCTAGTCCTAAATGACATTATTTAATTGAATCACCTAGTTTCAGAGGTGTATAGACCCATTTGCATGGTTTTATAAGGACTAATTTGGTTTAATCCTAGTAGAGATATGGTGAGATAGGCCAAAGAAGGAAAGGGTATGTGTGTTGAGAGTGAGACTTTGAAAGAGTTGATTAAGATAGATAAGGATAATGGGTACCCAAAAATGTGAGTATTTTTCCTTGGATGATCATACTTTGCTAAGATCAAGGAGTTTTATGCATTAGGAGGGTTAATTGAGGAGCCAATTAAGCCTATAGGTATAGAACTTTGCAAAGGAACCTAACTTGAAATTTTGTGTGAAGTAGGGGCTTGATAAAGGGTAGTAAAAAAATATGTGGTTTTATTAGATGAGTTATTTTATGGAATAGAATAGTGGAATTATATTGAAATAGGGCTAATAGCATTTAAAGGAAAGAGATAGACCATTAAGTGGAAATGCAAGGTGTGATTGATAAAAATGGTTTAATATGGTTTGAAATATTGTGATATAATGTTGTGAGTGTCTTGAATCTTTTATAAATAATTTTTTTATGTTTTAGGCCATTTGGACAAGATTGGCCTAGTATGGGCTAAGGAAGCTTTGCAATTTTACAAGTAAAGTGAAAGTGAATTACAGGTTGAGGGAATATCATTGAATCATTTGGTATTAGATATATCTATATGCTCTAGGAATAGATTGGTATAGGTATGAATTTAGTCATTAATGCATGTTGCATGATTGATAAGAAATTATAGGTAAGTAGGCAAGAAGGCAAGTTGCATGGAGTCTTTTGAGAGACAACAAACTAAGGAAGGTATGATGTATTTGTGGTTGATTTGAATGCATGGTTGATGGTGTGTGGTAGGTGAAATAAAGAAACTAGTGAATGGTGTAGTGGTAACCCTTAAGTAGAAGGCTATTAACAATCTCAAGTGAGAGAGACAAACTCATAAAGAGAGTTTGAGTAAGATAAGATAGTCCTAGTGTAAAGGACAAGAGTTGGAAGTCCTAAGTGAGGTTTGAAATAGAAGATATAGAAGGTTATAAGTGTGAACCAAAAGAGGAGGTGGTCCAAGTGAGATCAAAATAATAAGAAGATAATGTACCCAAGTGAGGTACTTAAGATAAAGATGAAGGGAGAGGTAGAAATAAAAGTGAGAAATAGGGTTGAATATGAAAGCCACAGTGAGAGAGAGATGGAAAAAGAAATAAGGGAGATGAAGAATGCATTAGAAAGGATGGAAAGAGTGTTATTGAGGATGCGTAATGTGTATAGTTTTTAATGTGGACTCAAGCTAAAGAAAAGAGTCGAGTGTAGCTTCATAGAAAGAATGGAAGAGAGAGAAAACCAAGTGATGGAACAATTAGAGAGGAAGTTGAAGGAGATGGCAACATAACTTGCCATGAAAGATGAGAGAGAGGCATTAAAACCTCAAAGTTTATAGAATAACAATGATTTATCATGGTTGAATGTAGGTGAAGAACATAATTGGAATAAATAAGATGAATGGATAACAGTTCATAAAGAAGAAGATGATGCATGAAAGAGTGAAGATGCATCTAAAGATGAGGTGTTTTGTCACCTTGAAGATGGTGAGCTACTTGATGGAGAAGAGTGGAGAAATGAAGAGAAGCAAACAATAGGTGATTAAGAAAGCAAAGGCACAAGAAGTAATGAGGTACATGTGATTCTTGATGAGTATTTTGAAGAGGAAGATGATGTGTTATATAAAGACACAATAGGTTTTTTTGAGGAATTCATTGGATCAACTAAGAAGAAATAAGCTCATGGAGTGCTTGAGGGAAATAGTGAACAGGTAAAGGAAGATGAAACTAAATTACTAGTCTATGAATAGAAGATGCAATCTTAAGAGAAGTCTGGTTGGACAGTCAAATAATGACCAACTGTAATGGAGGACAACATGATAGAGGATGTGGATGACAAGCTTATGAACAAGCAAAAGATCTTGGAATGGTCCAAAGAGAAAGAGTGTATGATATAGAGTAAGTATGTTGATGAAGAGGCAATATTAGAGGAGGAAATAGAGAGAGAATGGTAATTAATGCTCAATTTCATGAAGATTGAAGAGGATCATGAGATGAAACAAAGAAATAAGAGTGACTATAGGTACAAGCAACAAAATAAGGTACAATAAAAGTAAGAACAAAGGAGCACTTGGATGAGGAAGAAGAGGCATAGGTGTGGCAAAAAAAAACACACACATTTGTATGAGAATATAAATGAAGAAGAATCATAGAACTAATGTAGGTGGATTGGGGTTTTGAAACCCCATAAAGTGAAATTTATGCCTTTTTATAGGCTCTTGGCCTATATAGTAGCCTAAAAACCCTGTATTAGGGTTTGGCATATAAAAAGAGTTATAACCATAAAAACTTAATGAAAATTGGTAGTCTAGTTATATATGACATGATTCAACTGAATCACCTAGTTTCATAGGTCTATAGATCCATTTTTATGATTTTATAAGGACTGAGTTGGTATAAGCCTAGAAGAAACCTAGTGAGATAGGCTAAAGAAGGAAAGGGTATGTGTGTTGAGAGTGAGACTTGAAAAAGAGTATATTAAGATGGAGAAGGATAATGGGTGCCAAAAAATTTCAGTAGTTTGCCTTGGATGATCATACTTTTCTCAGACCAAGGAGGTTTGCACATTAGGAGAGTTAATTAAGGAGCTAGGTAAGCCTACAGGTACACAACTTTGAAAAGGATCCTAACTTGAAATTTTGTGTGAATTAGGGGATTGATAAAGGGCACTCAAAAACATATGTGGTTTTCCTAGATGAGTTATTTTATAGAATATAATAGTGGATTTGTACTGAAATAGGGCTAGTAGCATTTGAAGGTAAAAGATAAACCATTGAGTGGAAATGCAAGGTGTGAGTGATAAAAATGGTTTAATGTGGTTTGAAATAGTGTGATATAATGTTGTGAGTGTCTTGAATCTCAAGTAAGGGTTTATGTTTTATTCCATTTGGACAAGATTGGCCTAGTGTGGGATAAGGAAGCTTTTCAAGTTTACAAGCAAAGTGAAAGAGAATTGCAAGATAAGGGAATAGCTCTGTACTATATGACCTTAGTCTTGAATTATATTTATACATTAATCTTTGATATTTTTTGATATGAATGACCTGTGAAACGTGTCTAAGCTAACTATCTAAATTTTTAAAATAGTTTTTGAGTGTTCCAAGACATTATTGATAGGGTTAAACAACTATTATAAACTACAACTATCTAACTATTAATGATACTATTATGGGAGTGGAAATCAATGATTTGGGATATGATGACAATATGTTTAGGATCATGGAGGCATAGACTAGGGTGATCTTAAATATGTGTATCTGGTAAATTTGGTTCACCAAGACACAAGGTGGGTAGTCAAATAGGGGAAAGTGTGCACAAGAGTCAAATACGGACGTAAAAGTCCAACTGTCTCAAAATTATGGTTAAATTATCTTGTGTTGAATTGTGTGATAATATTTTCTTAATCTAAAATTTATAACCCCATAGATATAAATAATACTAAGAAATTTCAATAGCAAACATCTAAGAGATAATTTTACCAATCAAATCATTTAAAAATCTTAGTCACACCATCAAATTTATATTTTTTCTCTTTAGGTTTTTCAATTGATTTTAAGGGTTTCAATTTTCTTCATATTTGTAATAAGAGAAGAAATAAGTAAATGTTCATATAGTTGCATTTGATTATATATGGAGAGAAGGTGAATTCCTATCTCTCACTTGAGTTGGAAACACTCAATATCGCTAGAACTACATTTATCATAAATTCTAAAGCATGTCAGATATGCAGCTACAACCCTCAAAGAAGGGCCTCAAGGCAATTAATTACACATTTATTTAGTATTTTATTGTGATATAAATTACTTTAAAATAGATAATAATTCTGACATCAACCCACACCAATTTCTGAATTTGAGAGAGACACTCTACTCATTTACCGATGATGAAGGTTTCCATAATGTTCCAAGTGATCAAATTTAATAGAGGCACAATTGCATCCCACGTGTAGGATCAACAATAAACCAAAACACATTTTAGTGTAGAATAGTTTCTAGAATAGTGCAAATTTTATTCAATGTAAATAATATGGAATGCTACATATGTGTATTGTGTTTAGTATGACTAGGAGTGCAAGTTCCTATTATTTGAAGCATGAAACACTTCCAACTGATTTTTTTAGATTGAAACATGAGTTATAAATGCATATGTGATGCTAGATACTTAGGGCATGCTAACAATGTACTATTTGGATGCATCTATGATCCCTTAACAATTGGATAATTATAATATATACACTATTATAAAAAGATATATACAAAAAGGAATGATTTCAAACTAGGTAACCTTTGTCTTGAGTGAAGGTTCACCTTCATACATGTGTGATGGTTTGACTTCCACCACCATAGTATGTTGATAGGTTACCAACATGGTGTAGACCTAGAAAGTGCCACTTGGGATGATGTGTTGGTGCAGGATATGTGTATTGTGTTTAGTATGACCAGGAGTGCACGTTCCTATTATTTAAAGCATGAAACACTTCCAACTGATTTGTTTAGATTGAAACATGAGATATAAATGTGTATGAGATGATAGATACTTAGGTCATGCCAACAATGTAATATCTAGATGCATCTATGATCCCTTAATAGTTGGACAATTAGAAAATATACACCATTATAAGAAGATATATACAAAAAGGAATAATTTCAAACTAGGTAGCCTTTGTCTTAAGTGAAGGTTCACCTTCATACATGTGTGATGGTTTCACTTTCACCACGATAGTATGTTGATAGGTTCTCCAACATGGTGTAGACCTATAAAGTGCCACTTAGGATGCTGTGTTGGCGTAGTATATTACTTTCCTACTCTTTAGCTTACTTAGGTGTTATTTCCTTTGGAGATGTTTATCCCACATGCATGGGATGGTTAATATTATCCTATCTTCTACCTATTTGTACATATCTATTGTAAATTATTTTATATAGAGCATAATAGAATATAGTTGATTTATTCTTGGTGTGAAATGTTGAAGCTTTCATGGCCATGATAATTAGCTCTTGGAGAGATCTTGGCTAAAGAGTTTTGGTAGCTCTTTCATGATATCAGAGCCACCCTCCAATAGTTATTACTCAACTAGTATGCAACCATTACTGAACTTGTAGGTTTCTTACCATTATGAATCTATCATTACTTACTCATTAAGTTTATCTTATTTCCAAATTATGGTTTGTTTTTGAATTAGTAATTATTTGGTTTCTTGGTCGTACTCTTTGGATCTAAGGGTGTTGATAGCCAGGGAAATAGAGTTGGGATATTGTGGTCCCTTTGGCATACCATCGACTATTTAGCATTTTGATATCCATATGGATTTGTGGTTTTGCATTTTGTGAAGCCTCTGATGTGGCATTATCTTTGGTCTTTTGTAGTGGCATATATAAGATTTTATTGGATGCCTTTCATCTCTTTCCATATGGATCCCATATTTATTAAGATCTAGACATTTGTATTAGTTTTGTGTTATATGGAACTATAGATATGTAAGGGGATTTTCTTTGCATTTGAAAAGCTTTTTTACTTATTTGTAGTAGATTTGGTGTAGATTTGTACAAGCCAATCTATTATTTCTAGCCACAATAGGTTGTATGATTGTATTGAGGGGTTTGTTTGGAATTTATGAATGATTTATAACTCATTTCATACTATTCAGATAGTATATGAGGGTTCATAATCATTATTTTTCCTCCAATGCTTTTGGCCTCTTCAAAAGGTCATCCACATCTCCTCCCACCAGTCCTACCATACCTTCCTCTTTATAAAAGATCTATAAGGGAAGTGCGAAAGGATTGAACTACACCAGCCAACCATAGATCTTAGGTTTCATGTGCTGGGTTGTACACCTCATCTATGCAAGACATATTACTCTTTGACGATGATGGTATATGACCTACCTTTATTTTTGGGGTGGATTCATCCATAAGGTGCTTGCTTTAGCATTGTGTGATTTGGATCTCCTCGATCCACATCAGATTATTTGGCATTAGGATTTGGATCTCCACCTCAAAGAGCATTTGATTTGGTACTTGCTTTAGCATTGAGAGACTACCAATTATCTCAAGCTACCTTTCATGGAGTCCTCATGGCATATTTATAAGTGGATCTACTCAGATCTATCATAGTCTAAAATGATGTGAAGCTAGAGTATGGTCTAAAGTATGCTCACCACTCCTTAGGACATTTTTTGCCATCCTCCTATCTCCTCAACCACCATTTACATTCACATAGAATACCTATCTCTCTCTTGATTCAACCTTGTCTACCTTCATGGGTTTGTGTGCTCTATTAAGGGCACCTTTTCACTTATTCATTTGCTTGTCTCTTCCATCACCTCTAGATCCATCCTCTTTAAGATACCTTATATGTATTTTTGACACCAATTTTTTGACAGTTGATAGTCTCCCACATGTTGAAGTGTAGCTATTAGAGTGAATCATAGTGTCAATTTATCTTCTTTGATAGTTTTATAGTATCTTTTAGCATGATATGGAGCTATTTTGGTGCATACAATGTTAACTTGTTGGTGTTTGAGTAGTGATTTCAGACCACTCAAGTATACCTTTTTTGTCATCACTCTACCCAGTCAACAATATGGGGGGGTGTGGTATATATTATACTTCTTCGGTGTTGAGTGTTCCTTGCACATGCATTTCTCTTTTATACTTTTGACACCATTGACATTCTTCTTGATTGAAGCTCTTATGGTGAAGCCTAGTGTCAGTTAATTTTTGTGATCGAGTAGTGGATTTGAACCACTCGTGCAAATTGAGTTCCTTTGTGACATTGGAGTACTTGGAGTGCATACTACTTCAACATCATCTTTGGGGTGATTTTTATCTCTCTTCTTCTTTTCTCTCTTTTGGGGAGGGATTTTTTCCTACGAGTTTTCTCCTTTTCTCAACTTTATGAGAGTTATATGTAAATGTTGTACTTTTTTTAGTGTTTTTTGGATTTATCCTTTGTACATGGGTATCTTATTCAGGGACTTCATTTTCCAAAACCCATATAAGTACTTTTACTTGACTCTGTGGTATTCTTGGTGATTCTTATAGTGACACTAGTGTGATAGCCCCACTAATCTTTGTGCTCACTTTTCACCATCTTGTTGGAGTGTGTTCAAGCAATGTTTCCTTAGGTTTATCACTCTACCTAGTATTTTGGAGCATAGTGTTATTATTCAATTATTCTCATATTCAACACCATTCCTAATTTCACTTGATGATTACAATGACTTAACATTGATGTATTCTAACAAGATAGATTGGCATCCATAGGGACACATGACTTCACGCTACATCATTTATTATACCCACCTAAGCTATGCTTAAGGGGGGTGTTGGTGTAGGATATTAATTTCCTATTCTTTAGCTTACTTATGCATTATTTCCTTTGGAGATTTTAACCCACATGCATGGGATGGTTAGGATTCTCTTATCTCCTACATATTTGTACATCTCTATTGTAAACTATTTGAGATAGAAAAAAATAGAATACAATTGATTTATTCTTGGTATGCAATGCTAAAACTTTCATGGTTGTGGTAATGAGCTCTTGGAGAGATCTTGGCTAAAGATTTTTGTTAACTCTTTCAACCATGAAGTATAAATAAATTGTCAAGTGGATGCTAAGTGTTGATGGACCTATGTAGTGTTAGGTACTTGTGCAGTATAATGTGTGACATTGAATTAATACATAAAAGTGTAATGTGGTTTTTAAAATGGTGCACAATAATGCAAGGTGATGTGTAGGATGAAAATTTTAGTATAAATTGCATTGTATGTTGTGACGTGTTGTGCCAATGTGCAATGATATCACAAGGCTATGTGTGGCGTGCAATATTTTGTAAAACCATAAAGCTTAAAGTTCAAAGGAAGAGTGTACACAAGTCAACATTTATATTATGATTAAACATCATCTTGCTCATATTGTTCCTAAAATTGTTTCATATATTGTTATATTTTGAACAAAAATTCTATTCCAACTAATGCCACTTCTTCACCTTCTACTTTTATTCCAAAGCCCAAAAAGACTACTATGATGCATACATTGGGTGGCTTGCAAAATCAAATAAAACATTATTTCTCAAAGTTATAAAAAACCACATAGTAGGGTGATATCTAATGATATTCCTTTTAACCCCTTAGCTTATGAATTTATCACATATGATTTTTCAATAGGATTTGTAGCTCTAAAATTTGAATTTTTCATTGAAAGTGAGATCCTTCCCATCACATAAAATTACTTTATGCCTCTTGCTTAGTATTTGATAATAGTGAAAGTTTTTGACCAAGATATTCCATAGAATCCTAGAATATTATGTGTTTGATAGATTTTATGCTCTTCCATGTGGATCAATACATTCATTCATAAATCTAGAAGACATTCATTGTCTCATATCCAAATCAATATTGGTCGGAATGTTACATTTGTGGATTCATATAAAATTAGATAAGAAGCCAATGATCACATCAAAAATCATGTGCTTAGGTTTAAGAATATGGTTACCAAGATGAGTTATGAGCCACTTAACATTGAGATTCAAAGCATATTTGTTGGTACTTTGCTTCCAATTCTTACATAAAATGTTTTGTTCAATTCTTATGCTTCTTTTGAAAATATTTGTCTTGTTTTTAGAGAATGGGATATCAAGCTCTTAGATAAAAATATATTTAGGCATTCTCTTAGTTTTTATACATTTCAAAACAATTAAAGCTTTGAGACTGGAAGTAATGATGATATATTTCCAAACAAGGTTGATCATAGAAATGAAGTTAATGTCATAAAACAACCATCTAAAAAGCTCATCTTCACTCCAAAAATAAGGCCACAAAAATATATGAGAAATGACTTGAATGCAATATGATTACCTTATCTCCTATAGGGGAGTTAGATTCTTCAAGACCATTTCCTATATCTTATGACCCTATTGTATTTTGTGGCTATCATAGATTCTAGGAACATTCAATAAATGTTGGAATAACTTTGAAACATCATGTTCAAGATCACATTGATAATAACTAGATTTAATTGGGTGGAGTAAGTAATATCATGAACATATTAGTAGCATCAAAAAGACATAAAAAAATCAAACAATAGAGAAAATGTCCATATGGTTGTCAATGAAAGTATAAAAGTGTGTCAATGAACTATGGAATAAATCCACTTGATGTTTTTATTGGTGTTGTTGATTCAATTTATAAAAAGAAAGCTTCTCCCCAGATTGTGTTCAATGAGAGTGAGACTCATAGTGATAGATCATATAATGGTCTTTTGTTCATAAGTGCTTTCATAAATGGTATGGAAAAATATGGCATAATGGTGGATAATGGCTCTAGATTGAACATGGGAACTAATAAATTTATCTATAGTCTTGTACTTAGTACATATGATTTAGCATACACCATGACATATTAAAAGATATGATGGTATTGGTAAAGAGCCTCTTCATTGTATATATTGATTATTAGAGTGGGTCCCAAGATAATTCGAAGGTTATTTCATGTGGTACCTAATAATGGATCTTACAATGTGTTACATGGTATAACTTGGATACATCAAATGAAATCAATCCCATACTATGCATCAATGTATAAAATTTGGATATGTAGGTCAAGTTATTATGATTCATAGATACGAGTTTCTTAATAAACAAGAGAAAAAATAAGTCCTAACATGTGAGGGATCAAGGGTGATACTTAAAGCAAGAGACCATAGGGTAAAATTCTATTCCAAAAGTGAAAAAAAAGAACAAGATACAACCTATAGCCACTAGACAACAAAAATGACATGAAAATAATATAGATATAAAGACTACCAGTAAGGAAGATGACACTTTAAAGGATGATTTACCATGGTTGGATTCTTTGGTGCCTCAACACTCTATATGTAGACTTAATTCTCATAATGCTTGTTATAATTCTTTTGGAATTTATGACTCTGTTATTGGTTGGCCTTTCTCATGGTTGTCACTTATTAATAAAAAATTATGCTATGAATTATGTTATAGTGTTTATTGATTTTTCACTTTATTTGAAATATTGTCTACCTTGTGACTATTTTAGGCTCATGTCACACATGCATACGTATATAGGGCACAAATTCACTTATTTTTAATATATGGTATTGATAATATTGTCAATGTAGATGAAAATTTTATTTCTTAGTAGGTTATAGGTTCATTTTGGATTCATAGTAGGATGGGGGCATATCCCATGTTTGCTTTGGCACAATATTATACATCTCTCTATTCTAATTCAAGTTATTCTTCCATTGATTATTTTTATGCTACTATGCTTTCAGCTAATATAATACTCAATGTTTGTGATCTAAATTATCTATGATTTAGGAAATCTTATTTAATTGATATGTTTTCAAGTGCCTGGTGCATTCTCATGTCCTTGGTGTGTTTTCATGTGATTTGTATGTCTTTCTAAATATCTGATGTAATTTACGTACTTGACATGATACCTACTACTTGATATGCTTATATATGTATTTGATATACATTATATGCTACTCTATGTTGATTATATGGCTCACTTGCCTTTATAGTGAATGACATGCTCCCATTTGAAATGACTACTTTGTGTTTTGTCATATATTTGACATGCCTTTTCTCATGATTGACGTGTCTTCAATGTCTTTGACATACCTTCTATGTGTTTAATGTGATTTTTTTAATCTTATGTACCTTATAGGTATTCAATGTGACTCTAGTAGCTAAATTTTTTGCTTTGTGTTCAGCCATATATTGGACATGTCTTCCACTATGTTTACATGCATGATGTGAATTTAGTGTTTGAAGTGTTTTCTTGTTGCCTTGTCACATAGTGGACATGTATTTTCTTAAGATTATCTTACTCATGTGCTAGGTGTATTTTATGATGTCACAATCTATATCATTAAGTTGGCATGATACTCTAAAATTAAGTGTAAATAATGTCACCAAATAGGTTGGAGTTGTACCTCCAATGTTTGTTTATTTATTTTTGGCCATGAAACCCATTTGAAACACAAACCCAACACTAAAATGGTGGTAAATTAAGGTGTAGATTGCATCTGGTTTATGTTACAAAAAACACTAAAATTAAAAACATAAAGAGGGAGGACCCGTAAACCCTCCCAAATTATTTTTATTTTCTACATCAGTGACAAGAAGGAATAAATGGATAGTATACACCTTTAGAAAGTGATGATGTACACACTAATAGAGAGGAGACAACAACATGGAGGAAGAAAGGGACAAAAAGAAAAAGTGAGACTTAAAGGGACAAAAAGATGTCTAAAAACCAACATAGTTTTGGGGGGAAAGTAAGAGGAAGGGGAAGGGGATGGGGATGGGGATGGAGTGGAGGGAAACAAAAAGGAGACCCAATTACAAATGAAGAAGAGGTAAAATATGTTGAACTCCTATGAAACCAAAGATCAAAGGTATGTAGTTTTTAAATTTTATCTATGAATTTAATTTATAATTATGTGATTTCTAAAAAAATCTTAAGAAATACCCCAGTATAAATTATTATTAAAAACTATGAAAATACCCTAGGAAAAACCATTAAATAAAATTGAAAAATATCTAGGAAGGAAACACCAAGACAAACCCTTAAAAAATTTATAAAAAATCCTATAGAAACCCTTGATAGTCACCTCACTCTCCTATACATCCTTACATTTTAATAAATTCATAGTAGTGTTTCTAATTTCTCTAGTTTTACTTGCATCTAGCTTTTATGCTTATTGTTTGACAAAATTCCTAATTTTTTTTCCTCTTTTTATTGTATATACTTGGATCTCTTTGTCAAAATTAGAGCTATCTAACTTAATTCCTATGTTAGGTTCATTTTTAGTCTCTTTTGCATTGAATAAGCATATCTTTAGCTTGCTCTAAGTTTGTAAACAATCAGAGAAACTTCATAGCTTTATACTTGTCTTGTATTTGATTGTGTTGAGTCCATCTTCCTACTTTAATTATATTGTACTTGTTGTCCCCCAAAAATACCACTCATTTTTGGGACAACATTTGAACTGTTTTGGTCTTACAGACCAAAATTGTCTCTTCCCTTTTTGAAATTTGTCTTGGGCATTCAAATTCCTCATTTTTCAAGCTTCTCAAAAATCTTCGGACTCTGCAGGCTTAAATCTATGGACTCTGCATGAAGAGAAATCTTCAGACTCTGCAAGCTAAGTTCAACAAGCTTCACAGGTTGATTTCTACAGACTCTACAAGAAAGAAACAAGATTTCAACACTTAGGCGATCTCAAAGTTGGTTCAATGACAAGGTTCAACCAAAAGAGTTCATCGGCAAGCTTCTAAGCAAGGATTGACTCGTTGAACCTTGAATTGTTTTGGTTTAATGGGCTCAACAGGTTTAAAGGTTCAACATCAGTAGCAAGAGTTCAACCGCTTTCAGGTTCAAAGGCTTTTACAAGCAGGTTCAATCAAAAAAATAAGTTTTCGAGGCTTGAACCATTGAACCATTGAACCACTTTGGTTCAAAGGTTCAACGGGTTCAAGGTTCAATAGGTTCAATGCATTTGATTCAATGAGGATCAAAAGGACTTAGCCAAATCAAAGAGAATGAACCAATTGAACTGATGAACCATTGAACCACTTTGGTTCAAAGCTTGGTTCATTAGCTTGGTTCAATAGTTGGTTCAAAGGAGCAGTTCAATGCAAAAGTTCAAAAGAGCCTCCCAAAGGAAAATTTCCCTTACAGAGGGCACTTGGTCGACAAAAGCACCCTTTGGAAGGGCCATTTTCAAGGAAGCTGCAAAGGTAAGTTCTTTTGGAATTTTGTTTAAGGCAGTCGAAAGATAAAGGGATTTCCTTTGGTAAAAAGACTAAGGCAAGAAATAATTCTTTTAAACTTTTGTCCAAAGGAATTCCTTCAGACAAAAAGTCTGAAGGAATTCGAGAAAGAAGCTGTGGGAGGAAAGCCTGAAGGAATTTCCAAAGGCCAAAGACAAAGCAATCGAAATAATTCTTGCAGACTTTTTGTCCGTAGGAAAATGTCTGCAGAAAATGTCTGTGGGAAAGCTCCGAAGGACTCCAAAGATAAAAGGCCACCAAAAGACCTCGAAAGGTAGGTACCCTTGTAGGGAACTCTCAGTTGCCAAATTAAAGGACACTTTCCCAAAGTTGAAGGGTCACCTTCCCTTTGGGAGGATGCAAAACAAGAACTTAGCGACCCGTTGGAAGAAAAAAGCCTGAAGGCCATCCGAAGACCACCTGAAGGGCATATACCCTTGCGGGGGGCTCTTCCTGACCCAAAGTGGATCATTTCTAAAGGCCTAAAGGGCAAGTCCCCTCTGAGAAAGCTTAAAAGACAAAGTTGAAGGAATTGTTGAGGAAAGTGACGTGCCCGCAGACGTCAAAATTGTGATAATGAAATAGTCATTGATCCTTATAAGTTTAAATCTACAGACCCAAATGCATTCAAAGGTCTTAAGGCAAAGATCAGTAGGAAGTGACTAAGGAATATAACATCAAATTAAATCCAGGACCCGATTCAATTAACTAGAAAAGGAGGAATAATGAGGAAGCACCAGAAACATTTGCACATCAGATATGTTTCTAGAAGTAGACTGCCAGGTGGATATTGAAAGATGCAAACTTTCAATAGCATGACTTGTTTCTTTGCATTGATAAAAGAAAATGGGTAAATGCCCCTAAATTCCAGCATGTCTTCTTAACAAAATTCAATGCAACATGATGTGTTACTATTCCCAAGTCTTTCTTGAAGAGGCTATATAAGGGACTCTCTTGTTATTGTAAAAAGATCTCTCTCTGACAATCAGAAACAAAACTCTGCCCAAATTGAAAGGCATTATTGAGACTTTGAGCTCAGATTGTTGATCATATTTTGTTATTGGAATAAGAAATCAAGTGACTTTTTAGACTTTGTGTTTTGATATCTTTGTTATTGGGGAAACTATTCTTATGTCTTTTTCCTTAATATATTTTATGTTCTTTTAATTCAACAAGAAAAATTAGTGGAAGTAGTTAGGAAGGTGTCCTAAAGTCAACTGTGGAGAGACTTTGTGCCCCCATAATTGCCTTTAGTGTGTTTTCTTTTTGTTTCTATGTAAATGACCTTGGGATGACTTTGTGCCCTCATTGTCCTTTGTATCTCACTCTTGGGCAATTCAGGTGGAGACTTTGTGCTACATCTCAATTTGTTGGTTACTACATCCTTGGTTATATTTTGCAAATTACTACTAGGAGTATTCTTGTGGTTTGTTGAATAGTACTTCTGAAAGAAGAGTGTTTTCTGTCATTTCCCTTGAGATTTTTCCTTTCATTTACATGCATTATCTCTGAAGAAAGAGAGATGGATGGTTTATCCTACCCTTGAGTATTATTTTCTGCTTATATATATATAGGGAACCTCCCCTTGATGAGAGGAGAGATTAGTCTCCTTTTGATGTGGTGAACCTACACATTTGGACGACCAATCTTCCTACTTTGGCTGATCAGACCTATTTTTTTATCAATACACTGATCGACAAAATATTCAACCAACAGTTTTTAGCGACTCTATTGGGGATATAACCCATTATCCATTTATAGCCTTACCATTCACCTCCACACTAACTGGGAAAAAACACGCAGTTTAAAGCCTCAAGCTTCAAACTGAAGCAAGGTCAATTATTTTCTATTTTTGTTTCATAATTTGGCAAATTCAAGGTATACACGAAGCCAAAGGGCTAAAGGTATTGTTGACCCTGTATTCAAATTGGTACAACAAAGTAATTTTGATCTTTTTCCTTCACCATCTCATTTCCAACGTACCAAGACCTTTCCTCCTACTAAAGTTAGATCTCCATTACCAGATGAAGTATCCACTTCTATTGTTGATAAAGCTTTGCCAATAATTACCCCTCTGAGATTTGTTATTCTTAATTTTCATAGTCATATAATGGCAGTTCAAGGCCCCTAGGGTAATGCTTTTGGTCCTCTAAATCTTACTCCACCTCTACATGAGCTTCCACATAGTTCAAGGAAGAATTTCTCCAAATTCTATGGTGATGGGAAAGTTCATCCTGATGAACACATTGTAGCCTTCAGCATAGCTTGTGGCATAATTGGAGTAGAATTTGAAGATGTAGTAGTCAGACTATTTGTAGAAACATTACAAGGTGCTACTACAGATTGGTTTTATCATATACAGGCCCAATCAATAACTGATTGGAATACCCTTAAAGATAAGTTTGAAGCCAGATTCAAACCTGCAAAAGATGCACATGCACTTCTGGCTCAACTTACACAGATGAATAAAGAACCTCATGAACCAATGAGAGACTTCATAATCAAGTTTGACAAACTGAGAAATAGAATTCTTGTAATTTCTTGACCTACAGTTGAGAATCTCAAATGCTTCTTCATTAATTCTCAATTACCTGAAGTAAGTTTTCTTTTGAGACGTGATGGTCAAATAGATCTTGTTGCAGCTCAACATTTGGCCACAGAGGTAGAAGATGATCTCATCTTAGCAGGGAAGATAAGAAGAGATCCAAATAGAAATAGACCTTCATCATCTTCTAAATATTCATCTACAAGCACCACAAATCTAATGATGTGGAAATTGGCAAATGAGTTGTTTGCTCTCAAAAAGCAAATGGTGCAAGAAATGTTTTCTGCTCATTCATATAGAGATATGCCAAGAAGGACACTCCCAAATCAATCATATCAGGGCAATGTTGCCAGGAATCAATAGCAAAAAAATTATTTTCCTCCCCCACAAGGAAAACTTGCCCTGGAAAATCCTCCAACCAATTCAGCAATGAGATATCTTGAAGTAGAATCGAAGTTCTCTTTCCAACCTAAATTGAATCAAGAAAATGACATTGATATCTTTATAGAAAATTAAAAAGAATCAGTTGACGACTCCCACATTAGTTTCTTGAACTACCAGGATGAACTCAAAAGCAAGAGAGAAGTTTTTGACAGATCATATGCAGTGTTTACTAGGTCTAAGAACCAATCAATCCAGCAAGTTGATAAAGGGAAGATAAAAGAGCAACCTCAACCAGTAGTTATGATTGCTAAGTGTGGAACCACTCTGCCTTTTTAGTCAAAGGATCCGGTGATCACCCAAAAGGCAAATACATCAACTTCACCTTCACCTTCTACTTCAATTTCATAAACCAACCCTCCTCCCATCTCTCCTAAAACTCAAAAAGTTGAAATACCTTTTTCTGTACCTAGCTCAATTCAGCCATTTGACATAATCGATCATGTCAAAAAGACAAAAATACAAATGTCTAAATTTGAATATTTACAGTCCAATCTTGATAAATTAAATAAGTTGGTCTAATATGTCAAGAACCAAACCATCTCTGTAAGACAAAAAGCTAAAAAGGTAACTCTTGATTCTCCAAAGAACATGCCCATTTCGAATAATCTTGTCATTACTCCTCCAACTACCCTTAGAAATATAGAACCTTTCTATGTTTCCCTATTAATAAATGGTCACAAGCTAAGTAATTGTATTATAGACTCAGGCGCATCTGATAATGTCATGCTTGCTAAAGTAGCTGAGTCTCTAGGTCTCACACTGACCAAGACATTTAGGAGATGTTTCTCTATGGAAAATAAGCAAGTACCATTGCTAGGGCAAATCAAAGATACCCAATTTGCATTTACAGCCTTTCCAAACAAAAGAATCAAGATGACTGTCTTGGTGGCTGATGTCCAATCATCTTATGGCATTTTTCTTGGACAAAATTTCTATAAGGACATGGGATGAGAACTAAGCATGGACCTATCCGAGGCAAAGATCCCTATTTAAGGTGTAATGAAGAGATTGCTCCATGAAAAAGAGGCAAAATATGTGGTCACCCAAACATCATCCCCTGAAACTCAAATTCTTTTTGAATCCTCAGGTATGGGTAACTACTTTCTATCTACAAATGAAATGCATGAAATATCTGATATAATTCTTAAAAGTGTCAACTCAAAAATCAGTTCAACTAGAATAACAGAAGAACTAGTAGGCTATAATACAAATGAAGAAGGACCCCACTTCTCTAATGAAGGAAAGTCTAAAGACAAATTAGTATCTAATGAGATATGGACTCTGAAATTCAATGGCAGTTGCTCCTCTACCAGTTTAGGAGCTAGGATTGTGTTGATATCCCCTCAAGGAAATATGTTTCCTTCATCTTACAAATTACAATTTAGCAACACTAACAATACAATTGAATATGAATTTTTGTTGCTTGGATTGAAGGCTACTCAAGACAAAGGCATCAAGTTTCTTCATGCCAAAGGGGATGTTGAATTAGTGGTTTGTCAAGTGAGGAATTTATACCAAACTAAGAATGAAAGATTACACCACTATCACAACTTGGTTTGGGGCCAAATTGAAAGCTTTGATGCTTTCAACATTTCTACCATACCTAGGGAATCTAATGACAGAGCTGATGCACTTATTATCTTAGAAACTCTCTTAGATTCTCACTCAGATTTCAAAGAAGATAGGTATACTATTGAGCTAATCTGTAGACCAAGTGTTCCTAACAATGCTGATCATTGGCAAGTATTCAATGATGATCATCAAATTATTGCCTTCTTGGAATGAAAAGATAATTTTGAACAACTACGTTTTAAAGGCAGTGAATCTTAGAAGTATGAAGCAACCTCTAAATCTAGTTCAAATATAAATGAAGAATTCTTACAGTTGAAAGAAAATAAAATTTCCAAAGGCCTGGTTTCTCTTGAGAAGTTGTTTGACAAGCATGATAGATTTATCAAACAACAACAAACAGATTCAAGTTTCTCTCAGAGATTCGATCAAGTAAATCTGATTACTAAAGAAAATCCCAAGATGGTTAACATTGGTAAGTGATGCACCCCTAAAGAAAGATTCAAGTTCATCACTTTACTCCGTCAATACATGGATGTCTTAGCATATTCTTATGAAGACATGAAGTCTCTCAGACTTGATGAAATCTGCCATGACATTCCTCTCAAGGCTGACTCAATGCCCTATAAGTAAAAATCTAGATATTACAATCTAAAAATATCAGGTACTATTATGTTTGAGATACAAAAAATATTAAATGCGAGAATCATCTTCCCAATCTATCATTCCACATAGATTTCAAACATAGTGCTTATAAGGAAGAAGAATGGTGAAATTTGCATTTGTGTAGATTTTAGGAATCTGAATCAGTCATCTTTGAAAGATAACTACCTTTTGCCAATTATGGATCAAGTGCTTCAAATAGTAACAAGTTCAGAGATGTTATCAATACTGGATGGCTTCTCAGAATATAATCAAGTTGAAGTTGGTGAAGCAGACCAACACAAGAGTGCATTCACCACACCTTGGGGTACATTTGCATATAGAAGGATGCCTTTTGGCTTGATAAATGCTAGTGCTACCTTTCAGAGAGTAATGGACCTAGCTTTCAAAGATGAGATAGGTAAATTCATAGTGGTACACCTTGATGACTTGACTATCTTTTCAAAGCATTGATCTGATCATGTACGTCACTTACAACAAGTGCTAGAGCGCTACCACCAAAATGGTATTTCCTTGAATCCTAAGAAGTCTATTTTTGGAGTAATAGTAGGGAAACTCGTTAGACACATTGTGTCTAAATAAGGCATAAAGATTGACTCAGATAGAGTCAATTCTATTCGAGAGCTTAATTTGCCTACAATTAAAAATATTGTTCACTCTTTCTTTGAAAAATTGAATTTCTTATGGAGGTTCATCCCTGAATTTGCTGAGAAGACTAGACACATTGTGAACATGATGAAAGGGAAGACCACCTTCAGCTGGACTAAAGAAGGAAAGTCAGCATTTTAGGATATCAAGACTGCCATTGCCCATGCCCCTACCTTGGTTTGTCCAGATTATAATAAAGATTTCATCATATATAACTATGCTTTTGAACACATGCTTTTAGCAATTCTTATTCAAAAAGACAAGGAAGGTATGGAATCTCCTATTTCTTTCATGATTTGCCCTCTCAAAACCCATGAGATGAATTATTCAAATATAGAGAATCATGCTTATGCATTGGTGAAAGCAATCAAACATTTCTGCTTTTATATCTTGAATTTTACACATTACTACCTTAATTCTTGACACTACAGTCAAGTCCATATTAACTCATCAGGAGTTTGGCACAAAAAGAGGTAATTGGATTGTAAAGATTAAAGAGCTTGATCTAGACATCAAGCAAACAAAGCTGGTCAGGGGAAAAGGCCTATGCCAATTAATTGCTGACAACAAGCTAGAAGATACATAGTATGTAGAAGCTGAAGTGGAAGACACACCACCAGTCCTTTTTGTATCCACTACCAATGAGTGGTATTCAGGTATTGCTCATTTCCTTACTTATGATGAATGTCTTGCTCATCTATATTATAAATAAAGGAGGACTATCAAGTTAAAAACTACCAATTTTATCCTTTGGGACAATGGCTTGTACAAGAGAAGCATAGATGGAGTATTTCTTCGCTGTGTAGACAAAGAGCAACAAAGCTAACTTTTGAAATCTTTCCATAATCTAGCCTGTAGAGGACATTTTTCTACTCCTGTGACTACTCACAAGATTTTACGAGCCGGGTATTACTGGCCAACTCTTTTCCAAGATGCATATAAGTGGGCCAAAAAATGTGAACTCTGCCAGTAATTTGTTGGAAGACTCAAGTTAGCTGCTTTGCCTCTTAAGCTAGTGATCATAGAAGAACCATTCTAGCAATGGGAGATTGATTTTATTGGGACTATAAACCCATCTTCAAGTGTTGGACATGATTATGTCATTACAGCAACTGACTATTTCACCAAGTGGGTAGAAGCAATCCCAGCTAAGTATGCTACTTTAGAAGTTGTATGCAATTTCCTCAAGGAGAATATCATTTTCAGGTTTGGAGTTCCAACCAAAATTGTTACTAACAATGCAAATTATTTCACCTCCCAGGAGATTACACAATTTTATTTCCATTATGGAATTACACTCTCTCACTCTTTTGATTATTTTCTACAAGGGAATGGACAAGTTGAATCTAGCAATAAGAACCTGGTAACTATCATCAAGAAGCTAGCAGATGACAACCAAAGGACATGGCATAAAGCATTGATTGATGATCTATGGGTAGACAAAATCACACTAAAGAGGGCAATTGGTATGTCTTCTTTTCAACTTCTTTATGGTATCAATGCTGAGATACCAATCACCTTAGAATTGTCAGCCTTGAAATTGGCAAAGGCAATTGAAGATCAGACATATGAAAGCTCTCTTGATAAGATAATCATGTGCCTAACTAAGCTGGATGAATAGAGAACCATGGTGGTGGACCGAATTGCTGCTCATCAAAGTTTGGTAAAGAAACTCTTTGACTAGAAGGCCAAAAATTGTGATTTCCAGATTGGGGATCACGTCTTGTTGTGCGACAAAAGGAGAGAACCAAAAGGGATGCATGGAAAGTTTGACTCCCTTTGGAGAGGCCCATTTATAATTCATCAACATAATGGTGAAAATAGCTTTCTATTGAAAAATCAAGATGACACACTCTTTTCTTTGCCTCACAATGGGCAACATCTAAAACACTTCAACTCTTGAAGTATCAGATCATTGCATATGTATATATGTATATTTGTATAGTTTTTAATTCTATTTTGTTTTGTTTATTTACTTTTTTGATGCCTTTCATTTCTGGGTAAGATGACTCCATAGCCCAATGGTACACATGAAGACACTGGAGATTCTAGATTTTACTCTCTTCAATTCTTTTTACAATTGATAGAAGTTCCCCAACTGGAGCCAGCTGTTGTCCCTCAAAAATATCACTCATTTTTGGGACAACATTTGAACTATTTTGGTCCTACAGACCAAAATTGTCTCTTCCCTTTTTGAAATTTGTCTTGGGCATTCAAATTCCTCATTGTTCAAGCTTTTTAGAAATCTACGGACTCTGTAGGGTTGAATCTAAGGACTCTGTAGAAAGAGAAATCTATGAACTCTGTAGGCTAAGTTCAACAGGCTTCACAGGTTGATTTCTACAGACTTTGCAAGAAAGAAGCAATATTTCAACACTTAGGCGATCTCAAAGTTGGTTCAATGACAAGGTTCAACCAAAAGAGTTCATCGGCAAGCTTCTAAGCAAGGATTAAACCGTTGAACCTTGAACCATTTTGGTTCAACAGGCTCAACAGGTTCAAAGGTTCAATATCAGCAACAAGAGTTCAACCGCTTTCAGGTTCAAAGGGGTTTTACAAGTAGGTTCAATCAAAAGAACAAGTTTCTGAGGCTTGAACCATTAAACCGTTAAACCATTGAACCACTTTGGTTCAAAGGTTCAATGGGTTCAAGGTTCAACACGTTTGATTCAATGAAGATCAAAAGGACTTAGCCAAATCAAAGAGAATGAACCAATTGAACTGATGAACCATTGAACCACTCTGGTTCAAAGGCTTTGTTTAATTCAGTTGGTTTAATGCTTCGGTTCACTCAATCGATTCATCAAACAATTGAACGGCTCTTGGTTCAAAGCTTGGTTCATCGGCTTGGTTCAACGGTTGGTTCAAAGGAGCGATTCAATGTAAAAGTTCAAAAGAGCCTACCGAAGGACAAGTGCTCTTGCGGAGGGCACTTGGTCGACAAAATCACCCTTTGGAAGGGTCATTTTCAAGGAAGCCACAAAGGTAAGTTTTTTCAAAATTTTGTTTAAGGTAGTCGAAAGACAAAGGGATTTCCTTCGAGAAAAAGACTAAGGCAAGAAATAATTCTTTCAAACTTTTGTCTAAAGGAATTCCTTCAAACAAAAAGTTTGAAGGAATTTTCAAAGGCCAAAGACAAAGCAATCGATATAATTCTTGCAAACTTTTTGTTCACAGGAAAATGTCTATAGAAAAAGTCTGCGAGAAAATGTCTGTGGGAAAGCTCTGAAGGACTCCAAAGATAAAAGGCTGCTGAAAGACCCTAAAGGGTAGGTGCCCTTGTGGGGGACTCTCAGCTTCCAAATTAAAGGACACTTCCCCAAAGCCGAAGGGTCACCTTCCCTTTGAGAGGATGCAAAATAAGAACTTAGCGACCCGTCAGAAGAAAGAAGCCCGAAGGCCATCAAAAGACTGCTCGAAGGGTAGATACCCTTGTGCGAGGCTCTTCCTAACCCAAAGTGGATCATTTCTCAAGGCTCAAAGGGTAAGTCCCCTCTGGGAAAGCTTAAAAGACAAAGCCGAAGGAATTGTTGAGGAAAGTGATGTGCCTGCAGACGTCAAAATTATGACAATAAAATAGCCGTTGATCCTTGTAAGTTTAAATATATGGACCCAAATGCATTCAAAGGCCTTAAGGCCAAGATCAGAAGGAAGTGACTAAGGAATAGAACATCAAATTGAAATCAAGATCCGATTCAATTAACTAAAAAAGGAGGAATGATGAGGAAGGACCAGAAACATTTGCACATCAGATATGTTTCTAGAAGTAGACCGCCAGGTGGATATTGAAAGATGCAAACTTTCAATAGCGTGACTTGTTTCTCTGCATTGAGAAAAGCAAATGGATAAATGCCTCTAAATTCCAGCATGTCTTCTTAACAAAATTCAATGCAACATGATGTGTTACTATTCCCAATTCCTTCTTGAAGAGGCTATATAAAGGACTCTCTTGTTATTTTAAAAAGATCTCTCTGACAATCAGAAACAAAACTCTGCCCAAATTGAAAGGCATTACTGAGACTTTGAGCTCAGATTGTTGATCATATTTTATTATTGGAATAAGAAAGCAAGTGACTTTTCAGATTTTGTGTTTTGATATCTTTGTTGTTGGGGAAACTATTCTTATGTCTTTTTTCTTAATATATTTTCTATTCCTTTAATTCAACAAGCAAAATTAGTGAAAGTAGTCAGGAAGGTTTCCTTAAGTCAACTGTGGAGAGACTTTGTGCCCCCATAATTGTCTTTAGTGTGTTTTCTTTTTATTTATATGTAAAGGACCTTGGGATGACTTTGTGCCCTCATTGTCCTTCGTATCTCACTCTTGGGCAATTCAGGTGGAGACTTTGTGCTACATCTCAATTTGTTGGTTACTACATCCTTGGTTACATTTTTCAAATTACCACTAGGAGTATTCTTGTGGTTTGCTAAATAGTTATTTTAAAAGAAGAAGAGTGTTTTTTGTCATTTCCCTTGAGATTTTTCCTTTGATTTCCATGCATCATCTCTGAAGAAAGAGAGATGGATGGTTTATCCTACCCTTGAGTATTATTTTATGCTTATATATATATATATATATATAGGGAACCTCCCCTTGATGAGAGGAGAGATTAGTCCCCTTTTGATGTGGTGAACCTACACATTTGGATGACCAATCTTCCTACTTTGGCTGATCAGACCTATTTTGTTTATCAGTACGTTGATCGACAAAATATTCAACCAATAATTTTTACTATTATTACCTTGCCTTTATAACATTTTAACTTTAAAATCATTTGGAATCATATAGGAAATTCTCTTCATTTTCTCATACAAAGCCTTGTAATGTCCCTTACTTAGGGGCTCCTGTTTCTAAGCAAAAGCTCTGATACCACTATGATATCCCCTTCAAATAGGGAATATAGAAACACAAACAGTTCTGAACAAAGATACAATCTTGCAAAATAAATTAAGATAAATAATAAACCACAGTAAATCTCTTATCTGCGAATCAAATATCTTATCACTTGTTTAGATAATTACAATTACAGTCCTTTCTCATACATATAAAAGAATATTAAAATTTGGTCTTAAAACCCTGATCTCCTGCAAATTTGGAAATGAAAGCTGACTTTTGGGCATCTCAGCCTGCTGTGTCGAACACATAGTCAACGGCATCGGTCGATATACTACCAACATCGATCTCTATCGGCCCTTCCCTATCGACATCGGTCTTCAATCAGCTGATGTCGGTCACTAGGGATCTCTATTTGCCGAGGTCAGTGTCTACATGGATCTATATGGACCTATACAGACTTCGTACGGCCACTAATTTAGCATAACCTGTCTATTTTCAACCCCTGATCTGAAAATATATGGCTCTAATATAGAAGATCTCTATCTGTATAATTTATTGAATCAAAAACTAAATAAAGAAATACCTAAAAAGCTCTGTGACAACTTCTATATGAAGTTACCTCTCAAATCTGTAATAAACCTCTGTGATAACTTCTGTATGAAGCTATCTCTCAATTTGGCAATAAATCAGTTGATATCTCACAGCCTCTGAATCACACACAATGAAGAGTTGATGTTCTTCACTGTAATGGAATCTTAGAACCCTTGGCTTAGTCTTCACAGAAGAATTCTTCAATATCAAAAATCAATAATCAATGCATAATCAATAATGGCCTCCATGAGAAACCCTTATACCCTCAAAAAGATATGCTTGCCCTAATTAGGGTTTCTTAAATTAGAATTAGGGTTTCTAATTAAAAATAGGCTAAATAATTAATATTTGATTAAATCAATCAAATATTAATATCTCCCTCAATACATGTCGGATCCTCAAACCATTCGAAGCTGGTGAACCAGGAAGTGATTCCACACATGACCATACCAAAATAAAGACGCTCCACTGCATGTCAAATATCCCTAAATAATAGGAGCTCAAGCCAAATGTGTCTAAAATACCCTGAATGAAAGCCAACTATAGGAATTTTGCAAATCGAAGCCAAGCCAATCTCCATCATGACCCTCTATCCATCTTATTAGCCTACGAAGGTCGCATAATAGGCTAATCATTAAGTCTATCAATGTCCATGAAAAAGGGGACATGACAATTCGCCCCTCCAAAAATTGCTTGTCCCCAAGCAATCTCAGAACAATGAACCACTCGATCCACCTGGATCCCAAATGTAGTTATGCTCTGCACAGCCCAAGTAGAATGGACAACTCAAACTACCAATTCCATCTGCAAGAGATGGTGCCAATCCATCCCATAACTGATCCCTCTGTAAAGGTGGCATGACTAATTATACCACACTGTCATCGGCGTGAGAAAAATCACTCTGGAGACTTGACTCCACTGGTATACCAAACTCATCAGGACCAGGTACTCCCAAATCTTGAATATGTGTGTCAGCCTCAACAACATGCTCCTCATCAGCAGCGACAAAAACATTCTCATCACCCATACTCAATGTACTAACCTCTGAGTATACCTCCACACTCTGAATGCAAGCATTAGACTCATCCTCACTATCTAACACCTGAGCTGAACTCACCTTAAGACAAAGCTCATCCACAACATCCTCAACTGCTCCCACCTGTGAAGATAATGCAGATAAACCATTACCTAAAGATGTGTTAATGTCTCCCTGTACTGGGTCAGCATGTCTGTCAAACTCATCATCCAAACTTCTACATGTCATAGGGAAAGTACTATGATCCTTAGGCCTATCAATTAAACTCTTTAACCACATACCGGCTCTAGGCGAGACATTTTTCTCTTTTGTCCAGACATACCATAAATCTTCTGCCAAAAGTTTAGAAATTTTATCCTCCTCCTCAAACAAGATTGTGAACATGATAGAGTGCATTGATGCTAATACATCACTGGAATGAAACTCATCTAAAATATTCCAAAATATGTTAAACATCTTGTGAATGCCACCAATACAACCTACTAACATCATAATGTTTTCAAATCCATACCTTGCAAATATTTCAAGTAATCTTGCCCTCTTTGAGAAATGAGGGTCTCTAATGTCATCCAACTTTTCGAAGCTTTTTACCATGGCATGAAGTACCTCTCTCATAATCCGATCATCATAAAAATTAAAGCTAGCTATTATCCTTATGATTTCACTAATGCAAGAGAGAGTTGCAAGTCTTACCACCTCATCATGATGTCTCAATAATCGGGGCTTCACCAACGACCCAAACGCTGGAGATAACGTTGTTTGCATATCATAAGAATTTGATTGATCAACCTTGCCTAAATAAGTTTCTAAGTCCTCCAAAGTTTTTAGAATGTCATCTGCTTGCTGAAATGGATTATCTAACTTCTTCTTTGCATTGTGCATTCTTTCTTCCAAATCTTTGATACCTGTTAAAGCCATACTGATAACCAAACTACCCAGCAAGGTGGTAGGACATCAGCTCTGATCTACCCAACAAGATGGCAAGATTTAGCTCTGATACCACTGTAATGTCCCTTACTTAGGGGTTCCTATTTCTAAGCAAAAGCTCTGATACCACTATGATATCCCCTTCAAATAGGGAATATAGAAACACAAACAGTTCTGAACAAAGATACAATCTTGCAGAATAAATTTAGATAAATAATAAACCATAATAAATCTCTTATCTGCCAATCAAATATCTTATCACTTGTTCAGATAATTACAATTACAGTCCTTTCTCATACATATAAAAGAATATTAAAATTTAGTATTAAAACCTTGATCTCTTACAAATCTGGAAATGAAAGCTAATTTTTGGGCATCTCGGCCTGCTGTGTTGAACACACAGTCACCGGCATCGGTCGATATATTGCCGACGTCGATCTCTGTCAGCCCTTCCCTATCGACATTTATCTTCAGTCAGTCGATGTCGGTCACTAAGGATCTCTATCTGCCGAGGATGGTGTCTGCGTGGATCTATACGGACCTGTACTGACTTCGTACGACCGCTAATTTAGCACAACTTGTCTATTTTCAACCCCTGATCTGAAAATATATGGCTCTAATATAGAAGATCTCTATCTTTATAATTTATTGAATCAAAAACTAAATAAAGAAATACCTGAAAAGCTCTGTGACAACTTCTGTATGAAGTTACCTCTCAAATCTGTAATAAACCTCTGTGATAACTTTTGTATGAAGCTATCTCTCAATTTGGTAATAAATCAGCTGATATCTCACAGCCTCTGAATCGCACACAATGAAGAGTTGACGTTCTCCACTACAATGGAATCCTGGAACCCTTGGCTCAGTCTTCACAGAAGAATTCTTCAATATCAAAAATCAATAATCAATGCATAATCAATAATGGCCTCCATGAGAAACCCTTATACCCTCAAAAAGATATGCTTGCCCTAATTAGGGTTTCTTAAATTAGAATTAGGGTTTCTAATTAAAAATAGGCTAAATAATTAATATTTGATTAAATCAATCAAATATTCATATCTCCCTCAATACATGTTGGATCCTCGAACCGTTCGAAGCTGGTGAACCAGGAAGTGATTCTGCACATGACCATACCAAAATAAAGGCGCTCTGCTACATGTCAAATATCCCTAAATAATAGGAGCTCAAGCTAAATGTGTCTGAAATACCCTGAATGAAAGCCAACTATAGGAATTTTGCAAAATTGAAGCCAAGCCAATCTCCATCATGACCCTCTATCCATCCTATTAGCCTACGAAGGTCGTATAATAGGCTAATCATTAAGTCTGTCAATGTCCATGAAAAAGAAGACATGACAAGCCTCCTTGATTTCTTCAACAAATTCAGATTTGACATCTTAATACCATTATTTTTGTTGGTATCTTAACATTTTAATCTAATTTTATCCTTTCTCATTGTCTCTAATGAATGTTTTAATTATTAGGGATGTGTGGCCAATAGGGAATCTCATTTAAATTTTATAAGGAGGGATTTACACTACCTGATTTATGATAGTTCCAACATTTATGTTGTCACACTATGTGATATCAAGGAGGAATACTATACTTCATCTCCTCATTGTCACTCAAGCACATGAAAATACACTAAGGATTACCATACCCTTTAGGTTCTTTAGGTGGTATAACCACACATCACATGAACAAAAAATATTAATTTTTCATTTTTAATTACTTTACATATCATTTTTATTCCCAATTCCATTATTTATTAGTTATTAAAAAAATTATTGGGTATTAATTATAGGGAGGAGGTTAAGAGGGAGCATGGCATTGGGATGAGTTGACGTTCTTCTATTAAGAGGGACCCAACATAGAGGTAAAATTTTCAATTTTTTGAAAAATTGAATTATTTCAATTAATTATAATATTACTATCATTTTTGGAGTTCGATAACATGGATGAGGATGAGAGGGGGCAAGGCACTGGGATGAGTAATCATCCTTTCTCTACTAGTAGGGACACAACATAGGGGTATAGTTTGCATTTTTTATTTTTACATTTAAGTATTTTAATAAATTCTAATATTATTTCTTTTTTTGGGTTTTAATAACATGTCTACTACTACATAAGCGTGAAAAAACTCACTAATAGTTATATTTGTTGTTCTCATGATGTGATAAGATTGACTGTATTTGAGAGATTATTTTAGAATGATGTGAACAATCTCTTATGATTGTCTTATATTTTATTTATTTATTTATAATTGGTATTTGTCAATTTATTTTATTAATGCTCACTCCTTGTTATTTTGGTTGAGCATGTGGGGTGGTGAATTGTTCGAGGATGACTACTTTTTGATGATTTAATTGTATTGGCTTGCACTGTTAGTGGGTATTTTTAAATGTTTTGTGGGTGTGGTGTTATGTCCCTTGTCATTCCCCCTTCTTTATAGCACATAAGCAATGGCTTCAGACACAATGCTTGGCCCATTAGATAATGGTGACATATCGAAGGTTTTTGACCCATCCTCTATCACACTATAGAGTTTTTTCATTCTATTTCGCTCAAAAATGGTGAGCGATGAACAAGGGCTCTAGAAGGTGGAGGAACTATGGTCGATATTGAACATTTAGAAATTATATTTTTAAATGATATAAAAAAATTGACACGATTATGATGAAAAAACATCATCCATTTTAAACAAGAAATTTATAAACTATAAAAGAATTATATACAATAAGGTTTTGGATAAGAAAGTATGCAATTTATCATCTATCAATCACAATGCTAGAGGGAATGAAATTAATAAAATAAATACAATTTTATTGTATATGTATGTATGTATGTATACGAGCTGGAAATTACTCACTTAATTTTGTAGAATTAAGGGATGGGCTTAAAATAGGTCAACCCAGTTATTGACACAAGTCTTATGCCACCAAAATCAATGTGAAACCCTAAAATTTTTGTGACAAGACATACTCAAAAACACAAATTTCTAATGTGACTTAGATCCAAATGGCGACACTAATTGTACTTAGTGTATTATGGTGATCCATATCATACTGCATCCATTGGGGATAAAATCTTATACTCATGCTTTACATCTCTAAATCTTATGGTAATTATCTTATATTGATTATATCTAGAACTTGTATGGTAAATATTACATTTAATCTTACATTACTTATATCATGTATTGATATGGGAAATCTTATTCTTAACATACATGCAACCAATGTTTGATCTTTCTATGTTATAAACCATTGAGTTTGTGTTTCATCTTACACATGGTACATTTAATCTCAGTTTTTTAGAGATGTGAGCTCACAAATTCATCCCAAATCTCAAAAGAAGGGCATATATTTCCTTCAGCATATATTTAATACATGTCATTGGGGTATGTGCATCACTATATTGACACTATGATAACAAATATTTTTATTTAGTTTTTACCCATAAAGGATGTACTAAAATTATTTTAGTTGCTCCCATAAGGGGATGCACTCTGGGCATCACTCAAATTTATATTTTACTTTTAGTACTGAGAATCATACTCAATAGTCTTTAGACAGGTGCAAAGCCCTAAATTTACTCAAATTACTTTAACTACTCCCATAAGGAGATGAACTTAGGGAATCATTCCCTTTTATAACTACTTTTAGTACTAAAAATTGTACTCAATAATCTTCAGATAGGGGTGGAGGCCTGAATTCAATAGTGTACATAACTCCATGATATTTATATTTAGAATCAAGAATATTTTTATAACAAAGTTTCTATTTCTATAGAGTATTATTATTTATCACTGACCAATGCATATAGAAAATGAAAGAATGGTTTTTTAAGTTCCCAAGCACATGGACTTTGGTTCTGGACTTCCCAGAACATAAATTTATGTATCCATCTCTTATTTTAATTTGATATGTATGTGCACATAATATCATAGTGAGGCAAAGTGACCCCTAGGGGGTTAATAGTAGTTAAATTATATAATTTTAGGACACATGTATTTGTCGACACCTAAAAATGACCCCCAAACATTTATTAATTGTTAAATTGTATAATTTTAAATACTCAAAAATGACTAGTAGGCATTTATTTATTTTTAAATTGCATGATTTTAAGATGTTTGTATACTTGTTGGTTATAGATCTAAATTAGGTGTTATTAACATGTTGTGTCAAATTTTGATGGGTTTTTGACCTTTCTCCCAACCTCCTCCATATGTCATATTATCTTTCATTTGATTTCTTGTTGATTTGAGTGCTTTTTTCAAAGTGTCCAAATGGTATTTAGATTGTCTAGAGTGTCTAGACAGTCTTGGTACTTATCATGGCCCCTTATAGCTAGAGTGTACTTGTTTTCTTGATCAAGTCTTCCCCATCTCCACCCACCCCCACCACCCCCTTAAAAAAATTCATAACTTCAAATAAATGAAAATAAAAAATTACATTTTGTAGATGTAACAACATTCTAAAGGAAATAAAGGACAAGGGGCGAGGATGCCCCAATAGAAGAAACCCCTAAGGGGGATAAAAAGGAAAATCCCTACTAAACAAAGTGATGACAATAATGAAAATCAAGCAAAAAATAAGAAAGTCCTAAAAATTAGGACTAAGGGCCCACAAATTAGTGGTAAATATATCCCAAATATTCTTTGATTTTACCCTTTTTACCTTTCTTATCTTTAACCTCCTCCCACATCCTTTAGGAGGGATCCAAAGTGACAATCTATAAATCCAATATCTGATATTTTGAAGATGTGGTTGAAATTAGGATTTTTGAATTTTAATTGATTGCCAACTCCTTATCTAAGTCTGAGTTATCTGATTTGTGACCTCTTTTCACACCCCCTATAGGGACCCCATTCAAATTAATCCTCATAAAAGTATTCCAATCTTTGCTTTCGACCTCTATAGACAAATTCCTCAGCTTATGTATATGGATCTCTTGATTTATTTTCTTGCATCTTTATTGTATGTTGATTTCCCTATTCCTAATCAACTTCATCCATGACCTCTTGCTTTGGATAAATCCATCATTTGGAGTTTGATTTCATCCCTTTTTTATTGAGAGGAGGTGCTCAATCCTAGGACATGTAGCTTGAAGGTGTCTTATAAGTTTAAATATACAACATTGAAATGTATTATTCTCATAATCCAATACCTGAATGTGTTGAGATTGACCATATATAAGAATTACTTGATCTAATAAGCCCTTGCTAAGGTATATCTTCATGCATATGTGAACATATGTGCATAATCCCATAGTAGTTCTCTCTACATCATTTTTGATGGTGTCAAAGGAGTATCCTAGATCTTTATGAAAGTATACCAAAAATTTTAAGGAAAACTTGAAAGCTGAACCCATATTGGAATTTTGTTAATTGAGAGAATTTGGGTCAAATTCTAAAAATTGTGGAGTGATTAACAACCCTAGAGTTCTGCCAACCAGGGACCATCCGCAAAGACTCTATGATAGCTTTCTTGATCATATAAATGAATAATGAAAAAGCCTTTGGAGTAGAGGGATATCTCATAATGCTTTGTCCATGTCATATGCATCTAATGATATAAAGCTGATGTGGTGGTCCAAAGCCCATTAAATATGCAAATAACTACTTCATTTTTCAAAGTAGTCCCTCCCCTATGATCTCAAGTATCAACACCTAATCTACATGCTCTATGATATAGGAATGAGGGATAGGATGTGGCTTCAATGCACTGGGTTTAGAGTCTAAAATTGTTATCACTTCTTTGAAAGTCATAGGGTTGGAGGTTAATGGTTAAAATTATTTTCCCTCATATAAAAGATGTTGTTGATCTGCTAGAATCCCTTGAGAAATCTCTAGTTTCCACTTTAGATCTATCACATGATCTATTAATTGTACCCATAGGTAAAATGTTTTCCTAGGGAGGGACCAAACCATTAGTTGATGCCTCACCTTCTTATCTTCTGATCTCTTGTATTAATATCCTCAAACATATTTCATGCCATCAATTTATAAAATAATTAGTAGACATCCTCAATCCTTTGGCACTGGAGATGTGAAGCAGTAATATAAAGGTCCCTACTCATGCCCATGTCCTTCTTGATCTATGTTGCACCCCTTTCTTGAGATGCAACAGTCATCAAGAGATCTTTGCTCCACATGTTCTTATTTCTAGCAATCATTGGATTATAGGAGACCATAATGTGCTTTGGCATTTTATCAAACATGTTGTAGCCATCCTCCACATTCCCACTTTTCACATGCAATCCATAGGGGCAATCTCAGGAAAGCCATTGTCATTAATAAATATGGTAGGCTTAGGAATATCCTTGCACTCGATAGTAATCACCCATTTAACATGATAAGATCAAAAAACATCTTTAGTCATGGCCACATTTTTGAGTTTTTCAACATAAAAATCTTTCACCAAAAATAGTAAAATAGCCATGCTCATCTACCATTCCATTTTGTTGGTGGTTATGTCATTCCACTTCTTGAATCAGTGGAAGAGCCATCAAACCACAAATTACTTGTTATAAATTGTCAAGACCAAGGCTTTCATTATCCTTGTCACCATCTAAATAAGGCAAATCTATGGTTTGACACCCCAGGAGTCTAAATGCTCATATTCCATCCAAATGCCCTTACTACAACATCTGGCAACAAACTAATTTTAAAGGAAAATAACAGTGAGGAAGTCTTCGTGTTCATGGTCATTGTCAAAATTTTCATTAATTTTCTTTCAAACATCCTTGTTTTGAAGCCTTTTTTGCCTTGTGATCATTTGATGTAGATTTACATGCCAATAGAGTCCTAATTTGAATTCAAATTATCTATAAAGACACAAATTTCAATTCATTTATTTATAATCCATTAAGTACACTACACAATCTAAAGAGAAGTTGTTGAGCACTTATAAGCATTCTATAGGACATCAAGAATTTATTATAACATTAATTGGAAGACAAGTTATGTTTAAATACAAATCACAAGGAAGTAGTCTACATGCTATTAGAGCTACTGTAATTAATGAGATTTATTGTTTCAATATTGTTATTGTCTAAGGCTCTGACAAATAGCATGATAATTTGACTATTCTAATGTTTAACACAAACCCCAAAACATATTTTGTTTTCTTTCAAAATTCATATTTTATTTCCCAATTAAGACAAGGAGGATTATTTTTTAGAAGTGATTGGAGTGAAAGTGCAAGACACTGAGCGACCATTTTGGAGAACAAAATCAAGGGAAAATAGTCATAAAATTATGTCGGGCATGTTTTTACTTTTGTATAGAATTGTAGGATGGATTGAATTGTCTAGAGTGGAAGGGAATGCTTAGGAAAAACATCTCCAATTGTTCCCATATTTTTGGGTTAGCTTCTTGTCCCTTTTGTACATGCATTTACACTATCACCTTTTGATGACTATCACCAAGTTGTACAATAAAATGAAATAAGCATAATACCTAAGTGTTGACCTACTTCTATATTTAATTAATTAAGCTTTATTAATATTTGTGCACAATATATCACATAATTTATTGTAATTAGATATTGGTGATATAGTTTAATAGTATTCCATTTATCTAGATTACCACTGGTTATAATCAATGACTACTTACTAAATGAAATAAGATTAAAACAAATAAGTAATTTTGGCTATTCAAATTGTTTAGGAATATAAATTTAGTTATAGATAGCATTAAAACTAATTTGGATAAACTTTATTACCATTTGAAATTAGTAATGACAAACCCAAAATTAACAATATTAGAAATTATAATAAGCCTTTCAGATAATCATAACTAGTAATATTTAGTTTCCCAACTATTCATACCTTATTCCCCTTGAATCTCTTTGAATTCAACCCTATACCTCCCCTATGGAATGAAAGCCTTCATCTTTAGGCCCACTTATGTCAGACAAAATATGTAGTTTTTTTGTAATATGTTGCAATGGAAAAAACACATAATATATCAAACTATTAATTGTTTGCATTGTGGCAGTTTTTACACTAACCAATTTACAATCAAGTCCTATGATTATCCATGTTTACAAATTCATATTTAAAATATTGAATGAAATCAAATAAATGTTTTTAGTTTCTTTAATAGGGGCCCTTTTATTGATACTAAAAAGCTTAGTACAATTCTTCGTATAACACATTAAAAAGATGATTCCATGCTTGAAACTATTAGATACAATATCCCTGTCACCAACTGTCAAAAAAAATTCTTGCATGGTTTGATGATAGTATAGAGTATAATCATAAGCCTCGTGCTTTATTTTCAGCTCAAAAAACACCAATCAATTATTATGATCATATTTTATGGCAGGGCAATACCCACACATGCAAAGTAGACAATAATTTTTAAAGATGGATTGGCTTATAAATTATCATACCTGTTGTTTTTCGATTCCACCAGTAACACACAAATAACCAAAAGAAAATTTAAACATATCTGCTAAATGCCCTAGTTGAGAATCAAAATTTAAATAAATGTGAAATTTATTACAAATATGAAGTGAACCCCTCATGGAAAAATGTTGCAACACAAGATCAATCTCCAAAATTATCACAAGAAAAAAATGATGCAATGTAAAATCAAGATCGAATATGGTGATCATTACAGCATGTAACTAGTTAATGATATTTTTGAGTACGTTTTACAAATAATGGGCAATGATTTGGTTCAAATAAATGTATCTTATATGCCTCTTCTATCAAATGTTACACAATAAATACTTGGGCAAGAGAGAGTATATTATAATATTATAGATGATCTATGTACAAAATTTATGTTACATGTTTGGTGTTTTGGTTTGAAGAAGCCTTCAGATGGAAGTTTCATGCCAACATTGTAGCACCTACTGTTGGCTCCACCTATGGAGTATATTGGAAATCAATCAAACCACATTAATGTCCTACTATCTATTATAAAAATACATTGTAAGGAATAATTAAACATATTAGAATGTAAATGTTCTCATAAAATAGCTATCACTTCAAGTAGTAAAGACCCTAAGTTCTTATTCAATGTGGGTATGGGCTCAGATTCAATGAATTGGGGTCCTTGGTAAGGCATTTTTTCTACCTTAGGTATAATGTGGGCACGACCATAAAAATAAATATAAAAAAATAAAAAATCTATCCTAATAAACAAAATTTCCACAAAAAAAAACACTATCGATAAATTGAAAATGCTAACCAAATGCCAAATGTCATGATTAACATAAATATTAAATATAATGTTTAATATCAAAATTAGTATTCATCATCATATTTCTCTACATTGAGATCAAGTTAGAATGTACATAGACCAACTCCTCAACCTTTTTTTACTACTAATTTATTGCACTTCTATGAGTGGATGAGGCTATATGCCCCTATTCCACTGAGAATAAAATGAACTCATAACCTATTGAGGGAATATTAATGCAAGATTAAAAAATTATAAAAGTAAAAACTCAAACTTAAATTTAAAATTTAAAACAAAAAGAACTTTAAAACCTTTTTAAAAAAAATTCTTACTTGTAACAAGATTTTGATTACAAGATGTTGCATGGCGTGGATCTTGGCATCGGAGGTACCACCACATATGAGCATCTTTCTTGTACTTGTCCTAAAGAGTGCCAAGGCTATGCCTTATGGAGGTAATGTAATTCCCAAACTCATTTGTAACCATGTTTTTAACCTTAAGATTGAGGAAGAACCTAGATAAAACCAAATTATATTTAATCCACTTCAACATCCTTGTATGGTGGCACCCTCCTCAACAAAGAAAAGATAATATTGCTATAGAATATAGGAGTTGATGCAAAGGCAAGGGGATGTATTAGAGTGGTCATTTTGTTCCATCGATCAATGAGATATGATTTCACTTATTTAAAAAATGGTTTCTTCAAGATCTTGCTCTTTTGCATTTATGATGATGTTTATCTTTTCAATCATTAAGTCGATGCCATCATAGATTTTATCTAAACATGGTTTATCTATGTCAATGAATTGGAACATACTCATAATGGGCTCGGTGAATCTCAATAAATAATCTACATGAGCCCACTAGTTGTCATCTAGGATCATCATTTTCAATGTTTGGCCCTGCTCTTTGTTCAACTCCCTCCACACAGTTCAAAGGTTGTTGATGATTATGCTGCTAAGTGCCTCTCACAACTTCATAAGTTATCTCAAGATGATTGTGTGTAAGGTGAATAGAGTCTCAACAATCTAGTAGGAACTCAAAACAAAACAATTAAAAAACTTTCAAAAATCTAAATGTACTAGATTAACAAATTTACATTGTATCACATCATCACTTCATTTTATAAATTTTAAATTTAAAAAAAAAATGAAATTTAATTTAATTATTAACATTGTAAAGTAGAATTATGGAAAAAAATGTTTCACTTATCTTCAATAGTTCCAAATTTGAGGATGATCTAAAGATGGATTGTGACTAGTGATGGTTTGTGATAAACATCTGAATCTCCTCAACATCGGTATACTCAAGCTTGATCCACTCAATTTTGTTACCCAACTTTTGCAGTATTAGGTTGAGTGAGTGGACAACACAAGGTGTCCAAAACTATGTCCATACATTTCCTCCACCAAAATCCCCATGGCCTTGGAATTTTTAGCATTGTCCATTATAACATAGATAAAATTTTGCATCCTTATCACATTAATTGATTTGAAGAGGATGTTGGTGATGAATTGAGCATATTTCACATTCCCCTCATAATTAATGGCCTTCAAAATCATTTCCCTTTTAGGGCACACTACAACCACATTGATTAAAGTCTTATTTATTGCATGTTTCAATCCATAAAAAACATACACACACCTATTTTGGTTCACAAATCCCTAATTGGCTACAATGAATCCTCTACATGTTTTCCTTTGTGAAGAGGCTGATCTAGAGCTTCTCATAACCTAACACCATATAAAATTTCTTTTTGTTATTTTGGATCCTTGTTGATCACTGTCACCATATCTTGCCAATATGGTGACCTAAAAATATTGAAGGATAATGAATTTTCATACACACACCACATGATGTTCTCATTGGTGGTATCGCTAGTCTTGCTTTGAAATGACCTTTCCAATGGTCCTATTATTCTCTCATGTGAAAGAGGAGAATCATGACTCTGTAACCATTATGAGGAGATAGGGAAACTATGAGCTTCCACGATTGAGATCATTTATTTGTCCAAGGTTGACCCATTTCTATAAAAAATGCTACATCTACTTCTTCATGCTCTTTGATGTACTGAATAATTGTTGATGTTGGAATCGATGTATCTTTCTTCCTCAAACAAGCTATAATGCCCTAGGTAGGTATTGTACATAAGTGGGTTTTCAATAAACTATAAAAACTAATATATCTAGCAATGCAATCATGTCATTTTCAAATATAAGCCCCACCACTTGGAACCTGTTCTACCATTGTGACATGATTCCAAAGCAGTTAATGCAAAATTGATTTTGAATCAGGGTTGGCCCACATAGGAATAACATGTTTCCATTGTAGTACCTATAGCTACAAGTTTAAAATCCAACCTAATAATAATCTTATGAGAAAAAACAAAAAGAGTGTAGCCTACATGTACTGGACTTGTTAAATAAAACATACAAAAACAATAAAATGAAAACAAGAATGAAAAAAGAGTGTGAAGATTGAAAAAAAAAAATAGAAGTTAAAACCTTACATTAATTCCAAAAATCCTCCTTTCAAGCTCCTCAATCACCTTGTTAGTAAAAGGGCACATGTACTAGCATAATAAAATGATACCAATGTTACTTGATGAAGTTTCAACCCTAGATGAACAATGAGAGGTAAGTGTTTTGATTGTGTTTGTGTTCTTTATTGTTATGTTTGTGTTCTGGTTATGTTTTAGGGTTTATATTGTTATTGTTTTTAATTTAATCATTACTTTATGTTAAATTATTAAAAAAATTAAAACTCTATTTAAAATTGTGAAGCAAAACCAAACCCAACATAAAGCAAAACATGAATATGGGTAGGGGCCAAATCAGTATCCTAGAAAAGACCCCATAAAGGCTAGAAAGATTATGCAAATCTTCATTCAAGATGCACGTATCATCATTACTAAAATGTATAGGTTAAGACATTTGACTCTATGAAGATTCACTACCCTAAATTTGTTATGTTGTTTGTTGTGCCAAAGGAAGGTTTCTGAAATATAAAATTCAAATTGGGAAAAAAAATTATAGGTGGATTTATTTGAGTTACATTGATAAGCTTACCTCAATATAGGTTTGAAATTGGCCCTTCACTACATTAACATTTTAGGAATGTTTATAATTGATGAGAAAGAGAATAAACCAAAGGACTTGTAAAATAAAATTAATGGTGGGTCCGAGTCCCTGAAGTGAGATGGCTACGATGACATCAAGTTATTTGGAAAATAAGAACATCTTTAAAACATAAGGTGATGGGATTGTTATTAATGCATCAAGGTTTAGTTTTCAAAGCAAGGTTGAACAAGAATAGTTTTTGTATGTGGGAAAGAAGAAACATTTGATCATATCGTATTGAAATGTCCAATAGTAAGAGGCTTTCAAGGATGGATGCAAGCTGAATTCAATCTCATTTTTATTGATCCTCTCTCTTAGAAATGGCCTATTTTAGGGGATTCTTGGATGGTTAGGGACAGCTAAAAGAATTTATGGCATACAACTTGGTAGGTAACAATCAGCTTTCTTTTGAGGGTAAGAGGCCAAGCCATATTTCACAGGAATATCTCCCCTCTCAACATAGGAAATTTAACACTTTTCAGACAAGAGTTAGCTTTCATTATGTAAGATAAATTTGAATGGTTTTAAAGAGATGTGAACTCTTTGTCCATTGGGGTGCAGGTTCAAGTGGTTTCTTTCTTTGCCTATGCAAGTAAAAATTCTTATTGTTAGCATTATGCTCAGATGATGTAACTATTTGGTCTTATTGTTAGGCTTTATGCCAATGATGTAACTATATGTTCCTTTGAGTAAGATATGATGCATTAAAAAAAGGAAGAAGAAGATAGTAAACCAATATATATTGTGCCTAATATATATTTTAAAATAATAATACATAAAGATGAAAAGGGCAAAGTAGAAAAATAATCTTCTTAAGGGAACAATAAATGTTATAGAAGCAAATAAAATAGTTTATGCTACAAGGGAACCAAGTTTAGGATCGATTAAACAAAATTTACTTGCTAATTCCTCCTCATCAATGATGGTGTTGAATATTGATGGAAATCTTTATCCTAAAGAAGAGATCTATTTATGAATTGCTCATTATTTTACTATACAATAGATTAATGGTTGGACACGTCCTTCAATCGTAGATGTAGCAACTAGAAATTTCAATAGTATTATTTATCATTGGTGGTATAATTATTATCTTGATTCAAAAGAGCATATTATGAAACTAGGGCTACAAGTACTTCTTACTGCTCTTCTTACTAAATTTATTCTCAATATTGTTCAAAAGAAGAAAGAAGACCATCTCATTTTGGCAAAACTGAAGTTGTGTGATCTTTCTTTATTTGAAAAGTTTTCAATGGAATACCAAAGGAAGGTCTATGCTTTGAATCTTGAAATAAATGACTTCATTATTTATCTTAGTTCTCTCCCAAAATAAATTGGCCAGCTAGAATTTGATAGGCTAGCAACTTAAGGGCAAGACATAGAAGTCATTTATTTTGTTGATGCAATAGAATATACTAATTTTGAAATAAGAAGGATTTGTATGAATGTTAATGTCAGTAATTATATGCCCAAAATCTCATAAAAATCCTATTTTTTAATTGATGATGCTAAACAATATGGATATTATAAAAAACAAGACACATATTTGACAAAAATAATACACTATAACTTTAGGTGAGCCAGGACTAAAAGATTAAAATCCTATAAGTTTTTCAGATGAAGATCTAATCAAAGGCCTAAAATAAATATCAAAGATGTATGTTGTTACTCCTATGAACATAATGCCATTATGCCCATTTATGTCCCTGATAAAGCACCACACTAAGTCAAATCATTGTATGTTGATTATGCAATTTTAGATTATTGGGATCTAGTGGAAAATATAGAAGAATTTGATGAATGTATTTGGCCTTCTATTGAACTTTCACAATTGTCCCAGAATGTGATGAAGATGTTAATTCTAAAAAAAAATTAGAATCTGATAAATGATCTTTTAAATTTTAAAGCAAAAGGTCGATATGGTTAAAGGTGAATCTGACATTGATTCAAAAATTGAAAAAAAATTGAATTTGATGATTAGTGACATAATAATTGAAAAAGAGACCCACATATGCCAAAGCTTGAAGATAAAACAGACCAATCAAAAACAAAAGAAGATAGAGAATATGAAAATTTTGCTTCTAAATAGACAGATGATATAGAGGAAAGTTCATCATTAGAGTTTGATGAAAAATAATGATAGCTAGTGAAGATCACCACTAAAAGCCTATTTCAAGACTCAAAATATTCAACCCCTTATAATAAACCTATCCACTTCCCTTATCTATTTTAGTCTCAAGTTTCTAAGCTCAAAACCATAGCCATAAAATCTGATCAACATCAGATTAAAGCCCTAATGAAAGACCATGCATCTATGTATATACCTATAAATATTTTAGGTGATAAGAATGTTGAATTTAGAAAGTTTGATGTTTTTGTAGATACCAGTTCAAGATTTATTTTTTCTCATCCAAAATTATTTCAATATCGGGCTTGTCATCCAATCCCAAAAGTGTCAGTAATATGAATGAAAGTCTTAGTACACAGTTTTTCATAAACAATGTTCTTGTTTCTTTTGGTAATAGTATTGTATGTACTGCATTTGTACAAATTGAGGATGGTCATTATGACATAGCTTTAGGACTATCCTCAGTTTGTGTAAATGTATTATGTACAATACCATTACCAATAGAAACAAGAACATTGTTTAAGAAAAATTATGTACTACAACTTCCATTCATAGTACTAACGCTTTAGGGGGTTGGATGACAAACCTAGTCTTTAAATACTTTTGGATGAGAAAAACTTGTACTTGAAATAGTATTTATAAAATCATATTGTTGGAAAAATATTTGGAACTAACCTAAATATGAGGTTTTAGAAACAATGAAGGGGACAAAGTCCATCTTCTATTTAAAGGGGGCATTCCCTTTATTAAAAACAACAAACTAAAATAAACTATTTACAATATTTATAGATAGAGTTTAGTGTTGGATGATATTACTTTATACTTCTTAAAAAAACATAGAAAAGAAGGAAGCTGAAAAGTCATGCATGGATAAGCAAAACTTAGATCTCATTCTGTGCACAACAAATGTAAATACAAATGTATTTGAATTGTTTGACAATAAAACAAGTATTGCTTGAGGGTTGAGAATGATGTATTGTATTTAGGAATAACACATCTACAAAGAACAATACAAGACACAGAGTTCTGTAATTATCCTTTGTATTCCTAATGGAAGAGTGAACACAAAGCTTCCTTCTTATTCCTTACAACCAAAATTATAGTGGGTATCAAAAATTCCTTGTACCAATGACATTTATATGATTTATAGATGTAGGAGGGCATGGACTAACCCTTTGTATTCCAATTTTCATCCTATCCCATTTGATATTTATATTCATATTATTACAAAAGAAAAATAGAATTTTCCCGAAATAGAAAGAGGACAAAATTAGCAAAGTGATTGAAGACATCCTAAGAAGTTTTCCCTAAAGGAGTTGAATTGGATGGGTTTGGAGGTGAAATAACTCATTGACTAATGGCTTTCCCTTTGTCCCTAGTTGTCTTGAATATTTTGAATTTTTTCAATGCTTTCATAATTCAATTGCCCTTAGGAACTATCACATACTTGCAATAGACTAGCCATATGTCAGATATCAACAACATCACATTAGGGACTTTGATCATCTCAGCCAATTATGAGTTAGCTCTTTAAGTGAAGCATGGATCTCCTTTTGCACAGTCATGGAGGTAACATTGAACACACCTTCCTTGAATAATTCCTCCATGATTATCTTTTTGAATTTATCCTTCATCTCATTTGTATTATATTGACTAGATCCATCTTCCTGGAGTAAATCATAATGCAAACTACCCACATTGGAACAAACTTCAGCTCTCTTCTCCCCTCCGATCTGAGATTTTTTCTTCAAATCCTTCATGGCCTTATTCAAATTTTATATATTTTTAAGGGTGCATTCCAACCAATGATAAGGGAGGTTATTTTCTCATTAAACATTCTAGCTTTAACCAATAGTTATGCATCAGTGGCCAACATTTCTTCAATGTCTCTTCTCACACTCTCCCATGGGTTCAACTCTTTTTCATGGCATTGAATTTATTGATAGACCTTGACCTACTTTGATTGAAGCCTTTCATATAATTTGATCATTTCCTCAATATATTTTAGGCCATCAAGAAATAGTTAATCAACCCAACCTTAAAGAGTCTTTCCATAACTATTTTACCTACTTATGGTTAATATTGATTCTTTGTTGATGCTAAAAACTTGAATTAGAGCATCCCCCTGAGGAACTACTAGGCCTTTTATTGGGTTCAAAAGATAGCTGACATAATCAACTAATTATTAGTGTTCCTGAGTTAGCTTCTCCTATTCAAACCTTTTGATCCATTCAGTGGTCTCTAGAAGATTGTGTATATCAACTTTTTCTAATTGCCACACCCAAGGATACTCTTCTTATAGTATAATTGGATATCATCATCTCTTCTTCACTTTTATAAACATTTGGCTCAACAATCTCCACAAATTGCACGCCAAATGGGTTTGACACTAGCCTTGATGTGGTTTTTGCCTTCTTCAATGTAAGAGTCACAAGGAGATTGGTTATTGCATTAAATTCAAGTAACTCTCCAATGACCTTTTTCTTCTTACTCAATAATGGCTAAATCCATTGGACTGTTGTGTTGTTAAAACTTACCATTTGAGCACCTAAACATGTTAGAATAGATGATGGTGAAGCATGTCTTGGTGGTGTGGAATATGGTAGAGGTTAAACTTGTGAAGAGGCTAAGGGGGAGGATATCTTGATGCCTAAGGTTTGGGACTTATGACAACACTAGAAACTTCTATATGGCTTGGTCCTTGAGTAGAGGCAAGCTACTATGGTATGGTTTTATCAATCAATAGACATATATTATCGATGGGAGAGGAAGATTGTAGTTTTACAAAAAAATTGGCTTGTAGCATCCTTACAAAAATAAAACCCTTACCACATGCCTTGTTTGGATGTTTGGGTTGGTTCAAGTCCTCACCATCCCCATCACCTCCCAAGGCCCCTGATTGTTGAGATAAAATGCTAGAAACACTTATTTAAAATGTTTTGGGAGCTGTTGCAAGGGCTTGCCTTGGTAGAGTTATAATTATGGATATTTTCGAGCCACCTGCTCTAGTGAACTTTGCAAGCTTTTCATTGAACCACTTCATTAGTCTATTTAATATTATCTTTGTTTGTAGTTGTAGATCGATCAATTCTTAGGTAGACCAATTTATTATTGATAAAGGTGCAACCATGACCCTCTCAATGTAATATGGGTCAAGCAAATCACTCCCATCATCTACCATTTCATCTATCACCCATGTATTAATGAAAGCTTTGATCTAGGTCAAACTTAATTCACCCCAATCTTGCCTCAACACCTCATATGCATTTGAGAAATTGACCAATAGTCCTCCAAATGTGGCTTGTGCACATAAGAGGGGCCAATTCTAAGGTGAGCTTTTACAAACCCCTTGCTATAGAAAGAAGCTTTTCTTGTGTGAGGTTTCATTTTGAATTGGGTGATTTAAGATTCAATGATCTAAGCATTAATGGCATTTTTGCATGTGTAATGTCCTAGATAGATAGGAAATACAATGCCTGCAATGTGCATTTACCTACAAAGTTTATGTTCTTTCATCAATTGTCTGAATAGCTCAATCAAAAATATCTTGTCATTTTCCAACCTTGGAAATCTCAAGGGGTAACCCTAAAATCTCCAAACTCTTATGTAAGATAATTTTTGGAGTTGGATAAAGTAGCTCCCATATTGTGATATGGGGTTAGCTATTTCACCTAAAATTTTCATTCCCCAATCCCCATCTATTGCCTGTACAACTCTTATGGTGAAAGTGTCATTGACTTGTTTGATGTGTTTATTACTCTATTAAAGGGTCAATTTATAGAATAATTCATGCACTTTGGTATCTACGCCTACATTAGCTAATTGAGTAAGGCATTAGCATAGGTTTTCATGAAGGATTAAATCTGATGTTGGTCAAATTTTGTGGCTATGGTTTTGAGCTTAGAATCTAGAGACTGAAATAGCAAAGAGATGTGGATAGGTTGTTTACAAGGGGTTAAATATTTTGAGTCATGAAATGAGATATAAGTGCTGACCTTTACTATCTTCCATTATTTTTCATCAACCTCTTCAACAATTTCCATTCCAATGTTGTGGATTTAGTCTCTGACATTTTCCATTCCAATGTCCACTAGTCATGTAATGAGTACAAAAATTATAAGAATTGCACATGCTCATATCAAGTGGTTCTTACTTCTTTGGAGTGTGTCTTAACCTTCCTCTTATTGCTTTCTATAAGAGTGGATTATCTCTTTACCATCTCTCTTAAAGAGCTTGGTCTCCTTAGTGATGGATTATTTCCACACAACCATATCAATTGAGGTATTTCCTCAACCATGATGGGATTGAAGATTATTTATCCATTATTTCCAATCCCTCTTCCATAATACCCATTTTAATTAATAACTTAGAGCTAATACCCTTAGTATGCTTCTCAAATTGCCAATGATTCATTCTATGTAACATAAGATAAAAACATGTGATGGAGTGCTTACCATGCATACATCAGTCATGGTTTGAGCATCATTGGTATAGGTTAGTCCCCTTTTCTTGGTAGAATCTTCCCTCCTTTTTACTCCTTCAACATTTGGTATGATATTTGCTAACAATTCCACATTCACCAGTAATTCTTGTTACAGCTCTTCCATGATTCCTAGTAGGAACTCCCTATAGCTAGAATATGTTACTCGCATCTCTTCAATCTTTATTTCTAAGTGTTGCGCTAGAGATATCAATTCTCTATTATTGTCTTGCACCAACATGTGGAAATATTGAATCTCCTCAAGGCTTCTTCACAAGCATTTGGTCATGGATGGTCTATGCAACCATAATTCCTGTAACACTTTATCAACAACTTTGTATAAAATATTGTTATACACAAAAACTCATCTGTTAATAACATCCTCTACAAACTACAAGGAACTTGTTGTTATGGTACTAAATTGATCTATAAAATCTCAAGTAATAAACTTGGTAGAATTCATATAATCACATAATTCTTTTCTACTTTGATTTTACTTCAAAATGATAGTTCTTTAGAATGTTTAGAATGGTATCATGAGCATTAGAAAGAACTCAATACTTTCAAAACATGAACAATAAGAAATAAATGGAAAGAAACACATGACAAGTTTTGACCTTAAAAACCCCAATGTTGGGAAAAACCAGCTGGAAGTGGAAATTGCACATCTTCCTCATCCTTCTATGAAATGGGTCAATGCAAAGAGCTTCAAGAGAATGAATCTCACTCTCTCTATTATCTATTATCTTTCTATTTCTGTGATAGAAAAATTACAAGAAACATAGAAAGGTATAGTATATGATAATTGCACAACTTTGTTACTCTCTCATAGGAAATCACCAATTCACTCTTAAGTCTAGTAGATCATGATCCATGAATTCACCAATGCACTCTAAGAGATGTTCCTTTAAAGATCCAAGCCTTTGAAATAAATACGAGTGAGAATACCAATATATTCATGTCCTTACTCTCACTCTTCAATTAACATATATAACATTTATGCTTCTTGTAGAGTGGTAGTTGTAAAATTGCCCCTTGAAGTAAAAAACTGTTGCTTCATGCAAACCCGTGGTTTTATCATGCAAGAATGTTCTTCAACTTATTAAGGCCATTAATTTTGCATATGAACTCAAAATCATGCCATTTTTTTTAGAGAAATCCACATATATAATAACATTTACATTTTGATGAAGAATACTATTTATTTCATCATCATGAAGTAGACAGTGTCTATGCATAACATTGTGACACATCAACCTTTCCTTCATTTTTTCGATCTTGACTTAACTTCATATTCTCTTGGATCCTTGGATGATTTACATGGATCTTTATGGATCAATCCTTAATAGGAACATAAAACTATTGCATTAAAAGTGGTAGAGCAAGGCTAATAATAGACAACTTAAGATACCAAATAATTAGAGAATAATAATCTGGTTCTAGTGATGATGAAGTTGTGTTACATCTAGATGAATGTTATTAAGATAGTAGATATAGGGATTGAGGCCTATTACATTGGCAGATGGGGGAATATTAATTGTTAAAACCTTCATACTTAGTAAATTGTATTGAGATAGAGCCACTTGTAGAAGCTATGAAACAAAATCAATTGATAACTTCCAGAAAACATTAATGAATGACATCTGCTGAATAGCTACAAAGAAATCACCAAATATACAACCTGCCTATTTTTTAGGGTGGTGAAATTAGGCAAGTTAAAGGGTACTTGGGTGCACTTGGTATATAACTGAGCACCAAGTACACTAAGTTTAATTAATTTTCTTAACATATTCTAATTTAGTTCATATTAGTTTAGTTAGTTAGCATAAATCATATATAGGTGAACTCATTTCAAGTTAGGAAATGACCAAGAAAGAATATGTTATATCATTCACTTGATATTAACTTGTGTTATTGAATACATAGCTATGAATCATTATCTTTATCTTTTAATATCTATTTATATTGTCATACCATTGTTTTGTACTTTCTTGACCGAGTTGTAAGAACACACTAGGCTAAATGCCTATTATCACTTTGTCTTGCATTTTGTTGTGTGCAGGTATCTAGGTGATACAATTTGTATCATTGAGCATTATTCAATAAGTCTTTGTGCTACAGACTATTCTTATATTCATTTTTTCTAATTCCAATAAGGAGTGTTATTTCCAAACTTATCTAGTTTTAAGGGAAAGTAGTGTTTTTTACAAAATCATGATTTCCTAGCTTTAAGATAATTACTATGATGGTCACCACCACACCTATGTAGGTTAGAATCTTGAACTTTCCCTTTGAATATGGGAATATGTGGTGTTTAAAATGATCTAGGGTAGACTAGGGCATTACCTAGGAATAGTTAACAATAATGAAAAGGTTTTTGCACATTTATTAGTATCTCTTTAAAGTCAGGTTTTAGCAAAGGCCTTTCAATTAGAATGATTGAAGATGTTGAAGGATCTCATTGGATCCAATTACTTGATTTCAAGAATACAAGGTTCATGTGTAAAAGTTGGCTTGAATTGGGAAATTTATTTGCTACCTTGGGAAATTTAGGGATAGGTAGCTACTGGATTTCCCAATTCAAGCCAACTTTAACACATGAACCTTGTATTCTTGTAATTAATTAAGTAATTGGATCTAATGAGATCCTTTAACATCTTCAATCATTCTAGAAAGTCCTTTGCATGCACGCACACATGCGCGTGCACACACACACACACACACACACACACACACACACAGAGAGAGAGAGAGAGAGAGAGAGAGAGAGAGAGAGAGAGAGAGAGAGAGAGAGAGAGAGAGAGAGAGAGAGAGAGAGAGAGAGAGAGAGAGAGAAGGGGTAAAAAACCCACCATAGATATATGGATAGTGTAAATATATATATTATGTTAAGTTAAAAAACAATTCTAAGCCCCCAAAGTCACCTTAGATGTGGATTAAGACCAAGAATTGGTTGAAGAGAAAAAATGATAAAAGAGAACAAGGACCCTATTTGAGAAGACCCCATTGAAAAAGAAATGAACATTACAGGCTTGGGTTTAGAGGAAATGTGATTTGAGAGAGATGTTTACATGAAATAAAAACTAATAAATGTTTTTATTAAAATAAAGAAGAAAACCACCCAAAAAGGGCCAAATAAACCCATGTGAAACATAAAAGCTAATTTATTTAGTCTAGGAAAAAAAATGAACATTAGAGGCTTTGACTTTTAAGGAAATGTGATTCAAATGAGATATATACATGAAATAAAAACTGATGAACATTGTTAGCAAGAGAAGGGAATAAAAATCTCCCAAAGGGGTTAAATAAATGTGTATAAAACCTAGGATTTACTTTATTTAATCCCCTTGAGGATGCCTAACATATGTTGTTATTTTTCAATAAAATTTCATGTTATCAATCCAAAACATAAGGTGTACTTTTGTGAAGATTGACACAACCTTCAAAGATAAAACTATTTTAAAACATGTATAAAAATGCACCCCCAATTTGGAGAATTTATATATTAAGGTGTCTCATACTATTCCTCATGTATGTTGACCATTTTCCCCAACTTGTATGTTGGTATTCTAGGAATGAGTTTGGACTTTTCCTCCAAGACCAATGTAACATCATCATAAAAAAGATTAAAAATGTACTGAGTTCTCATTATTGATTCGTAGGCTTAAAATAGCACTAGAAATATCTTATAACACACTTTCTACTGGTTTGGTTCTCATTTCTAATATGCATCTATAGTTTTCTTATTTATCCTTCATTTCTTTGTTGGTCTTAGAGAAATAGTGTGGCTTCAAATCATGGCCTACTTAGCATGGGTTTGTTAAGCATTGGAAATCTCTTGGATCATACTTTACAATGGATGGCCCTTATAATTCTATTAGTTTAAGTAATCCTATATCATAATTCACCCCATAAAAATTCTATGGAAAATTCCAAATGCTAGAGAATGGATAAATAAAGTGCCTCATAAGTGTAAAACCCTGGCATCTAAAGGTTCTCTAATAATTAATACTAATATATTAATCTCTACAAAAAGATAATTTATAAAATTAAGCAAAAGGTAATTAATAACTCACATCAGACTTTCATGAATGTCAAATTCAGCATCTGACAGTCAAGCATCCTATGCAATGTAGTGTTTGCAATAGAATTCATCATTAAGGCTTCAGGGATTTAATTTTCTATTGTAATTTACTTGTTTGGAATGATTTGGTTTCTCCTTTGTTATGGGGCTTTATATGCCATTTTGTATGGCCTGTTACTTTACTACTTGGAAATGTTAGAAGGTTTTAAGGGTGTTGTGTCCCCTTTCAACCATAAGTTGAGAAGTTTGATTCTACTTTCAACCATTGAGGATGAAAACCGTCCAGTAATCAGATTTTGGGGATGAAAACCCTCGACTTCTAATGGTGGCTTCATTCAATAGATTTGAGAAAAAAGTCATTAAATATAGCTAAAACATCATTTACAATAGCTAGGACATCATCTAAAATAATTAAGGCATCATTTGATATAGTTAGAACATCATTTGGGTCAACCATATCAGCTAGGACATCATCTACAATAGCAAGGGCATCATCTACAGTAGCCAGGGCATCATTTGAGCATGTTGACATCACCTTTTGAAAGGATGGTGTCACCTTTGGGAGTTGATTTTTAGGATTTTTCAATGTTTTGTGTCATCTTGGGCTTACCCAAGGCTGATTCTTGTTTGAAATGATGTCTTCTCTCAGTTAGATGGTCAGTTATGTTTGAAATTACATTGGTATGGTTCATTGTAAATTAATTAATTCACAAGGTTGGAAATTTATTATAAAAAATTAGTATTTTCTTAGATCCTCCCTAAGGGGATATTTCATAAGAAAACTACTATTTTTAGAGGGTTTATAATTGATTTTTTAAATTTGTTTCATTTTCTAAAAGGTTTTGAAGTAAAAATTCATATTTAATTAATTCTACCCTAGGGTTTCCAATAAATCTAGAATTGCTTTAAAATGTCTAGTTAGGGATATTATAGTGGTATTAGAGCCAAGATTTAGGTAGCCTATGAGAGGTTTTCAGACCCTATTGCATAGGAGAAGTAAGACTTTAAGGAAAGAAACCATGGGAGATTATGATCACAGATCCCCCCTTCAGATGACATGAGTTTTCTGTAAGAGGTCATCATGCTGAATCAGAAAGATAAGCAAAAATATTTGAGGGAATCCCAAAGAGAAATGTGGGATGCTTTGAAGGGATCAATGGCTGATTTGGTTAAGGTCTTATAGGTTTTCAATTCAAATAAGTCAACTAATCATGGAGTAGTAAATAATGATGAAGGAAGCTCTTCCAAAAATGAAAGGACTTCCATTAGACCCCCTTATAAAACCTTCATGGAAAAATTCTTTAAAAGAGAAGTACCTCAGGTGGGATAGATCAGCCACATGTAGTGGAAGACATGGGTACATATGGTGAATAATATGTAGCCCTCAGTTTTGTAAAACATGAGATGTTATCTTTCAGTGATTTCTATCAATCTAGAATGAATAATGGCACCAGAAAGAATAAAACATTTCATTGAGATCAATGATGAAAATACATACAACAGAGATTATGAAAAATAACTCTTCCCTCTTATGATGGAAAGTCAAAACCTAAAAAGAATCCCAATGAAGAAATTGGGAAGCAAGAAAATCTAGATCCAAAAGAAGTTAGTGAGTAGTGCATAAAGGAATCCACCATGCATGTGGAAAGTGAAGGATCTTCAATAGAAACATGTGTGACTTCTGATAAACAAAATATTTGAATTAACAATGTAAAGGAAGAACATTCATTACATGTTGAATGTTAAGTGTCCAAGATTAAAGTTGTTCCAACGTAAGAAACATTACATGTTGAATGTTGAGTATTCAAAATTGAGGATATTTCAGCCATAGAAGCACCTATTAATCTTCCAATCATTGCAAAGTTTGAGTCTTTACCATATGAGATTGATTTTCAAAGTAACTATAATGATGATCATGCAAGTAAGGATAATGTTTTAGTTAATGCCACTAAGTCTAAAATTATGAATTACAAGGATGGTTGTGTCAAGGCAAATCTCTCAAAAGATCCTACTTCTAAATTAGAACAAATGGGTAAGCAACTTGATTATAGCCCAATGTATGAAAAGGAAAGTCATATTTCATATTTTTTATTTCATACTGTGCCATTTTTGGTTTGTTGTCATCATGGAAAGCACTCTAAGAATGGAAAGAGGGTGAAGGACAAAACTTGCAGTAAAAAATACAGGGATCCTTTTGTTTTAGATGGTCCATGCATAAAAGTATGGGATCCAAGTAATAGGTGGAGGCACATGAAGGGAAAATATTTTTGATAAATTCAATATCATTATTGTTGATAAGTTTTTCATTCCTTACACCTAGGTAAAAAGAAAACCAAATTTAACCTTGGAGGAACATAAGGAATATGTTGTGAATATTAACAGGGTCATGAAAATTTAGTGGCTACAGCTCATGGGTCCTTTGTTCTTCTGAGGCATAGATGTTTCCTCTTCAAGGAAATTTTGCAATATAGGGAAACCTATTTTGACATTGTTTTCCATCTCTTCAGTAAATGCAACAACTGAGTCTAAAGAAAATATGAATACCAAATCAGAAAGAGTGACAGAGAGCATTTGGAAGATGGGGATACTTTTTTAGTGGTAGCCAATTTGGTTACATTTTGATGGTATCTTATAATAATATATATGAAACAATTATTTAGATAGAACTAGATAAAATCAATTCTAAAATTCATGAGGGAAGAGATGTATATTTTCAAATAAATCAAGTAGCGTAAAGCACTCAATGCATAGAGACAATCAAAGGTCTATCCTTAGTCATGGAAGAGTTTGTGGTCACATGGTGGAGTTTCCATCTCATTACCCTTGTTGAAGTATTTTTAGTTTTTACATGGTGGTTTCCATCCTATACACCTCTAATTTTTGGAAAGGAATATCAGTTTAACAACTGTTATACAATTATCACATTGTTAATTTTGATAATTTCAAATCATGAGCTGTTCTTATCGATCATGAACAATGATAGGTTTGCACACCTTAATGTAATTCTATCATTGGATGATATAGTTAGAATATTCTAATGGAAGAGAACAAACAAATCAAACATAACAACTCTGATGTGGATGAAATTCCAAGTGATTTGTGGCTATTGTAACTTGCCTCCAACCTATCCATAGTTTGATATTTTCACCGTATAATGGGAGGATCTCACCAAATCATAGAAGGATATATTGGGACTCAAAGGGTATTTGAGATCCTTCATTACATGGGAAGAGCCAAGTGGGATAGCAATAACACAATGGGGAGAGCATATGGTAGCATTTGGTCTTGTGGGGGTTTGTGGGTGCCTTCAGGGATCAATAAATTTTGGAGGCTCATCTTGAGAGTGAGTTTCATTCCTTGTCTAATAATATTTGGGATGTCAAAGATAGTATATCTCACAGTTCTTCATGGCAAGAGTTATCTCACTTGACAAGTACAGGATCCAGACTCTATAGGCAATACACATGACTTATCACATGGGCATGGTGATACTTGAGCATTTAAGTTTTCATTTTCTCAAGGGAAAATAAATTTGGGAATGGAGGACTATCATGACCCATTTCTAGATTAAAATAATTAATCATATTAATTAAGTTGGGCCTGATAATTTCTAATCTTTTGGGCAACTTATTATTATTATTAAAAATAAAAAGTATTCTTATATACTTTTAAGTAAACTTAATAATATGACTAAGTGGCCAAAAGGTAATGTCAGCAACTTATGTTTTATTATTTTTTGGATAGATATGGGGTTTTGATTAGCCCCCAACTATATAAAGTTTTTATAAAAAAACCAACCAAAGCTTGAAAAGGACATGGCTGAAACCAGAAACTGATAAAGTCAACTAAGTGGCAAACCAAAATGAAAACCATACAAACATAGTAAAGAGCGCTACCAATAGAAAAGGGTTTTAAAATCCCCAGTGAAGCTCCAAGGACAACTAGTGAAAATGGATAGCAAAAAACTAGAGATGATAGAGAACACCATACACTTACTCAAGGCAGAACCATATCATCTGGGTCTTCGATGAAAATAATTTATTTGCCTTTGAATTCTATGGTAAAGGCCTCACCAATTACTAAGAGCTTTTGTTCCTAAAAAATAACTTTACACCCACCCACAAAAGTTGTTATGTTGTTACTAGCAAGTTTGCCTTGCATCTCCTTTGAAATGACCTTTTTTGGTGAATTTCTAAGCCAGTGAGGAGCTACAATCTTGCCATGAGCCACCATTTTAGTCAATATTTTTACTACCTCCACCCTTGCTCTATTATGTCAACTCTCCTTCCATTGAGTGATTTCCACAATTGGGATTTTGATATGTGTCATGGGTGTTAGGGACAAAAAGTTCCCCTCTAAAGATTTTGAAGGATAAACCTTTTGCTAGAGTTCTTCAACAAACCTAACCAAGAGCAAGACGTGAGATTCTAGTGCACAAAAGGCTGAAATCAAGACCAGACCTATTCCATCCAAGCTGGTGAATGGAAATTTGGGAAGAGGACCCAAATCACACTTGACAATGTCCTCTATAAGGCCATAATGATGCTTTGATTTGATGAAAAAGGAAACCAAATTTGTAACCACTTCAACATCAGAAAGCAAAGCCATAATGTTCAAAGTGAACATAGAAGCCACCTTTGAGTTGACATGGTTGTGAATGCCCTATTCTAGGTATTCATTTCCCAACACCAGTGAAATTTCCTTAAACAGTTCCTCCATTAGCACCCAAAAAATATTTGTTATTCTTGCTCAAGATATCCCCCCTCAAATGCCATCTCCTGGACGGAGCTGCCACCATAGACAGCAAGAGTGGCCAACACAATTTCAACCCCACGGTCCATGATAAAAACCCAAAAGCACCAAGATAAAAAATACCACAACCCAAGTGAAAATATAGAAGAATATAAAAGAACCATTCATCTTGAGGATATCATGTCAAATCAAAGCCAATAAATGTGATCAAGTGTCATCATTGAACCATCATGAGACACATGCCATGAGATTGCCATCATATAAGCTAATGAGTTGGCATCATTTACATTTATGGATATATCAGTGCTATGGGAATAATTATTACAGATGATGAATGTAAAAATTTTAACAAAAAAAATTATCCCATCCACTAAAAATGCAGATAAATATAACAAACACCTAGATAGAGAAAAGAGTTTGCTGAGCAGCCAAATCTTCCCATTTTTTGTAATTGTTTTTTAATTTTTTTTAAATAATAAAAAAATTAAAGGAAATATAAATTAACATCCCAAGTCGATGGAGGTAAGGGATGGAAAATCCTCCCAAGTTTTACATAGGTTGTCCACTCTACTTGTTTCAGGTTAGTCAATGCCACAATTGGTCATAAATTTGGCAACAACATTTGCTTCATGGTAGCAATGTTTAGACTCTAGAGAAGTAAAAAGAAATAGTCTATCTCAAACACCAGACAAGATGTTTTCCATTTTTCAAGAATTGGTTGTGTTTTTCTAAAAATCAAAAATAATAACTTGGGAGTCCCCTTTGATGAGGAGCTTGCCGATATTGCATTGGATTACAAGTTTAATCCCACCTAAGGCCTATGCTTCTGCTTCATTGTTGGTACCATCTGCAAGTTTCTTAGACATTGCCCTGATCAAGGATCTACTATAATCATGACGAATACAACCAACCCTTGATGTAAGTTGATTTCCTTTGGAGGTAACATAAAAATTCAACTTAACCCACCCTATTGGTGGAGGGGTCCAAGAGCTCTTATCCTTTCTTACTTTTTTGTCAAAAACTACTGAACTTATGTTTTATTATGAAAATAAATTAAGTTTGGAGTTTGAATGGAAAAAGGTATAAAAGAAGATGGAGGGGATCATTTGTGATATCTATGAATCATTTATTATATGACACTTTTATAAGTTGAGAATTTTGCTTCTACTCTCATCCATTGAGGATGAAACCCCTCTTTGATAATCAGATTTTGGGGACAAAAACCCTCAACTTTTTTTGGTGGTTTCATTCTAGGGTCATGATTGAGAAAAATGTCATTGAATACAGCTAGGGCACCATTTACAGTAGTTAGGACATCATTTAATGCAGTTGGAACATCATCTGTGTCAACCATATCAACTAGGTCACCATCTATAGTAGTTACGGCATCATTTGAGCATGTTGACATCACCCTTTAAAGGGATGACATCACCTTTGGGAGCTGATTTTTAAGGTCATTCAACATTTTATGTCATCTTCGGCTTGCCCAAGGCCAATTCATGTTTGAAGTGACATTTTCTCTCAACTGGATGGTTAATTATGTTTGAAATTGAATTGGTAAGGTTCACTGTAAATTAATTAATTCACAATCTTGGAAATTTACTATAAAAAATTAGTATTTCTTAGATCTACCAAAAGGGGATATTTCATAAGAAAATTGCAATTTTTAAAAAGTTTATAATTGATTTTTAGAATTTGGTTCATTTTCTATAAGTGTTTAATTAAAAATTAAGATTTAATTAGTTCTACCCTAAGGTTTCCAGTAAATCCAAAAATTTTAAAAATGTCCAATTAGGGACATTATAATGGGGTCGGTACTCTTGCAAAAAAATTGATTAAAATGTTTTCATACCTCTTTGGCAAAAGAATACATACAAGGAAAGAAGCAAAGAATCTATATGCATGGAATAGCTGTGTTTGTAATCAACTCTTTTAATATAATCTAAATACAAATATTCAATCTAGAATTAAAACTTAAACTTGGCCACATCAAAGGTAGATTTTAAAGGTAAGAGAGATGCTATGGTCCAGGATCCCATGAATGAAAGAAAACACAAAAGAATAAAAAATGATCCTTGAATCATTTAAGAAGGCCCTCTAGTCCCCCCTTAAAAAGGTTACATTATCCATAATAGATAGCGTAAGACATGAAAATCACCACTAAAAAGTACTAATTGTTAGTTTTCTAATGACATATGGTAAACTTGCAATTGCATCATTGAAAGAATTTTGAGGGATAAAAGTCATATGATTTTAACTCGATTGAACACCACACAACCTTTGGTCTATTATAAGCCACAAGGTGGAGCCTAGGGAGCCATATAGAACAAAGAAGGCTGGAGCTAACGTTGAAGTAGAACACAATTGACCACAAAGATACCAAATTTAACCAGGCAAGTGTATAAATACATGTATGAACTTGTTTTAGCATTTATTTTTCTTCATTTTACCATTTAAGGAGCAAGAAGTTGAGAATTTCGAATGAGGAAGCTATAGATAGATGGAAACTTGAGGAAGCCCAATTTTTCTTCATAGTTGCATTTAAAGTCCTTACAAATGCTACCAGCATTCACTTATAGCATAATATGAGAAAGAAACCCTCTTAAAGAGAGGATTCTACTATTGTTTCACTATTATACTACTATGATTCTGATTTCATTCTACTATGATCTTTCTACATGCTTATAGTTTAGGGACTATGACACTTACATAAGAGGTAAAATCATCACTTGATATCCCTAGGAAGAAGGTTGCTTAGCCCTGGCATAACTTCAACTAGAATCTTCAAGAAATTTTTTGAATCTACTTTTGCTAATGACCATAATCTATAGGTATAGTTTCAATCATGTATTAAGAAACCTCCATCTAGAAAATTGAGGAAAATGGTTCATTAAAGTTGCATTCTCTACAAGAGTCAGTAACAGAAGCATGGATTTCATTATTTCCTTATGTTGACTTAATTGCAACTACACATATGATTATATATTATCTCCAGATGGCTGACAATTTTGTAAATGGTGGAATTATTAGATATGATAATTTTATGATGAGTTTGCATGCATATCATGAGCTATATTATTTTGGCCACATCTAATTGATGTTTCAATGTAATGCATATGTAAGTTCATATTTATTTTGGTCAACAACTTGGCACATTACCATGCCTTTGACATGGTATAATCCCAAGGCACTGTGTATACAACCTATTGTGTTAGGAGAAGCTCATCCACATCAAAAATATCACTCACTTGCCCTCAATGGAGAGACATATTGAGGTATATTTCATGAATGATATAGTGACAAATAAGCATGGAATCAGAAGTGAGTTTCTTCAAAAATTATTGTCATTGTTATTAGTGGCTGTGACCACATGAGTGGGATATTGATGGGGGTTTTTTGATGGTCATATCATCCTTCTGAAGTAGAATGTTTTTCAATGAGCTTTATCATAGACATACTAGTTTTATCGTATAGATACATAGCAAACAAACATTTACAACCTTGTTTTTTTCATGTGAACAATGAACATTAAGTATGAACTGGCATGGAGGGGAGATACTTGTAAGAAAATTTGTATTTCATCTAATGAAATGAAAATGAAAATTAACATGCAATTGCATTATAGATAACAATATGAATGGAAAATATTCCCAATTTGGAAAATGTTAACTTGTCACAATCATTCTATATTAAAATTAACATACAAGCACACCAACCTTCGGTTGAATTAGAATTATTCCTAGAAAGTCCTTGGAAATGCAATTAACCACATCTTTGCTTATATCCCATCCCTCATCAGTATTAAGGATACTACCAACCATTACAAGTGGAAAATATTCTAATTCATCTGCAATAAATAAGCATTTGGAAATTTAAACAGGCCTATAAAACATGATACAAAATTGTAGTAATGCTTGAAGAAACACAACAAAGAGATGTCAACTTTAGCTAACTATAAGTAGAAACTATTTTAAGTAAAATAAAAACAAAATAGACATTACATCTATTTTACTTTTCATTTATTTTTTGCATCCACTCAAAGTTTGGAGACCTTTGGAGTGACATTACAATCTAAAAAATTCAACCTCTGCTCATAACCATGTTATGGTCTCTCATAAATAGCTAATTTAATAGAAGAATTCAACTAGTTTTTCTAATAGAAATTTAAATTAAAAAAATAAATTTCTTGACTTTCGATTAATGTTATGGATTCCTTTTATAGTCTAAAACATAGAAGTTTGCATGTGAGTCAATTCTTAACATGCACTTGGAAGTATGCAAAAAAAGTGGGTTAAACTAAGCAATACTATATATGATATCAAAATGCATATGTGTATAGAGTATATATGTCAGAAGAAAGAGGTATCTCACCTTTCCCACTCAAACCCAGCCTTCAAACAACAACTTTGACACTAGAAGAAAGTTCTTAAACAATATTGGGTAAAACATTTTGCATTACTTGATCCCCTGATTCTACACAAGCCTTCACCACAAGAACAAGAGCAGCTATACGAGCCCATGAAGGATCTGCATACATCTCCCTGACCCAAAAATGAATTAGTGACCAACTCTGAAGCATTTTAAGAAAAATATTGTTATAGGTATAGGAAAAATGCAATATCCATCATTCTAATTGTCCACCAACAAAATATAAAGATATCTTAGGCACATATACATTAATTGAACAAAAACCTATATAAGTTATATTAGAATGTATTTTCTCATATTCCTCAAAAGAATGGATATAGTGTTAATAATAAAATGAATAATCCTCAAGTTTTGTATAAACAATAGCCATGGTTGTTTAGAAAAGAGCGGCCTCAAGGGCAGTATCACACCTTATCAAGTACTTAATACATCCATATGAGTGTAGAAACAACATATTTAGAGGGAACACTGATATTACAATAATCAACCATTTTATTAAGAAAAAAAGAGCTCAACAAAGCAATAATCTCTTGTAGAATAATTAAAGCGTTCATGTAATACTTTCAATTACAACATTACAACAACATAGCCCCAAACTTATACAAATGCTCATAAATTCCTTTGGAAGGAATCATTTTTTCACAAGCCAAAAATCCATTTCTAGGAAATCAAATTAGCGTGCCGAGTCACATAATATTTATGTGTGCTATAGAAGTGTTTAAAAAGATGATAAGCATTTATAGCTGCCAAAAAGTTGGGAATCAGGATAATAGAGATAAATTAGTTAGAAAAATCTAAAATGTACAAGTTGCAACAAATACTATCATTCAAGTGTACTATATGAATAGGTAATTGCTACCATTCTAATAGTCCATAGAAAAGCATGGTTAGAATAGTAGTGGTGTTAAGTCTAACTTGCTGAGGTGAAGTTGTTTTATGAAACTGGGAATTATCCCAACGGAAGTATAGGAAAACTTATTTATAATATTACTCTTTATATTCCAATACCATTTTGTCTATTTTGTAATTATAGTATTCTTAAGAGAAGACAATGGGTATTGAATATGGGAAGTTCACATGTTGGGGCTACACTGAAGATATAAATATAAAATGTGAATGTGCATTAGATAAATTGGATAAGAACATACAAGCAAGGGCTTTCTTTTCATTATTAATCATAGTTACTAGAAGATGGGGGTATAGGTACTAGTACATGGATAGAAATGCCATTCATATCAAGGAATGTGAGTAAATGAATAAGGATATGGCTATATTGTACATTAATGTTGTCATTAAAAATGTGGGTATGCAGCTTGAGTCCCTATATTGGAGTTTCTAGGTAACTATTTTATAAATAGAAGAAACTTTCATTGTAAGATAAATCTAAGAGAATATATATATATATATATATATATATATATATATATATATATATATATATATATATATATATATATATATTCAAAGAGGTTTTTCCTATTTTTTGAGATGAAAAATGCCATGTAAGATGACATCTCAAGGTGGAAATCTCTTGTCCACTATAATTTTTACCCCATTATCTAAAGTGAGTTTGATAATGTATACTTAGGAGCATCATCTTATTCACCAATTTTGTATAATTGAAATTAATGCTCCCTTGCAAAGGTTCATCATGTCCAAGTGTTCATATTGAATGAAATAATAGAAATCAGAACTTATTACTATAAATACATATTTTGAACAGCCATAGAAAACATAAAGAATAATACAAATGAGAATATAGATATGATGATTTGATAATAGAAAATAATGTCATATATATTCAACCAAAAGGATACCACCAAAAGTAGCATGATTGAAGCCTCTTGGTGGTGATTCTCCAATACATTATTAATTCATTTTTATAAGGTCTTCATTAAAGTCTTCAACTAGATCTTAAAATATTTCAAATTATAAAGTTTTCAAGCTTCTATATATAAAAATAGCTAAGTACCCCTTTCTACCTCTACACCACCCCCTCCTCATCCCTGAAACAAAAATTGGCTAGGTTCCTAGCTAGGGTCAAAGTACTAAGTTGGGGAGAGTGTAAGGCCCTGATCAGGAGGAGGTACTGGTTATTAGGATGCTACCAAATCAAATCCATTTGGTGGATAAATCTCCTAATTTTCCAATAGTTTCTTTATCAACTATTTTTATTGTTGGGATTATGTGGTCCCAACCACTTCTATATTTGGTGTCCCATCTACTCAAGGAGATGAGGTTACCTAAGAAGTGTTTCTAGGGGTAACTCCAGTTCCCTCTTATATGTCATGTAAATGTGACATAGTAATCAACTTGGCTAAATTGAGTTAACCTTCCAGGAATGTCTGGTGAGTAAATGCCTCTCTTCCAAGAAATTTTGGTAAGTAAATTTGACCTTACTCTGGACCCTTTAAGTTGCATTTTAGGTGGGGAGGATAGAGTCATAAAACATGTCTTATTCAACCCATTGAGTTACTAATGTTGTGGTATACACTTGGGATACATGTCAGTGATGTAGGCTATAAACTATTTACTTATATCCATCATATCATATTCATTATTTCTCATTAAATATCTTTTGTTTGGGTGGCATAGAAGGCACTCTCTATATGATTTTGTTCATGTTAATAGTGCTTATGGAGTTCTCTTTTCTACCATTCATGTGTATTTGTACTTAATTCTCACAATTATATAATGAAGTATCATTATTTAAATTGGCACCCTTATTATCTAAAGGGTTATGGAGGAAAAGTTTCTTTAACAAAGTACTTACATCTTGGTGGTACCTTTCCACTATATTTCCATGACACCCATTCTCAGCATGCCTCTACACCTTCTCCCATACCAAGCCTTAGTGCCATTATGATGGGTTCTTACCTTCAAACATTAATATTTATACTCATGCCATTGATCTCCCATGGTGTTTTGGTTATCTATACAATCATTACTATCCTTTAGCACACAAAAATGAGGTACTCCTTGCTTGCATGCATGTCAAAATTTTCTCTCATGGCAAAATTGTCACCTACTTGTGTCGTTTAAAAAGGCATGGAACCATTTTTGCTAGTTACATGACATCAAAACACCATCTTTGTTGGTTTTACCCACCAACATGTAATTTCCCCTTCTGTGGAGTAGCTGAAAGTGACCCATTTAGCTTATTTAATTCCCATAGGCTAATTTTAGGCTATATTAGGGAATAAATTAATTAATTAAATAAAGTTATCCAATTAAATAATTTTATGATGACTTTATTTTTTTTAATTTAATAAAGTTAATTAAATGTTTTAAAAGAGAAATATTATAAACTCACTTCATAAAAATACATTAAATGATATATTTTGAGTGGGAAAATTAAAAAGTAACTTCGAGAGAGTTCTATGGGAAATTATAAAAGGAGATTTAAAAGCTCATTTGCATATACTTATTTATTTTTCTCTATTGTGGAGTTTGAGCTTGATCAAACCCTAGGGTCAAATCCTTAAGGGTATCAGTTGTTGTAGTGAAACATCTACCCTAACTGATTGCAAGTGGAATCACACAGGTTTCACGTAGGAGGATAGATATTGCATAATTTGTGAAGTCTTGAAAGCAAGAAAAATTATCTTAAATATTCACAGGTGGGAGAATTGGAAAATTTATCAAAGTGGAAAATTTGAGGAAACTGTAGAATTGGAATAAATAAAATATTAATATAATTTTTTATTGTTGAGCATATACCCCAACTGTACATTTTGTGACTCCCATAAGGATCCATACCACATAAAATAAAGGAAGAGGACCGTACATCATCAAGGAAAATTAAGGGAAGTTGGCGATGGATATTGGTCTTCAAAGGATCCCACGTGACCATGGGAGTGTTTACTATGTTGGTCACAACCTTGTTTAGGCTGGTCAAACCTAGGTGCAGCGTCCTTAGAAGTATCATAACCTATAACAACTACTGATTCAATACCACAACCTATCGTATAATAATTAGAGGGTGGCACACTTTTGGAGGAAGGCATAAGGAATATTTTTGGAGCCAAATTTGATGGCTATTTGGTCTACAGGGAATTATCTTCAAGTCAGCAAATTTATTATAATATCATTTCTGTGATATCAATGAATATATGCAATTCCCTATACTTTTTAGTTTATGGAAGCAACTTTAAATTCACCATGTAATATTTTTTGTGCACCTTTATATGGAAACTTAAGGCAAAAAAGAATTTGATTAGTTCTGATATTGGGGAAATCAATTCTATAATGGTTATTTGTGAATTTATGACAAAACATTATTCATGCAAACTATTTGACAAAATGTTTTGCACTAGAACTATGAAAACTTGCAAAAATTTGGTATAGAAAATTGGGTCAGATCATTACAGTGGCAACCGAGCCCATATCTTGCTAGCTAGTGGGAATTAGAGTCACTTTTTATCAACAAAAAATTCTTATGCAGCCAGAGGGTTCACAGAGGTATTATTTTAGGAAAAGGGCAAATGATCTTCCCAATCAACAAGAGATTGAAGAAGAAATGCCTATTGCAGATTTTTTCGATGATAGAGTTACTGGGGACATGGGTGATAGGGATGACCAACAAAATTTTAGCACTTTGTGACTTTTAAATGACTTGACAAGAGGACAAAAATAGTCAGTTCAGTTAATCACTCAAATGATGCAAAATAATAATGCCAACCAAAATAATGTAGGTAATAATGATGCCAATGGAAATAATGGCAACCATGGAGAGACAAGTAACATTAATATCCCCACCAACAACAACTCTATGGAATCTAGTAGAATAACATAAAGACCTCTAATGCCTGATTTCTTAGAGGCACAACCAAGAGGACAAAGAGGACAACAAGGAGATGGTGGAAGTTTTGCATAATATTTGAGGGAATACCAATCATTAGGTGATGAATTTCATGTAGCCATGTCCTTAGTAGATTTTTTATAGAAGTACAGGAATAGGTCCAGAGGAGATAGGAAATGCGGACCTAACTAGGAGTTGTAACATAGAGTGGGCAAGTTGTCCATTCCCAATTATGATGGTTCCAACAAGTGTACTGCACGTTCATGGGTGGGATCGATTGACTCCCATATATCTAAGTTTCAAAAATGCTTAGTTATGGTTACTAATGTCTTTAAGCATATATTGATTGTTCTATTTAAGGAGGGATTATCAGAAACACTTTGTGGTTGGGTAAAAGCATTTGATCTGAATACTTTGCAAGATATCATCAAGAGGGCTCAAAACATGGAGAGTTTAGCACCTAAAAATAAATTTTAACCCAAACCATTTCCACCAAAGAGGTTAAAAATCAACTATGTAGGAAAAAACATCGATTCTCTTGCAAAGAACCATGAGAGCCTAGTCATAGGTGTTTGGGGAAAGGTAAGGTTCATTACATAGAGGTAGTTTCAAATGATGAGGAGGAGAAGATAAAAGGAGTTACTGGTAGTGAGCATGATGACTCAGATGGAGAACCAACTAATGTGGAGGGACATCCATCAAAAGAAGAGAATGGAGGAATCATCATGACCTTTACTGGTATGCCTAGGTATAATTTATTTAGAGTAAGAGGGGTCTTACAGGGGTAGTTGATAGTGGGGTAACCCACAACTTCATAGATGAGGCCCTACTAGCCAAAAGGGGCTTATAGACAGAGGACATCAAGGGATTTAGTGTGATGGTTGCAAATGGATTCACCATGACTTATACTAAGTGAGTTCCATAGTTGAGCATTGCATTGGGTAATTACAAAATGACTGATAATTTTTATGTAGTAGGCATTGGGGAGACCAATGTAGTCTTGGGATTTTAGTGGTTACACATATTGGGGAAGCACTCGCAAAACTTTTTGACCATCAAGCTAAAGTTTAGAGTGGATGGGAAGGAGGTGGTATTAAGGGTTATGTCGAATGGTGCCCCCAATATTGTGATAACTAAGAAGATCGAGAGAATATTCAAGCATGGTGATGTTATTTGGATAACCCAGTGTTTGATTTCTTCTAAAACCCCTTTTATTGGTGATGGATAGTATCATGTGGATATCCAATCTATTTTGAATAAGTGTAGTATGGTTTTTAGTGACATTCCCCCTAGGATAACTCCTAATAGGGATTTTGTGCATATGATTGAGCTTGAGGAGGGCTCTAAGCCTGTTAATTCTACTCCTTGTTACCATACGAAGAGATTCAAAGAAGACTTGAAAGCTCATTTACATATGCTTGTTTATTTTCTCTACTGTGGAGTTTGAGCTTTGATCTTGAGTAAGTCCTATGATGAAATCCATAAGGGTATCAATTTTGGTAGTGAAACATCTATCCTAGTTGATTTCAAGTGAAATGACACAGGTTTCACATAGGAGGATAGTTATTGCATAATTTGTAAAGTCTTGAAAGCAAGATAAATTATCTTAAATATTCACAGGTGAAAGAATCAAATAAATTATCAAAGTGGAACATTTGAGGAAACTATAGAATTGGAATAACTAAAATATTATATAATTTTTTATTGCTTAGCATATACCCTAGCAGTAATTTTTATGACTCCCATAAGGAGCCGTACCACATGAAATAAAAGAAGAGGACCATACATCATCAAGGCAAAGTAAGGGAAGTCAACAATGGATATTGGTCTTTAAAGGATCCCACATGGCCATGGGAGTGTTTACTATGTTGGTCACAACCTTGTTTAGGCTGGTCAAACTTGGGCGTAGCTTCTTTAAGAGTATTGTAGCCTATAACAGTTGTTGATTCAATACGACAACCTATCGTACAATAATTAGAGGGTATCTTACTTATGGAGGAAGGCATAATGAGTATATTTGGAGCTAAATTTGATGGTTGTTTGGTTTGTAGGGAATTATCTTTAGGTGAACAAATTTATTATAATATCATTTTTGTGATATCAATAACTATATGCAATTCCCTGTAATTTTTAGTGTATGGTAGCAACTTTAAATTCACCATGTAATATATGTTTTGAAATTTTATATGGAAACTTAAGGGAAAAAAGAATGTAATCAATTTGGATATTGGTGAAATCAATTTTGTAATGGTTATTTATAAGTTTATGATAAAACATTATTCATGCAAATTATTTGACAAAATGCCTATGCACTAGAACTATGAAAGCTTGAAAAATTTTGGTATAGAAAACTGGGTTAGATCATTACATAACATCATCTATTTTTGGTTTGCATCATCTACAAGTCTTAAAACCTCAACACATTGACTTAATGGAGCTCTTATTAGTCCAATGCCATCTCCTTAACACTATTACATGTTGTTGTCATCAAGTGCTACCAAATTCCTCAGTTATGCATTGAGACAATATATGTTACCCTAGAAAGAGTAACCAATGCATTATCTATCAACCATATCCTTAACCCAACAAACACAAAGATGAACATGTAAATAAATCCAAATTATACATTTGAGAGAGTCTGAGCCTTCTCACCATAATTTCTTATGACTACAAGAATTCTAAATTCATTGTTTAATGGTACAATATCTCCTACCATGTCCTACTATTTTTTGGTCTATACCTTCCAAGAACCCAAGTCTATTACATATTATGGAACTTTTAGAGGGTCTACCCCAACCTTGTAGAAGATTGAATTCATAATCTATATGATTAAATGATGTTAATATTTCACAAGAAAACATGTAGGCTTAACACGGATCTACTTATTTCTCTTGTAACTAAATGTACTCCAAAGAATGATACATGTTAAGGAGAATAAACATAGGCATACCCAAACATGATGCATATATCTATTTCTATTACACTATCTCTATTACAGTTAGTGCAAAATACTTAATTTTATCTACCACCTACAACTAGAATGTCTTGCTCACCCTTAGGTTGATTCCTCAGTCATCGAATTAATTTCTTGTTTTCTCGTTTGACTAATAGTGCTTTTTAATGTGAGTTGTTTTTGTGAGCTTTATCTCCTATGAAGTGAGAAATGTTGCATGGGAAATGATAGTTCTAGATACCAATTTTTTATAAGGTAAAGACAAAAAGGATAGACATGGTTCTTCTATAGATACTAATCAAAGAAAGAGCTTCAAAAAAATGGAATTACGGGCAACAAGTGTAGAATTATGACATAAATTCATTAGATATCCCAAGAATTTGCCTGCCAAAATCACTCCTTTCACACTCCCAGATTCAAAAAAGAAACCAAAAGTAACAAATATGCACAATAATGAGAGAGATTATTATGCTATGGCAAATATCTTGATGATCTACTTCCTACTAAAAAATTACTAAAGATACCCCATATATATAAGACTCTAGGATGAGACCAACATTCAATGTGGTGATTTCAAGGTGGATGAGCACTCAACCAACTACATTAAAAAATTATGACATCTTTCTATATGGTAGGTGGAAATGGTTATGGATATGTGCACATGTAAAATATCTTAAATAGTAAAGATAACTTAGGAAACTAAACTAGCTTAAATAAACCTAACCAAGAAAGGTATGAATACACAAAACACTCCCCCCATCTCTCCCCCCACCAAGTGCAACTCAGGGAAAGCATGCAAAGGAGGTCAAACTGTTGATACAGGCTTGATCAAATACCCAAGTACAATTTGATCAATGAAGGAAAGAGGAATTACAACCCTATCCCCTCTTAAGAATTTATTCCTTCAACCCAAAATGAGATAACAGTTGTAGAAAACTAGCCTCAATGAAGGGCTAAGAGAAGACATTTGCAACATGGCTTATAAAATGGTCATGAAAGTGTTATGCTTAAATAAACTTGGGTTTTTGAACCCATTTGTGGTGATTAGCTTTTCTTTGGCATGGATCAACATATTTAGAATTAGGTGGCAATAAGGAAAGTTATTGTGTTATTGTTTATGATAAATCATTGACTGTCTTGGAAGATAGAGTCTGAGTAGCTCAAGTTATGAATGCATCATGGGCTCCATGAAATTGTCATGTGGGTAGCTAGAGGCACTAGAGCAAGGGACGCAATTAGTGGGGAAATATCAAGTTACCCCCCCTCAAACTTGTCATGAATATGTCATCATCTTCAAAAGAATAAGAGGCAATGAAATATAGTGAATAAATTACAAGTAGAGGGCAAACATGTTCGGTCAATCTTGACTAAAGATGGTGGAGAAGGCCCAAAGCTTCTTAGAATCTACAGGCCATATTAAAATAATAATAATAATAATAATAAATAAATATGTGAATGAATATGTGTGAGGAATATGGAATATATTCCTTAGTCTTTTGATTGGTTGAGAGATTTTTAAAATGAGTGATGCCCTTAAAAAATATGGAATACATGTTCGGTCAAACTGAAAATTAGAAAATATTACTTTTTATTTTCTTTTAATGGTAGGACGTTGCTTAGTTTAAGTTATATCCAAAGTTGTAAGATTTAAAATGATAAGTAGTTATGTACAGGAGTAGTTTGAAGCCTAAATATTTATATTGGAGAGGTTGTGGGTTCAAATCTTAACTATAGATCTTTTGCATGCAGTGCACAACTTCTACAACTAGCATGCATTGAATCAAGTATAAGCTTGAAAATTATCTCAAAGTGGTTGTGTAGAAGAATTTCTCAAGATGTTTTAAAAACATTGTGAGCACAAAAGGTCAAGAGGTCCAATCCCACTAGTTGAAAAGATGTTTTTAAAAATTATCCATCATTTCTAGTGTTGTAGCCTATGCAAAAGAATTTTTTTATATTTTGTATCTTTTGAAAGGAGCTAAGGGTGTAACCAGACAATCTATAGATCTTTTCCCATTCCAAACTCATTGGAATAATTACTTCATTAGCTTGAGGTCTCCTCGTATGAGTTTATCAATATAAAATTATTTAAAAAATAGAGAAACAAGGCCCTTAATGTACAACAAGGGCATTTTTTCATAGAATCCAACACCCTTTTTTTTCTCCAAACTTGAAAATGGGAAGTTTGTGCTTGAAAACCATGAATGTAACATTATTTTTTACCACTTTTGCTATCAAAGATGACCATGTCATATTTTGGGGCTCACAGGACCCTAGGAATCTGAGAAGTTGATAGAGGAAATGACCCACACATCTTGAGTGAGTTACTAACTCAAATATAGGGTTTTGTTATAGTAATTTTTGGTGGGAATTTTGTTTCTTTATGTCTAGTTTAAGTCATCAACTCTTTGATATCATCAATGAAGAGCATAATGAGTTGTTTATATTTGTTTTTCATTGTAAATACTTCTTAACTCTCACCTCATAAAGGGAAGAGACTGTATTGGCCTTCAATTAGTTATCGGTGATAGTACCAGTAGTGTTGAGCAAGGTGAGATCAGTGTTATTGAGCATCAGGGTTATTGTGCCATACACAATACTTTATAGTCATTGGGTGGGCTAATGTGTGAACCCTTATGTAAAATATTAAAGCTTAATGAAACATTGTAAAGGATTAAATTGGAGTCTTACTAATGTATAATATTCAGTAATTTATAGAAAATATTCTCTTGCATTATCATTTGTGTTCAAAAAGATCTCACCTAAAAATTGAAGGAGGGCCCAGCTATCATAAATAGAGTAGGGCTATATCTCCTCCAATCTATAGTTAGTATATTTGCATCTATCTATTTGTAACTCAGCTCCATGTGGTTCATTCCATAGTTTGGTTACTTATAAATCTAAGTCTAGCAAGACAATAAGTTATGTACATAGGGTCATGTCAATGTGTAATCATTAGAAATGGGGAATAAGCTAGACACTATCCCATGAAAGGGATTTATACAACCACAATAGATATAGAGATTAGACATCAATAAAGTGGTCCAAATTTATTGATTTTGAAAGGGGATCACCTTCACTCTATTGAAAGGGAGAGTAGATCTGCTCTTACAAAATGGATAGACATGTAAAAGTTATCTTGGTTAGGGATATAATAGAGGTCCAACAGACCAATCAATACAAAATAACGGTAGGAATGGAGATAATCTCACACTTTCTTAGTGGTTGGCATCATTAATCTTCCATGTACAATAGAGAATACATTTCTATATGACCCCCATATATATCTATACAGTGTTTGTATGTGGAAAATGAAATAAAGTAGTCATATCAGTCTATAATATTGAATAGGCTAAACTGGGTATGCCAACTAATACACTCATTCTTGCATGCTTGTCATGATTGGGAAGAGGAAAGATTACATGTTGGTTTCATTAATGGCCTATTAACCATTATTAAAAGTGGGAAATTGCTTTATGGGTGTTGCCTCAGTAAAAGCTGAAAGTAAAAGTATGAAAGGGGCATTGGGTTCCTTCGGAGAGTATCTTTTATCAATCAAACTTTCCCAGTTATTTATGAGTTTGAGCTTTCTACTTCAGCTTTTAGCATCACAAGATGAAAAAACCTCCCATGGAAAAGACTTGGGGACAAAAACCCTCAAGTTTTGTGTGGTGGTTCCATCCAATGACTACATTTGCACTTCAGATCTAGTCTATATCATTAATCAACTAAATCAAATAATTAGGGTAGTGTGGAAGATCCAAATCTAGGCTAAGGCATAAATATTAGGGTTGGTGTCACATTTTTGGAATCATTATTAAGGTTGGCATCATATTTTTAGGGCTAACATTATCATTATAGGGGTTAACATCACCATTAGGAGTTATTTTTGGGTTAAATTCTCCACTTTCATGTTCAGTTGTGTCATAAATAATTTATGCATTTTTGGTAATTGAACTCTATCATTATTCCAATAAAAATTTTATTTTCAACTATTTATCATAAAAAATTAGAATTTGATTGAAAAAATGAGAAATTCTCAGAATTTTATAATCTCATCCATAAGAGTTTTAAAATCAAAATCAAAATTAAATATTTTCAGTATAAGGATTTGTTATATGTTCTTATTTTTCCAAAAAAAGAATATTATAGTGGTATAAGAGCAATGATCATGTTAGTCTCTAGGGTAATAGATAGAATGGACAAGCATTTGGAAGAGTATCAGAATAGCATGCCAAATCTAGTGGTATCAATAAAAGTACAACTAGACATAAAAGAGTCAGAGAAAGAAGAATAGTTGCAACAACTCATAATTGATTATGAGGCCTATTGTGAAGAATATTATAATCTAAGCCTAAAATTTAAAGCTAATATGACCCTTAGAGAATTTTTGAACATGATTAAATAAGATAGAAGTATAAAATTGAAGAAGAAATAATATTAGTCAAAACCAAAACCTTAAAAGATTGATGAGGAAGAAATTAGGAAGCAAGAATAACAGTCAAATTTAGATCCACAAGACATCATTGAGAAAGAACATAAGAAATCCAACATGCAAGGCAAATATCCTTTGATATAGATGTTTTATTGTCTTCTAATGATTACACTTATGTCAATAAAATCAAGGAATAAAAGGCATCACTAACTGAATGCAAAGAATAGGGATGAAAATAGATGTGCCAATCCATGAGCTTCCCAATAATCTTCCAAAGAGTGAGCCACTACCATATAATATTGAATCTTAGAATTTTAGAATAATCTATCAAAATATCTTACTTCAGCCAAAGAGGAATTAACCTCAGATGAGCATAAATAAAATATAATGAATGACAAAAAAAATTAGTGGTTGAAGCACAAGTGTCAAATATCTCAGCTACAAGCCACAGATCAATAGCTGCAACAATAAAACATTCAGTATCAATAGGGTATGGCTTATGCATGGGAACCAAAGAAAGGCATGCATGAATAATTAATTATTGTTTTGTAAGTTTGGTTGATTGATCCTCTACTCCATCTTTATCCCAAAGGACAAGAAGAAATTGTGTTATTAAGACTAACTATAAATCAAAGTTATGATTGGTCCACAAATGCATGTGTGCACCTTTTGAAAGAACCAAAGGAAACATTCAAGTTATCTGCTTGTATAGAGAGAGTATCATGGATTATAGGATATACTCAAAATAATTATAATTAAGAGACCCTAAGACTCATAAGTCAAATGTGAGGTTCAAAGGCATGTTACCTCAAATCTGATAGTGCTCTCAAGGTAAGTGACAATGGAGCAACTCAATTACAAGGTAAACAAATTCATACATATACAAACTTAATTGGTTTCAAATTTAATGTTTGGATAGAGAGTGCAATTACCTGAACAATTCATATTTGTAAATGAATGTTTCATAATATTTGACAAGGATATTGATGATAAGTTGGCAAATGATTGTCTTCTATACAAGGTCCATGGTATGCTAGATAAGGTCGCAGCAATTTTCTCTTATATTGGTTTTGATTCAATTGTTGATATACCATTCAACACTAACATGATATTCTCCATATATAACGAGCTATACTTGTGTAACTAATTTTGTTTGCATCATCATGATTCAACAATCATATTCAAAGGTCAAGAAAATCCACAAAGCTACTTACACATCCTAATTTAGGATCCTGGACATATTTCTAGACATGAGCAAGGTAAACATCAAGTTGAGATTTAGATTTTTCAAAATAAGTGTATTGTGGTGTTTAGACATTTCCTCCTAGGATTGTGTAAGGACACCTAAAATCAACACATTACACATTTGGAATCAAGTTACAAGCATGTTCACCTTTCCAAGATACACAAAGGAGAATCTCCAAAAGATAATCACATTGATGGGAAAATCAAAAATCCTTGTGAGATATTTCATTACAGCACTGTACACAGTTGGAAGAAGAATCCATATGCAAATATGAATTTATATGGGAAAAGGTATGAAATGGATGGTCAAATTTCATATTTTTTGCTTCATACTATGGTATTATAAGATACTTGTCATCATGGAAAGCATTCCAAAAATAGTGATAGAGTGAAGGATACAATTTACAACATAGGGCACATATATTCTTTGATTCAAGCTCAAAATTATTTTTTCATATGAGATCTGGGTGACTTTCTTAGGTACAAAAAATATGAAGGCTTTAATGCAACTGTAGCCAATGGATTCACCATCCCATGTACCAAGAGGATTCAACAACTTAACCTCACCTTGGAGAGAGATTTTAACAAAACGTGTGATGCACATTGTTTGGAAGAAGGTGTTGAGGATATCTCAATAGTTTTTAATGAAGCAAAGGAAGGTAAACACTTTGATTAAAGCCCAAGATAAATAATACAGGTTGGACACCCTTGGTTGTGTAAAGGAGAATCCACAAAGGTTGAGATACTACAAAATGGTTTCACTAATCCATGCATCATGATTTAGAATTCAGCATTCAAAATTTAAAATTCTACACTTAGAGTGGACACAAGGTTAACAATGATTCCTACATCATGGGTTTAGGTGAGAAGCTAAAATACATGGATGAAAGACATTTTACTAAGGCTTCAAATTACATTAGTTCAGATTATGAAAGGAATGTTCCAATCCAAGAAACATAATTCTATTGATAAGCATTCACTTGAAAAGAGTATTTAGTAAAGGTAGGTGTTGAGTTCACAAATTTAGTGATTGGTTACATTCTACAACATGGTTCTTGGGATGATATATTGAGACATTTTAAAGCTTTAGTATGTAAAAAAGCCAAGTTGAAACATGATCAGAAATAATGTGGCAATGCATATGAGAAAGGTGCCAATGAATGTGAAAACTCAGAAAAGCTCTTTGACACTAGAGATAAACTAATATCTCATCCATTTGTATATCTCATGGAAGTTTATGCTAAGGTTGGGCAGCCCACTAATTCTTTGGATATTTTCCAAAAAATGCAAAAGAAAAGAGTTCCTATGAGTGTGATTGCTTATGAGAAAATTATACAAATATTGTCAGATTCTCAAGGAAAATGGAATTCAAGCCTAGAAGGGATAGTTGATATGGTTGTAAGTTTGCAGCAGGCACTTGTGCCCATAACAAAAAAAATAAAGACCTCAAGCTCTATAGAACTACTAAGATCCAATACTAGAGATATATTCTATGTGCAATTAGATGAATTTGGCAGTCATTATAACTTCATGAGTGTTGATTTATAGTTCAATTTCAAATTCTCTAAGGCAACCAAAAATTCTAAGCAAAAGGCACTTGATGTAAGTAATGAGAGTGCAATATCAAAAGGGGCCATTATGGGTAACATGCAACGAAAATTGGATGTTTTAGAAGTGCAAGAGGAACATTTTTATGCTATTTCTCAGTCAAACAACTTGATGAAGCAAAGATTATTAGGAACATGACATTGCAAATTCCCAAGGATGAATCGGGATCTAGGTATTTCAGAGAGAACTATTTGGGGAGGACTCAAGCAATTGAGCTTTCAATTTCTTGAGGCAAAACAATTTTGGAAAGGGTAGACTATCATGTCCTTTTTTTGAATTGAATAAGTTAGAAGACCCTTAGCCTAATCTCCATTTATAGATCTCTATCCCCATCTATAGAGACAATGAGTAAGCCAAACTAGATGCATCCGCAAAACTGTATTCCCATGCTCACATGTCTAAAAGAGGTGAGGTAGTGAGGCAATAATATGATTTGGGTATTCCCCCTATGGTATGTGGTTCCCCTATTCTAGGACATTCCCCAGACTTTCCCAAAAATATTATGTGGGGAGTTTGTCCTATTATATTCCTAGGCTTATTCTATTCCTAGGCCTATTCTATTCTTGGGGGTTTTGTGGGATATATAGAATGAACTCTATGGAATAAATTATTAGGTTAATAAAGCTAGGGTAAACATCTAGGTCTGATCTAGTATAGCAGCTCACTTTGGGTACCCAAATCAATCATCCCACTATCTATTCTAGATTAGCATTAGCCCAATGGGTTGGTAGTAGAAAGTAGAGAGGGTCATCTCTATATATAGGGTAGTTGTACCAATATTCACCTAACAACACTACTCCCTATGTTGATATATTATAGATCATTAGGGAGAAGAAAGAGATGAGTACCCCTATCTCTTCTATAGAGGGGCATAGCCACATATTTCCTCAAGATTTTCCAATGTATAAAGAGGGACCAATGCTAACCTGACACTAACCCATCTCCATCCATCTTTTGGGGGGCTAGGAGTCCCTTATATATTCTCTATTCTAGGTATTTCCCAACCTCCTACCCCTATATATAACTATAACTAAAGGTGGGGGTTGGGAAATCACTAGAGATTATTCTATCTAGGGGGATAGCTCTTCAAACTGTCATCTATACTTTGGGTGAGGCACCCTATATATAGATATGTCATTCCTCTCTACACTATATATCAATCTGGAGGTGGGACCCTATCTAGATATCTATTTAGAGTGTAGTATATACTAGTTAGAGTATCTCCATAGGCTCAACACCCTCTATTCATATATATAAAGTGGAGGGGATGGTCGATAGGTACCCCTATCTATATATCTATCTAGAGCCCCTCCCCTATATATCCATCTACATATGCAGGCTCATATCTATGTATATAAAATAAAAGTGATAGTTATAGTTGGGTGACAGGGATCTATTTCTATCTCTATCCCTATTTATATCTATATAGAGTGGAGGAGTTAAGTCCCAAATCGATCAACTGGCCAGTTAAGCCCTAGACAAAAGGTTCCCCTATCTATTTATTAATCTAGAGCCCCTCCCACATGTATCCATTTGGCTATGTGGGATCCTATCTATGTATATAAAATAGAAGTGGCAGTTGTAATTAGGTGACTAGGATCTATTTCTATATATATCTATCTATAGGGGAAGACTTGAATCCTGAATTGATCAATTGGGTAGTTGAGCTCGGGATGAAAAGTGACTTCACTTCATATACGGACCTGATTGTGACTATAGAGAGTCCACTCGATGACCCATACCATATATAAGGGTACAATAGATCAACCCAACCAATAGGGTTACATCCATTTATCTAATGTAAACTATGGTTATCATGATGGGGCCCCCTTTCTATACTATATAGCATATAGTCACAACCAAATGGCTTGGCTTAATGGGGTACATGAATACTTTACAATAGAATAGCCTTGATGGTATTCCCTACCCCTACTCTATATATCAATAGATTATAGCTCTCTCTCAATGCTTAAGCATCTTCTAGTTTTTAGTAGGCTGTCAAACCCCTATTTCCCCTATCTCTATATTGGTGGGTATAAATGGATGGAGTCTACTCCCCACATATATATAGGGCTCCTTAGAATGATAATTTATCATTCTAGAATTAGGAATTGTCCATTTCCTCAACCTCATCATCCCATCTACTCCCCCTCAACCTCCCCAACACCCTATAATTTATTGACTACCTTATATACTATCTATAATCGACACCCTATCGATATATTTCTTTTTATTAGAGCTATGACCAACATCAATTAAGGGTTGAGCAGCACATAATGTACTTATAGTATGTACATACTTTCATTGGCACTTGAGAAAATAGGTATATGAGGCTTTCAAAAATTAAGGGGCCTCTATCTATACATGGGAATTCCTCTACCCATGTCTATCTAGGGAGGGAAAGGGGTGAGCATCATATGGCTTCGCACTCACCCACCCCTCTATATCTAGAGGGTGATGACCCCCCATCTATCAATGAATGATTGATTTGAATGATTGGCAAGAAGGACTAAATCTCAATGAATTTTAGTGAATCAACATACTCAATAAATGATTGATATGATATGAATGGGATGATATGAATGATACTCTTTCCATCCCATAATAAATGATGGTTTATTGATAGGGCTAGAAACAACCTACTATCTCTCAATCTATAATCTAGACTAAACCAACCTATGATTAGTAGACACCTATTCCAATAGTTTGTTGGAATTTACCAAGGCTGGTTCTAATTCAATCCACATCTGGCTACCCCAGATAGATAACTAACCAAACATGAAACCAAAATTTCTCTCTCAGAGCTATGACTGAGTTATTACATATATAATATAATGCATCTATTTGCCTATCTATAAATGGGAAAAATGCCAGTTTTAAATTTAGAAAAGCACAATATTATGTTGGGTTTGGGGTTAGGTCATTAGCCCAACCACCCCAAATATAATTATGTCTAATGGACTTCCCAACCCTCATATATAGATAGGGCCTCTACCATATATCTCTATATTATATGGAAATCCATGTATCCATATATATATATATATATATATAGCCTGATGCCCTATACTGTATATAGATGCAGGATAGCCTATAGATAGTCACCCCAAATGGATATATGTGATTGGTTGAGAGCTTGACTATAGATGCCATCAACCCCATACATATATAGAGGGTCATGACATATAGAATCTTCTCTCAATGGTTGGTCCCAATGATATGTAGTAAGTTGCCTCTTATCTTATAGCCATATAGATATCTATAGGGTGTTGATTAGAATATAGATGCTCTCAACTTTGATTTAGTTCACCACCCAATATCCTCTATATATATGGGGTAGGTGGTCCCTTACACCCTATAATACAAACAACCTAGGTTTAGGGTTATTATCCCTATATACATATTGGGCCATATATATATATATAGGGATCTATCATTGGCCATTACATATAAGAGTATGGCTAGATATATATACTCAAGTGACTATTTATATCTAGTAGTTCCTCTCCCTCCTTGAAGCCCATATATAGATAGGGGCCCTATATGTTTATTGTTACCCACCATAGAGATATAGGGCTCCTCCCCTAACAATAGAGAGTAGGCTATTGAGGGAGTACCTTTATAAGGGGTTTGCCTCCTTGTTGCCTATTTGGGTCCACCTATGCATAGAATACTCTACCTTACTCTATATAGTTGGTCAAGTCATCCCCTATATATCTACATAGGTGTAGGGATTATGACTATCTATAGTCTATATCTAGGTGGAGAGGCAATAGTCCAGTTAGTGTGAGTGGCTAAAGTTCCTTTTTGTTGAGGCCCCAACTATATCTAGTAGGCCATCAGGGCCTATATCAATAGTAGATCTACCCCCTCCTCCATTTAGATAGGGCATCCTCCACCAACTATGAGCTATATCTATATATAGTAGGGGTAGGGTAGGTTATCTATCTATAGTATCTCCCTCCCTCATCTATATAATTCTAAATGCACTAAAATGGAATTATAATTGTAGGTTGATGACTAAACCATAAAACCCCACCTCTTAACTGATCATGTTCTAAGTAAGTGTACTCTCGATTGACTATTGATTAGATACTTCACCATACAGTGAACAAAAAGTGAACAAAGGTTATTCCCTTGATCAAACCCCCTCCCATATATAGATATGGTGAGATGGCCCCAAGTCCATCCATCTATAGATATTTAGGTGAGATCCATAGATAATTTGTCTAGGGGAGCAGTCACCCTCCATATATAATAGAAATGCATAGATAGATTTTGATCGAGTGCTTCCTTCTATCAATCCCCTATCTATATATGGCTCTCCCATTGCATTGGTTGAGTAATGTTGATCAACCTGCCCTAGATAGACTCACCTTCCTCTCTCTATATAGATATGGTCAAACTTAGACGTACCCTCTTCCCTCCTCTAATAGAGATGAGAGATGGGATATGGGAGATAGGCACCTCACTCTCCCCTCATTGGGGCCTATCGGTATGGTATATAATCTCAAAGTAATTGCCCATACCAAATTTTCTATAAATACCCACTTCACTATAAATATAGGGGAGAGTGTTAGATTGGTATCCCTCAATGGATCAAAGCCATTACCACCTATTATACTATATATGAGTGGAACTATAATGTATTCCATCTATGGAGTAGAGCCAATACCCCCTATTATATATAACATGAATGGAACTATATTGTAGTGATTTATCCTTGAGGTCACCTATACTTAACATTCTTCCATTTTTTCCCTCTTCTAGCAAAAGAGAAATTTATCCACTATGGTTTATAAGGCTCACAAGAACATTGAACTTACACTCTATAGTTGAGACTAAACCAACCTCAACTATGTAGGAGAGCATCTCACCCATATCGGTTACTCCTAAATAGATAGGGGGAAAGGGAGAGGGATAAGAGGGTCGACCATTTCACTCCATAAGTTAATCTTTATTAGATATGAGCCCTCACCATATAGATATATGAGGGTGTATAAATGCAACTAATCAAGTGCATAAATGCAGCCATATAGAGAAGAGTAGGTCATCACCATCTATCTATAGGGTACCCCTATCTCTCCCTTAGTATCTTGGGCTATTATTTTTTGCTCAAGCCTCATCCTCCTTTCCACATATATATAAAGAGGGGACTTCCCTATAATAAAGATCTCTAATATAGATTAGATCTGTCTTATATATATATATATATATATATATATATATACTTGTATATAGATAATTTGAATTAGTTGAGCTCAGAACTTTACCAGTGGGGTGAACTAAGGATGAGGGAGATGGGCACATGCCACTATGGGTACTTACTACCTACTGTATATATAGGGGAATAGGGAATGTATTTCTTTCTATCCTAAATAACCCAATCCATTCTATAAAGACCCAGCCCTATTCCCCATCTATATGTTTCTAGTTGTATACCCTCATCTAGAATCTATAGGTCAGTAGGGTATGTTTTTCAAATATATAGAGAGAGTAGGGGGAATAGGGGTAGGCTCATGATCTCCTATCATATATATAAATAATGGGGATATATGATAAAGTATGTGTCACCTAGTCCCTAAAGGATATATATTCTAAACCTTATACTCTATAGAGTTGTGCATGATAAGTTCTTAATAGGGAGGTTAGTCAATGCGAACCTACCTCCACCTTCCTCTACTATAGATAGACATGAGGCATGGGGAAGGCCCTACCTATAGAGAGGGTAGAGCTGAAAAGAAGAGAATATAAGCAGGAAGGATCTAACAATCTATATTTAGAGGTAACCATAGTTGGGTTTGGTGATAGTCCATTGGGGTATGAGGATCAACCTAGCTTACTATGAACGATATACTCAAATATGACTATCTATAGTTTAGTTAAAGTTATGGTTTAGGGGATAAGGCTATACCCCATATATATATTAGCTAGATGAGGTTGATACGCTCCAAAGAGAGACTACCCTAATTTAAATATCTACAAATAATTAGTAAGCCAAGTATATAGAATCAAGACTCACCCCCCTATATCTACTTACTCACACCCCTATATATACTCACTCACACCCCTATATCTACTCACTCTATTATGGATGGGGGTCGAGGGGGTTGCTTCCCACATCTATGCATCCATCTAGATAGATTGACATGACAAGATGACAAAAGGTGGATGGTAGTTCGTGATGCCTTATATATATATATATATATATATATATATATATATATATATATATATATATATATATATATATATATATATATATATATATATATATATATGCCTAATCCAAGCTACAAATAAATCATTTATGTAATGATATATAGATGACCTATATATAAATATTGGGGATATATGATAAATTATGTGTCACCCAGTCCCTAAAGCCTATATATTGTATTCCCTAAACTCTATAAAGTTGTGCACGATAAGCTCCTAATAAGGAGGATAGTCAATGTGGACCTACCTCCACCTTCTTCTATGATAGATAGGCACGAGGCATGGGGAAGGCCCTACCTATAAAGAGGGTAGATCTAAAAAGAAGAGAATATAGGTAGGAAGGATCCAAATATCCGTATTTGAAGGTAGCCATAGTTGGGTTTGGTGATAGTCCGTTGGGGTATGAGGATCAACCTAACTTACTATAAACAATACACATGACTATGACTATCTATAGTTTAGTTCAGGTTATGGTTTAAGATATAAGGCTATACCCCATATATAGATTGGTTAGGTGAGGTTGATATGCTCTAAAAATAACCTACCCTAATTTAGGTATCTAAAAAGAACCTAGCCAAGTATATAGAATCAAGACTCGCCCCCCTATATCTGCTCACTTGCACCCCTATATCTACTCACTCTACTATGGAGGAGGGTCGAGGGGGTTACTCACCCACATCTACACATCCATCTCAATAGATTGACCTGATGAGTTGACAAAAGGTAGATGATAGTTCATGATGCCCTATATATAGATACCTGATCCAAGCTATGAGTAAATCATTTACGTAACGACACTAACTGGTTCATCAACATTGCTCAGCTATGGATAGTTATATTTCAAAATTTTGGGTTGGGGTCTAAATGATAGGATATGATCTTGACATTCTTTCTAGATCCCTATTTATATTGGGGGGAAGGAGGAACTACTATTTATATATCCTAGTTATCCCCAAATAGAGAATATATAGGGATTTTCTCACTCCATATAGCCTACCCTATGAATGTGATATGACACACAAATTAATGCACTATGATAGAATTAACCTCTAAGAATATGGTCACCCATCACCCACATATGTATATATACATAGATATATAGATAGGGAGCTCTCTCCTGATGGTTTCACCAAACTATAACTCCCCCAATGGTTGAGATATACCATCTAATCCATCATGCATCATTCATTATATATGTGATAGGACTGATGATGACCCCCTCTCCATATATGGGGTATTTAATTCTCACCGCTCCTATATATAGATAATGGATACGGATAAACCTCTTATCACACCACAATAATATGATATCAAACCTTAACCCAACCTAATTACATTGGCGTTGGAGTCAAATCCATTTATTATGTAAGTGATATGAGACCTACTATTGGGTGATAAAAATGTGATTACTCTACCCTTAGCTAGGCCTCCCCTATCTATCTAGGGATGGGGGAGTGCCATACCATATAGCTAGGAGAGAGAAGTGGGGAATCGATGGGGATGTTGATTCATGATGTTAAACCAAATTGCTTCATAATAGGCTATAAAATAAAAGCTAATTATCAGTTGGCCAAGGTCAAGGAAGTATATAGTTTTTCATGGTAGGCTTTGACTCTAAAGTAGAAGCTAGACATCAATTCATGGTGTTAGGTTGGCTTGCCAATGGCAATGTAGTAGGGTAGTCTCATATATCTATTGGGGGTAGACCCTATCTATATATATGGGGCTATGTTATATAGAGAATGTTGAAGACCAACCCCATCCCATATATAAATAGAGGCCTCACTATTTTATTTGTATCTCCCAAAGCCCCTAGTGTTGGGTCATTCAATCCAAATGGCTATTTGTTTGGTTTTTTTAGTGTATTCATTTGTTTCATTTATTAGTGTTGTATAGGGGCATGCATCTTATGAGACACACACCCTTATGAAATAACCAATAGATTATTAATGTTACGTAGTGGTAATTATTATTTGATATTAATTATCTATGTTAGTTATGGGTGTGTAATGGGTTAGAGGTTTGGATCATTGGGTCTTGTGTAACTTCTTGTAAAGCTTATTAAATCTCGGTGAAATATTGTATAAGATTAAAATAGTTTTTTACTATTATCAAAGCTTTGGTAAATTTAATAATATGTAGTTCTCTTCCATTATCCTATGTGTTCAAAAAGCTATTAGTGGTATCAAAGGCATGCTAATGGACCCTAAGAAAGAAATTTGGAAGAGCATGCATTAAATACCAATTAAATGGCATGGCAAGTAAAATTTTGCATTGGAAGTTAAAAAAATCATTAGAAATTGATGCTTGAAGCACCATTCTTTAGTGGAAATTGATCTAGGGCACTATTATTTTCCCAAAGGTGTTAAACCTCACCTGAGAAGCATGGAAATATTCTTGAAGGATGCTAAGAATTTTTTTGCAGTTGAAACCAAGACTTTTGGAATGCCATCTAATTAAAATATTGTTTAAATTCCTTCTAGCTCTATAAAATGCATTAAAACGCTCCACAAATGGTGCTTTGAATAGCCTAAAGGTGTTTTGAATAGCTCAAGGATGTTTGATAAGGATCTATTTTTCTAATGTTTGGGATGGCGTTGAACATGTCAAATAACATTAAACCCTACCGCTATGCTCTAAAATCATTTAAAAAGGTGTTAGAATAACACAATAATGTTGGAATTCCACTAAGTGCTAACTTTGTTCATATTCAAGCCAAAAAATGAACCACTATAAGGAGAATGGTGTTTGACAAACATGCATGGTTCTAAAAGAGAAAAGGCTAGCCTTTAAAATAGCCAAAGAAGAATTAAGTGTAAATCTCATTAAAGTATTTTGTTCATGAGGATCCCACTTTTACTTTCTAGAAGTATTTACTTGTTGGGACATGGCTATCCTTACTAGTAATTTTTAATTATTCTTGGATAAAAACTTAACACTAGAAAATATTACTTTTTATTTTATTTAATGACATGAAGTTGTTTTGTTTAAGCTATACCTTTTTATTATTTTTGGATAAAAACATAATATTAGAACATATTACTTTTTATTTTCTTTTAATGATAGGGCGTTGCTTAATTTAAGCTATATCCAAAGTTGTTAGTTTAAAATGATAAGAAGTTATGTAGAGGAGTAGGCTGAAGCCTTAATATTTATAGTGGAGAGATTGTGGGTTCAAATCTCAACTATAAATCTTTTGCATGTGGTGCCCAACTTCTAGAACTAGCATGCATTGAATCAAGTATAAGCTTGAAAATTGTCTCAAAGTGGTTGTGTAGAAGAATTGTTCAAGACGTTTTCAAAACATTATGAGCACAAAAGGTCAATAGTTCCAATCCCACTAGTTGAAAAGACATTTTTTAAAATTTTCCATCATTTCTAGTGTTGTAGCCTATGCAAAATATATTTTTTACTTTTTGAAAGGAGCTAGGGGTGTAACCAGACAATCTATAGATTTTTGCCCATTCCAAACTCATTGGAATAGTTAATTTATTGGTTTGAGGTCTCCTCATATGAGTTTATTAACATAAAATTATTTTAAAAATGGAGAACAAGGCCCTTTAATGTACAACAAGGGCATTTTTCAATGGAATCTGACACCCTATTTTTTTGCCAAACTTGAAAATGGGAAGTTTGTGCTTGAAAACCATTAATGTAACATTATTTTCCACTACTTGTGTAATCAAAGATGACCATGTCACATTTTGGGGTTCACAAGGCCCTAGGGATCTCAGAAGTTGACAAAGCCAATGACCCACACATCTTGAGTGAAACTAACTCAAAGATAGGGTTTTGTTAAAGTAGTAATTTTTGGATTGGAATTTTGTTGCTTTATGTCTAGATTTGGTCTTCAATTATTGGATATCATTAATGAAGAGCAGAATGAGTTATTTGGATTTGTTTTACATTGTAAATACTTCTTGACTCTCACCTCATAAGGGTAAGACACTGTAGTGGCCTTCGATCAGTATTTGATGATTATACGAGTTGACATTTGGTTGATAACACCAATAGTTTTGAGCAAAGTGAGATTAGTGTTCTTGAGCATCAGGGTCAATGTGCCATACACAAAATTATATATTCATTAGGTGGGCTTATATGTGAAGCCTTATGTGGATCGATGTAGTTGAGATAACCTTGATTTTTCTTATATTGCAATACCAGTACATAATGGTCATAGGGGATAAGCTTATGTGTGAAGCAACATCGATTATTATTCATGTCATAAATAATAGGGTAGTGAGCTTATCTATGAAGCAACATCAGTTAAATAGTACCATGATGTATAATGTGCCAATTTATAGGTGTAGACTATCAGATGACTTCATAGTCATATGCTCCAGATCATCTTTTATACCCCTTTAGATCCAAAGCGATTTGTTAGGTCATTTGATCCACAAGTGTATTTGTTTAGTTTGTTAGTGTACTCATTTATTTAGTTTGTTGGTGTTGTATAGGGGGCATGCATCTTGTGAGATACATCCCCTTAGGAAATAATTAATATCGTGTTAATGTTATGTAGTAATAATTAATGTTTGATATAAATTACCTATGTTAGTTACAAGTGTGTAATGGGTTGGAGGTTTAGACCGTTAGGTCCCATATAACTTCCATTTAAGCTTATTAAAGCTCAATAAAACATTGTAAAATATTA